>OY776087.1:17465934-18065934 GCA_963675205.1 Catocala nupta
TTACTAAACCGATTTTAAAAATGTTAGGCAAAAGTTAGTATGTGTTAACAAATATTTAATGTATGAGCAAATTTTTATGTTTTTTTTTTTAATCTGGTCATTTTAATTAAAATATCTTCATTGGTTCTGTGTTATAAGTTTTCCTGCAGTTGTGTGGTTTCTATTCCGGGCCAGACAAAAAGTTTTTCTGTAAGACAATGCCTAGTAGCACCACCGCATCAAAAAAGGGACACAGCAGGTCACAATAGGCTCGCATTCTATTGCATAAGAATATTTCTGTTAAGCCCCCTAAGATTACACAGTGTCTTTGTAAATTTGTTATTTTAATGATTTTTTCACTTATCTTGAATTTTAAAATTAATTTCATATGAAAGCCAAAGATTTTATTTTAGTTTTTATATCTTTGTATTTGCGAAGATATGTTCTTGTTATGTTCATACATAGACCCTGGTGTTGATTGAATGCGTCAGTGCAGATAAAACGCCATTCTAATAATTTACATTGACCAGACTCTGGAAATACAAACAGTGAACAACCAGCAGATAATACGATTTATTAGGCAGGCTGCTATCTCGCAACTCGTCATTACGATACATAGATACACTCTGTTAGATCTTTAAATTAAATGATAACAGATTTCCGCACGTATAAAAATGTGAAAACACACAGTCTTATATACTATTTTTACTTTGTTGTAGTTCCTATTTAATTTTGTATGAGTAAGCAACATATAAACTAATATTATAACTCAAACTATTAATTCAGAACAGAGAATTTCGCCGAGGTCGGTTCTGTGACGGATAAAAACTTGCCGAACAATTTCAACGCTCCAGTAATTCCTAACACAAATTATATATTAATCACACGTTAGAAGTTTTACGCATGTATTAACTTACCTCAGTTGCCATTCAAAGTTGCCAACTAAAGGGTTGGAAGGAGTCAAGACCTTAGTAGGTGGTTCTGAAGGGTCGCTAAGCAAGGAAATGTCAAAACCACGCATCAATATTATGCCATTAAGTTGGGTTTGTTTGTTCGACGCAGGACAACTTTGACAAGGTTCAAGTGAGATGTTGACTTCGGCTGTTTAACTTGTAGATTAATCGAGGGTGTTATATACCAAACATACATGAAGTACACAGCCTTTGAAGTGTTTTAATAATTTTAACGGTTCCGGATAAGCCTGATTACTGAAAGTTTTAGTCTAAGTCTAAAAAGATTTATAATAAACTAGATTACGTAACACGTTACATAAGTCTAGATACTATCATTCAATTTCTATCTCTCGGAAACAATACTTTATCTGGATGAAAGATAACCTATGTACTTTTCTATATCACTGACAACGTGTATGGGATATTTTATAATGATCGGGTGCTTATGTCATAAAGCGTAACAAACAAATAAACAAAATGTTTATGACATTACTTTAGTTTTGAAGTTATCAAAAGATGGCGCTACTCGAGAAGTAATGGTTGGACGACGGCGTTTCTGTTCTGTGATATCTCACTTTATAAATGTGATGACTTATTTAATTCATTACGTGACGTTACACATTTTATGCAAGTGACGTAGTGAGCATAAGCTAGTTTCCTATAAATACAATGATACACAACACTAACTAAATAATATTTATAACTTAACCTTCCTTTTTAATAAAAATAATAAAATCAGCCCTGTATTAAACTGCCCCACTGTTGGGCCTCTTCTCAGTGTGAGAAGGCTTGGGCTATAGTCCACCACGCTGGCCCAGTGCGGGTTGGCAGACTTTAAATATCTTCGAGAACATTATAGAGATCTCTCGGACATGCAAGTTGCCTCATGATGTATTTACTTCACCGTTAAAGCAAGCGATAATTAACTATTAAATATATATAATAACTTCGAAAAGTCGGAGATGTGGACCTTGAGATCGAACTCGAGACCTCTGCGTGGCAGTCCAACGGTCTCCCGCTAGGCTACCGCTGCTGTTTGTAATCAAACACTTTAATAATTTTAACACAAACACAAAATTAATAATTTTAAATAATACCGATATACTTAAAGCAAATTAACAACTAGCGACACAACGGCTGGTAATATAAGTAACATAGAAATGAATTGTGGTTTAAATGGCCAGATCGCTACATTATTATAATAATTATTATAATAATGTAACGATCATAATCATAATTATAATATTATTATAATTTGGATGATTATGGTCTTCTTCTCTTTGCAAGTCGCAATAACAAAAACTGTTTTTTTACCTAACTGGCGTAAGCATTTCAAATGCCTTATATACTAATGATAAATATATGTATACTAGATTTTGCTCGCGGTTTCGCCCGTGTAAAAGTACCCTACCCTATGTCCTTTTTTGTTTCCCTGACAACGTGTATGCGAAATTTCTTGATGATCGGTCGTGTAGTTAAGTTGTGAAAGCGTACCAACTAACAAACAAACTCACATTCTCATTTTTAATATCAGTTAGGATTTGAATGTAACAAAGGATTTTATTAATACCTCCTGGAGGAATATACAATGCTTTGTGATTAGGTGTAGTGCTAACATTTGCTTATATAAATATTTTGATCCGATAAAACTTAGCAGTTGAGACTGGAGTATAAATTGTCCGTACATTGTCCCACATACGATCATTTGAGTATTTACATATATATATATAACTAGCTTTTTCCCACGACTACGCTCGCGTAAAAGTAGGTAGGTTGATTTGAAATTAAATATATCTATGTTAGTAGGTAATAATATAGCTTTCTAACGGTAAAAGAGTAAATAAAATCGGTTTTCTTTCTTTCAAGCAAAAAAAATATAAATCCTCTATAATAATCTATTTCCTCTTTATAAAATTAGTATAGAAATATAACTACAAAATTATCGATTTCTAATAAAAATACGAGTAAGAATATAATTTATCTATACTGTATTGGGTACTCAACAAATTGATGATTTGAAGAATATTTCCTGTGTTAACTGATAGAGTATATTTTACGTCGATTCATTATCAATAAAATATTTTGAAATAGCGCTCAGAGCTGTCAAATATTATGATATTTTTATTGCAAGCTCATAAACCGTTGCTCAAAATAACTTAGTCGAGAGTCAGCTTTTATACAACCGTCAGCGTCAATTTTATGTGGTATTGCCAACATAAAATTTGTTTAGTTGTAAATAACGAATTTTATACTAAAAATTCAATATTTGTTCTAGTTCGAATGTTGATCGGAAACTTTATTATATTTATCTCTCTGCAGTTTGTAAACGTTTTATTTATACGGCCTCCACGTGCGTTATGATTCTTTCAGCGCTTCACTTGTTTATCGTTCATAGTTTTGGGCAGTGAAAATATAATAAACTCTATATGAGGATCATATTATTTAAAAGTAATATGAAGGTAGCAATGCTGCCAATCTTCTGGGCACGTTACCAGTTGACAGCGATGCTGAAGAATTCTACGATGCCTAAACCAATTTTGTAAATATTTAGTATAATAATTATTTGTGTTTTTGTAATTATGTTATCTTTTTTAATACGTTTGTAAATATAAATAGTTGTATATATGTTGTAACAAATATGAATGTTAAATTTGACCAATTATGTTTGTAAAATGGTTAAATATATTTTATTGAAGTCTTCTCTCGCACTGATGATCAACTTTGTAACAACAGATCGCAAGAGACTTTACAAACATACAATTAACTAAAATAAAATCTATGTGGGATTCGAACCTGACGAACTTAGCGCAGCGGCAGCGTCAAAGTGATTACTATTTTGCTGCGCTACTGTGTAATCAAAAATTTATAGTAAATTTTAAAAATATTAATAAATATAATTAATATTCATTATTAATTAAAAAAGCTATAACAAAGTATGTCTAAAATGGTAGCCTTATAGTCTTTTACAAAAACGTGATGGATACTTCCAGCTGTCACATTTGATTCAAAGACACACTACTTGCGATATAAAATATTGCTAAGCTCAGTAATCATATTTCAAATTTTCAAAAATAAGATGTGTATATATCAGCTACAACTGCAAACTTTTCAGTAGTACGGGATACAAAGAGATATTTGATGTGACCTCAAGTAAAATTCATACAGTATAACACTTGGCCCGCGGTTTCGCTTGCCTAAATGTAGATTAAGTTAGGTTAGTAACAGTATTTTTTTGAATCAAAGATACCTTACATCCTTTTCTGTACCCCTACAGCGTAATAGTATAACAAACAAACTTACATATGCATTTATTATAGGTATTAGTTGGGATGTGTCAATCAACTGTCTGAATAAATCACTCAATATAATGGTGATATCTAAGCTTTTAATTATAAGTACAAAGAGGGATACGTCACTGCCATTCAAACCATAAGCATAATACGAAAGTATGATAATTTTTATTAGAACAAATCAAAGCATACACCGAAATTAGATTAACCTACCATATCCCTATTCTGCGAAACCTTTGTATACGTAATACGAACGTAACAAATTCCACGTCAATTATTTCACAGCACGTACCATGACCACATCTAAAGTTACACGTGCATATAGATTTAAATTCATGTCTCCGGCAACGCGATATTCCCGATTGAGGTAATTGAAAGCTTAAAGGAATTTATTTTCAATTTCCTATCGCATGAGCTTTTTCCGTCTATGAAATATACCGCGCATGTCGCTATCAGATTTATTGCACGTCTGTTTTTATTCGTAAATGAACTTAATTGGACTTGCTACCCTGATAAGGTCTGTTGCACACGATCTGTAATATGTACGACAATTAATCAGATTTTACAGCTTGGTATCAAGGCTATCTTATCTTATCTTGTGTGGGGGCCAGACCCTTCCTCTCATCCGACTACTTAGTTTACGATATAGCGTTCCCAGTTTCCCACCTTTTCGGTATACACTGGGAGCCGCTGTACCTTCCAGTGCCCGAAAGCACCTTCAGGGACCAGTTATAGACAGGTCTTGTCCCCAAATCGTAAGACCCAGTTCTCGTAAGCGAGCTATCTCGTACCCAAGTGGCACTACCTATTGTCCAGATAGGTACCGGAGCAATAAAGCCGCTCAAAACTCGCGAACTCAGAGAGTTGCTAATGATATCCTCGCTGGGGCCGACGGAGAAGCCGCCTCCCATATTTCCAGTATGGTACCGGAGCTGTAAGGCACGCTCACTTTCCGACGTACATCCATACGTCTACCCTTTCTGGCCTACAAGCCGGGTATTGCCCGAGTTATCTAGCTATGAATCTTACTTGCTGAGCAGGCAAGCACCCGAGATGCGTCATGGCAGTGAAACCACACTACCACTTCGCTAAAGGCAACTCCGTGCCTCGCGCGACCAACTGGTTCGCACTAGCCGCGCATGATTCCGACGCTCAAACGCCACGTGCTTACCGAGCAACAAACATGCCGTCCTCTGCGGCTAACCACATAGCCACTACGAGTCCAACCTCAATGTCAGGCACCGCGCACTCTAATCAGCGGCCGATAGAACACGTCTTTCGAGGCGCGGTGGGCTAGCTCGACCCCGTAGTACCCTGATCCTAAGGGGGAGACCCGTTAGTTCTCACCCCGAACCCTACCTACTCGGGTACTGAAGGAAGGGGCAGTCAGTACAGACTGGCGATGCTTCAACCCAGTGGGATCTTTTGTGTCGACTTCCCCAATAACGACTGCCATAGATGTTCATGGCAGCCGGAACCGACGGCTTAACGTACTCTCCGTGGCACGGAGCAGGGGATAATTGTCAATCAATACGCACATAATTTCGAAAAGTCATATAACTTACGAAAGTCAGTGGTGCGCGACGTGGGTACGAACCCGAGACGCTCATTGCAGTCTGTTGGTATCCCCACTGAGCTATCGCTGCTGTATCAAGGCTAAATTTGTGTTTATGCTAATGGCCAATCATAGGATTAATTAAAGGTTTAACGAAACCTTCAGCGGCTCTCCTTGGGTGAACCGCTGAAGTAGTACCAATTCCGAATGACCAAACCCTTTCAAGAAGGAGTAGGTGGAACCGGGACTTTCCATATTTTCCATGTGAGCCCGACATTCTTTTCCCACTCCCCTTTTCTTACGGAGAGGGAGATGTAAATGACATTTTATTTTTGTAGTTGGGTTATCTATTAGTTAATGGTCACTGCCAAAGCAGAGTCATAATATGGGCCGTATAAATATCAACTGAATGCTATAAGCTAACAGCCTATAGACAGTGTACATCCAAGCCAGCATTCATAATCATAACATTCTCAATATCTCTATATCCTGGCAGGGTTATACCTCTACATACATAGACGACTTCTATGTAAGATGTATGCACAGAACACGTAAGCTTCGTACTAGAGAGAGAATCCACGTCTGTTATAAAATGTAGAATCTAAGCGTGTCCGAGACAACAACACAGACCATATAAATATATTATGACCTTTATATTGTCGAACTGACAGTGCTGCCTGCGTTTGGTGCCATCCGTCATAAGCTGAGATTTGAGATTTCATAGGCTGAGATCTTCTGTAGGTGTCAAGATATATTAATATTATGTTGATTTTGCATACATTAGGAACTATTTGAAAAGTGATAATTTCCATAAATTTGTATTTCGAAACCAAAGAATTATTTATATCGAACACATACACAAATAACTAGCCGATAAGAAACTTTAGATTTATATTTTAAAAGGTGTATAATTAATATGAAAAGAGATATATATTTTTCCAATAGGAAGAGAGCCATGTAATGTTTTGTTAATTGCGAGCTGACCAAATATAACCTATTCTCGTCTGTGCAGTGAATAAAAATACCATCAAAGTTTGACCAGACTAACGCCGCTATATGTAAAACTTTTATATTTGGATGATGTAGCTATACTCTTTAAGAATTTATTTATAAAAATATATTGTTAGCAATAAGCTATTTATATATTTAAAGGCTCACCTAAAAATTAAGCATAAACACACATTGTTTACTTTACCTTACTAATATTATAAATGCGAATATGAGTATGTCATGTGATTGTTACGTTGTCACGCCTTAACTTCACAACCGATGATCTTGAAATTTCGCATACATGTTATCAGGAGTACAGAAAAGGACCATTCGTCTAGAAAAAAGTGCTGTGCCGGCGAGATAAAAATTTATTGACAAAATCTAGCTGGGTAAAACTGTAATAAAATATATAATAATAATATCAACCCTGTATTAAACTATCCCACTACTGGGCATAGGCCTCTTCTCAGTGCGAGAAGGGAAAAATAATACTATACTTAATATAACATTGATAGCTTGCGACAAGCCTTATTCTGTGACTACAGAATATGCTTAATAAGCTGTTCAGTAAAAAACTTATTATACATATTGGATGTAAAACAATGAACGTATAATTTTAGTAATTATTGCAATTACTATTACTAATATACATTGACTTAATAGTTTCATTTCTATTGTCAGCTGCCAATAACACCTTTTGTGATATTCTAAACGTAACGTTATCACTACTAATTATTAAATGTATTATAATGTTGTTATTTCTAACTAATATTATAATTATAAATGATTTGATTGGACGGATGCCATAGTCGTTTAAGTGGTCGCCTTGTCACTGCCACTGTGCCATGTAGTGGGTTCAAATCCCGCACGTCGGGTGTTCTTTTGTGTCCGTTGTTTGAATGTTTGTAAAGTCCCTCGCCATACAGGACTCATAAAAATTCTATAAAATGTGAATGTCAGTGTATTTCTTTCTTTGTTACGATTTCACGCTTTAACTACTCGACCGATCATCATTAAATTTCACATACACGTTGACTTTTAAGGAAAGGTTAATTTTCATCGAGAAAAGTACTCTTCTCGAGCGAAGCTGCGGGCAAAAGTTAGGTCATTATAATTTTGTAATATTTATGTAATAGATAACGAGATAACCTAGCCATATAGGGAAGTATTAGGTCCATGTTACAGAAGATGGAAAGAAGAAAGTATGACTTACAATGAGACATATGTCGTCTATATAACCAATGTAGCAGGCAGAGGTGTTTTAGAGCGTGTCCGTGACAACATAGGCCATATAAATATATTATGACCTTTATATTGTCGACATAACAATGCTGCCTGCGTTTGGTGTCGTCCGTCATAAGATTTCATAAGCTGAGATCTTCTGTAGGTGTCTTGATATATTAATATTAATAAGTTGATTTTGCATACATTTCGAAAATATTTGAAAGTGATAATTTTCCTAAATTTGTATCTCGAAACCAAAGAATTATTTATATCGAACACATATCTATATATTAATACGTGAAGCAAAAACTTTATACCTCTTTTTACGAAAATTGCGCGGTCGGAGGAGTATGAAATTTGGCACAGCTAAAGTTTATATGGAGAAGGAGTGACGAATCCTAATATTTATATAAAATATTTTTTAGAAATGCATTAAATTAATGAAAAAACACTACACGCACACAACCATGCATTTGACACACGCAGTCGAAGTGCGTAACTATGGTTACATATATCAATTATAATGACGTATATCAGCAATATCTTAAAGGCAAACTTTGGTCGAATTTCGAGCCTAGGCGACCGCTAGTACAAATAAATAGCCGATAAGAAACTTTAGATTTAAATTTTAATAGGTATATAATTAATATAAAAAGAGATATATATTTTTCTTGCGGGAAGATTTCACATTTCAGCAGCTATTTACGGTCCCACGTAATAAGGGGCAAGCCTATTGCCGTCTGCCGGGGACAGTTTCAGACTTCATCCTGCTACTGAAAATCTCACTATCTTTTTTTCTAAAATAAAAGCCGTGACAGCCTGCGAAGTTGTGATATTCACTACAGCTGCGTCGCCGAGACCACATATGTAAAAGCTAGTGACTTACTTCTATTATTAGTAATAAACCGACCTAAAACCTATAGCTCGCTCCTCTGTTTGAAAGTAAAGCTCGGTTTGAACCAAAACACGACGAAAGAAACAAGTGCCATATGCGTTGTCAAGATTCAAATGTTTCTAAAAGGATAATCCACGTTGTATCAAGTAATTTAATTAGCCGTTGCTTATTCAATCATCCAATCGCAGCAGTTGAATTGCGAGTAATCATCCGTTGTTTTTTTTGTTGGTCTGCCTTTTACACTGTAACTGTAATTTAGGTCTTATGCTTGATATAACAAATTACATTCACATTAAAATAAATTTATTCAATGGCATTAAAATTTAAACACTGTCTTAAATCTAATCACTTATTAAGAAGTGCCAAAGTTAATAATTTACATGATAGTTTATTTTCTTGAAAATTTAATCCCGAAGGTCGCTTTGAATATAAGCGTTAAGTCCTAGAATTAGGTAATAATTTTATATCAAATTTACACCTAAGTTAAAAGCTTTTATAACGTCTAGACTATGGTTTAGTTTACGAACGAAAGAAGGCTCTCGAATATTAATAAAGAATTAATTTTAAGAAAGGAAAAAGGGCAGTAGGTAACTTGTTTGTTCATTTAATATAATATTGTTATAAGTAGTATTTATTTAGTCAAGATAAGGATTTAACTCAACGACTACTCAATTGATTTTAAAAATGATTTATTCATTACAAAGTTACCGTGTCACTGAGTAACATAGGCTATATTTTATTTTTAAAAGAGTGCTTTTACTAACTCAGTCTAACCTAACCTACTTTTACACGAGTGAAGCCACAGGCTAATGTTAGTACTTTATAAATGTGTGGCATAACTATGTAACGATCTAAAGCTAAGCACTACCCTAAATGATTATGATTTGCACAGCGACATCACCTTATCGATTTTCATGATCCCGTTTCAAACTTTATTTGCTGGTTCAACAACATTAAAATATATCTGATCACCAAATTGAACGGGCGATTATGATTACGATTAAACACTTTATCCATTGCACTCCTATTCTTTATATCGGAATTTAGAGGAGAATAGATAGGAATCTATTAACATATACATGCATAATATAAAACTAAAAGTTTTTTATTATTATAAGTCCAATTATGTGTGTAATTTAGTGCACAACTTATGTACTTATATACTTATAGCTATTTTGTATACATACTTATATGACGTCATAGATCAATACATTCCTCGTAAATTAGTTTCTTCCAATTCTTTCCCACCTTGGTATTGTACTCCTTTGAGAAAAATACTGAAGGAAAAATATAAATGTCACAAGAAATATCAAGTAAATGGTAATTCTAGTGATTACGACACTTTCTGCCATCTTCGGGAAAGAGCTAAGCGCATGGAGCACGAATGTTATATTTCATATTTAAAACATTTAGAAGATGCAATAACCACGCATCCCAGGCATTTTTGGTATTACATTAAATCAAATAAAATCGGCCTTAATTCATTACCCACTACAATCTGCTATAGTGATCAGTCAGCTGACACTGGTGATGACATCTGTAATCTTTTCGCATCTTACTTTCATGCCAACTTTATTGAGCCGTCAACACCTTCTTTTACAACTCCTGTATGTCACGGCGATGTACCAAATAGTATAGGTGACACAGAAATCAACGCTAACTCAGTTTTGAAACTACTACAATCCCTTGATCTATCGAAAGGGGCTGATCCTGATAAAATTGCACCTTCGTTCATTGTTAAATGTGCTACATGCTTAACTGAACCACTTACTATTCTTTACAAAAGGTTGATTTCGCAGGGACTTGTTCCAAGAAATTGGAAATCAAGAATGATGTTAAGAATTACAGGCCTATTTCCAAACTATGTATTTTTGCAAAGGTGTTGTAAAGAATTGTCTACACCCAAGTATGTCAAACGGTATCGTCTACTATAATCGCAGAACAGCATGGTTTCCTTAAACAACGATCAACGTTATCGAACTTGCTGCTTTTTCCCGATTTCATGACTTCAAATATGGACGCTGGTGGACCGGTTGATGCTATTTCTACTGATTATAGCAAAACATTCGACCGTATAGATCATCAAATATTATTGCAAAAGCTTTTTTTCGCAGGAGTTCACGGTAACCTGTACCGGTGGCTTGCTTTTTATATTGAAAATCGGTCGCAGACAGTAGTACTAAATGGGTTCTGTTCCACCTGGTGCAACGTCTCTTCCGGTGTACCGCAGGGGTCATTACTCGGGCCTCTTCTTTTTAACTTGTTTATAAATTACGTTAACTAAATACTAAATTACGATTCTAAGTTGACATATGAAAAGCATATAGACCATATAGCAAAAAAGCTAATAGGGCAATGGGTTTCGTTCTTAAATCGAGCTCACAATTTAAGAATCCTAAAGTTTTAAAAATCTCTTTTGCTCATTGGTGCGTAGTATCCTCGAGTATTGCTCACAAGTGTGGAATCCACTGCACGACATTTATAGGGAGAGGTTGGAATCTATCCAACGTAGATTTCTGAGGTACCTGCAGTACAAATTCAAAATCTATGATCCATCATATGAGGCAAGATGTCGAAGACACCACATTCTACCACTGTATGAAAGAAGGAGATTATCTGACATCACGTGTCTTGTTAAAATTGCCCAGCACGGTATTGATTCACCTGATCTTTTACCTAAAGTTAATCTTAAAGTTCCAAATAGAATGATTAGATGTCATGCATATCTAGATGTTCCTCAGTGTTCTTCAATATAATTTGAACTCGTTTTTCGTCAGAGCTATTAAATAATTTAATAAGGTGGTTAGCTTTCCTGAACTAGACATACTTAATTCAAAATCCTATATTTTTAATAATATATTAACAAAGCCATGGTTCTCAAGCTGATTCGTTCATAATTTGTAACTTACGTTTGTTTTGTTTAGTTTTCCTCTCTTTACCATTTTCTGCAACTATTAGTATTATATAACACGTTTTTGAGTTGCGTATCTGCGACAACATGTAAATGGTGCATAGTTTTAACACAATATGTTGTAACAAAATAAAATAAATAAATAAAAACTTTTACATAAAGGAAAATTAAAATGTTCTATTTTCATTAAGATAGTAATATTGTGTGTAGTGGATTTTAGGATACAAAGTTCACTACACAAACCCGAGACCATGTCCACAGAATATAACCCGATTGCACAGATCCGTAGACACAACAATAGAATATAGTTCTATTCAATTCTTTGCAGTACACACACCTCAAAAGTAGGCTTTGAAAAATACGGTAAATATTTCTTTGAAACGTAAGCAACATAGTGGTTGGTCAAAAGACGTACTGAGTTTTAATAATATTATAAACAAAGTTAACTACATATTATGTAGAAGATACTTTGTCGGCAGTTAAAATATGCTTGAGACAAAAAAGCTTCCGAACTTTACGGGTCAATGACTTTGCTTAGACATGTCAAAATGTGCTTTATTACCAAATAGTCATAGTCGACACATGAAATGAAAGAACTCGGCTGAATTGTTTCGTTTAGATAATATTTCTCTATTTATTTTTTGGACAGTTAAAAACTTGTCGTTCATAATAACACAACTTGTCAGGTTGATCGAATGATATAATATAGAGATTTCATTTTTTTCAAATTTAATTTTCATATAATTACGTCGGTCAAAATATTGTGACCAAACAAAGAATGAATATATGAAATATTGACCTAAATATTCTTAAACGTGCGAGCAAGATACTGCTCCCGATTTTTCTCATATCCAAATTTAAAATTGTAATGCTCTCACATTTTGGATCATATTTTATGCTACTTTCGTCAAAAGGGTCTTATCAAATGCTATTTACTTTCATATAGAAACTTTCAAAATTAAGCATAGGCAATTATTCTTTTGAAGGCCTTAGTATTCAAATATCATACATAAGATTTCTTTTACTCTAAGCACGATTTTATAACTTCTACCAGGAATAAAACGACAACAAATAACAAATTAATGCTTTTCAAAGAAGTAAATAAAGAAATAAATTTAAACATAAAATAAAGATTTCTCTGTTAGCTAACTCCGCTACAATATTGTTTGTATCAGGTGTAGATGTCACTTATTAACTCTGGTACAGTTTCCTTTCTCAGAAGTAACGCTTTGCCAACAAGGTGTCAGGTAACCTTACCGTCCGATGAAATAATATCACTTCTCTCTGTTGCTCGGGACATTTGAGATATAGACAAGACATGATTTTATTACAAAAACATTTCCTTTCATCTATAAATATCGTCGACTCATATACCTACTATAAAAAAAGAAAGTAGAATAAGCATGTAGAATAATTGTTATCAAAAAATTGTACGATCGATTCGAATGTCGATTTATGTAGGTAATTATTATTCGATTATCAATCAATCGTTATGTCACATAACCGTTTTATAATTTTAAGTATGATTATAAAATAAATATAATTATTTTATAGAGATCTTATGTCTCAAACGTAAGCTCATGGATATATATGCATTCTTTCCATTCTCACGTAAGGTGCACAAACATGGTCTTTGACTAGTCAGCAGAGGTCCGCGCTAGAGGTTTGCCAGCGAGCCATGGAGCGTAGTATCCTTGGGATACGGATAACGGACCAAATTTAAAACTCCACAAGACGTCACCCAGAAAGCCGCCAAACTCAAATGGAATTGAGCTGAACACGTTTGCCATATGCCACAAGAGCTTTGGGCTAAAATTAGCACAGCTTGGATCCCAGACGGTGCTAAGCGGCAACGTGGTAGACCAAATCGCCGATGGCAAAACGAATTAAATAATTACAGGAGAGACTGATGCAAATTAGCGCATAATAGGGATCTGTAGAAAAGCGAGAGGGAGGCCTTTGCCATGCAGAGGATCTAAACAAGATGAAAAAAGAAATAGACAACACTTGTACTAGAAATAATGCATATACCAAAAAGGCTTTCCAGAGTTTAAATCAACGACCTAAATGAAAACTCAGGCTTCCAACAAATATTCCTGGACCACATTATTTTTCCAGACTCGTGAGGGATCGAACCCATACTACTCACTCACTTACCTACTACGTATGTGCATAGCAACTAAGGAGACTACTTAAACCATTGCCTCATCCGTGCAGTCAATTTAAGCATAATAATAATAATAATCAATGTATCTGAATTCAGTCATCGCTGTTGCACAAAAAAAAAATTATATAGAACGGAATTACCGTGACAAAATGGTGGTAATTATGCTTACTATACATATTGAAAACTCGGGATAAAAGTATTAGGTTTTTATATTACAATTCTTTCAAAAGTAATAATAGTTATATCATTTTGATACCGCCAAACCAAATCAAGCTATTTCCTCGTTAATCAACGTAATTATTTCCTCATCTTTCTTTTGTACTCAACGAAACATATCACACAAAGCTAAATAAAAACGTCTTCGAATCCAAGGTGGGTTAGTACTCGTAACTCGCAAAAGTTCCCTGAGAGCGGAAACGAGTCTACTTGCAACGTTATTGTAGAAGCTAAAGTAGCGGTGTTTACTGGTACCCGCCGAAACCGCAAGGCATTGTAAGTCAGAAGTTTAGCTTCGTTGTATACCCTACTTTTGCATACAGACTGCGAAGTACTGACTTAGAGTGAAACGAGACTTCCGTAGTTTGAAACCAATTATTTATAAACATACTAGCTGCCGACTGAAGTTTTCTTCGACTAGTATTTAAATAGATATTGTAAACTACGTATTATAGCGCCATTTAGTTATCTAATAGTGACCTATTTACTATCTATTTTTCAAGTAAAGCTATTTAAAATACATGTCGTTTTGTTGCTTCTTCTATACAAAATCCTGTCTCACTTTTAGAGTTCGGGAAAACTCTTATAAAACAGGTTTGTCCGTCCGTCTATCTGTTATACAACTTTCAGCTCAAGAACTATAAGAGCTAGAGACTCGCGGTCAACGCCATTCGACTCAGCATAGTCGATATAACCCTGAAATGACTATGACCTTTGACCTCTGACCTCAAGGTCATGTGTTATCACGTGGCCTTTGCATATTACTTGAACCATTTTTTCGAACTCTAAGATTTACGGCAATTCATTGCCGTTTCTCAATTGTTTTAAACTGCCACATCTACATAATTGTATCTTTAATACTAAGACATTGAAAATACATTTATTCATCTAAAATTCAAAATAGATATCACACCTTTGCATTCTGAAAAGATTAGTCTTTTAAGAATGAAAAGGTGTGATATCTATTATTGTACTACTAAAATGGCAACCAAAAGTTTGATTGAACAATCAATTGTGACAACAAGCTAATTTAAGCTCCTATAAGTACTCTTGCATAAATAAATTCATAACTGCTGTGCTAGCGTGAAGGATAAAATATATTTTGCTAATACGTTCTATCCTGTACCCTGCTGAGAGCACAGTACCTCATGTAGAATCCTAACCGCAAGAAGAAGCATTTCTGACAAGAGCAAAATAAATTAGAAATTAATTTTAGTAGATATTTTACAAAATTAAACTGTATAAAACTACATTATGACGCTAGTGAGTCGCAACCGCTAATTAAACATAAAATACGTCACCACAAAAGGTTTAAAAATATAATTAAAAGTAAGCATATATATTTACTAATGTACAGAAAAATATATATTAAATTGAAAAACGATTGTAAATATAATATTATCTTAGAAACACAATTCGAAAGCTATTTTTGATGTTTATAATATTAGTAAGTTCAATATCAATTTGACTGGTTTAGCATAATTATTACCAACGTAATTATTATAAGTAAGATTAAAACATAACATAACATTGTAAGAAAACAAGTTCACCTACCGATTATAAGTAGTACAGTTGCTCAAGAAAGTGGACTACCAGTTTTGACAAAGTTTCGTTGTGACAGTTTCTAACTTGACACATGGCATGACGTAAATACATGATAAAGAGAGCAATTGTCACTGTCATAATATTATTGCAAGGAGAAATCGAGCTTGTTGTTTCATGACGTTCAAATGAACCTCAACGGTAGGGTGGTAGTCCACATTTTTGGCTGACTGTACCTAATTCAGATGATAGGGGGTCATATCGTGTTCGAGATGGAAGGATTACTAATGTTGCCACCGTAAAGTGCATAGACACAGATGTCAAGTCAGAAGTGGCTATGAGTTTCTTGCCCGTTCTTCTCATGAGCCCTACACACCTTTGCTTTGCTGAACGTGGCAGTAAATGTAAATTCACAGAAAAAAAAATTACGTGTAACTTTGACATTCATAAGTGTTACCTTGTAACCTAATTTGAATAAATTTATTTTGATTTTGATTTTGAAGTCAGTACCCTTAATTATTATTAAATTCACAGACCTTAGAATACGTTTATTCCTTTGCCTTGTAGAAGGGACATGAAGTATTCAGATATGATTGATTTTAATATTTACATACTTAATCTTCTGTTCTTTCTCATGGTACTTCTCATGGATCTGTTGTATTAAGTCTCCTTGTTAATTTAGTCTTCTGTTTTGTAGCTGTTTTGTGGCTCAACGTAGTCACGCCAGTCCATTGACCTACTAAAGAAGTTATCTAGTTAGATGTATCTCCTTTTGCGGGTTTTTGTCCAGTAACAGTATAATTCGTTCTGAGTAAACGTCACAACATAGTTGTGATAAAATCAGTTGACTGTTAATCTAGTCAATCATTTGGATCAGGGATCATTTAACGGTTAAAACAAAATGCATCTATTATCATTCATCATTAATAAAACATGTTTACTGTGTGTATAAAGAAATGATTTCTTCAAAAGCTATGGGCTTCAAAACCTATTAACAGGGTTATATTATAGACATAAGCAAAGTACATAATATCATCCCTGTTTAAACACTAGCCCACAGGCTTGGTCTCAATATGAAAGTGGTACGACTGGTATCACCTACCGTTGCAAATTATTTGGTAATGGAACGTGTGAGTTCGCTAGGATAAGTACTACCTTCTTAGTAAAAACTGGTGCAAGTATATAATAGTAATACTGTTACAACGTCTCATATATCAGTATTTATGTATTTCTTACCTTTATTCCATATTTGTTATTTTACCTAAGGGTCAAAGTGCGATGTCCGTGGTCTCAAGCTATCATAGACTCCAGGAACTGTTTATCATCAGGCAGACCGTTTTCAGCTTGGTTTGATAAAAGCTCAGGTACATATGTTACCACAATACGTTTTCCTTTACCGCTAGAGCAAGTGAATAGACAGAACGTGTCCTAGATTTTAGCCCGAGACCATTGCCTTGGTAATAAATTGATCTTCCCGTTTTGTTATAGTTGCTTTTGTTATCTGTATGGAGCAAGAAATATATGCACTGTAGAGATAGATGGTTGGATTGAAGCGTGTCCATCATTTCAATGTTTATAAAGTCACACGTGAATACAGAAAGTGTACTAGTGCGGCACTTATCGTCGCTGCTTATCTACACAGCCGCGGGTGTTCTAGTCAACTTCCTGCAATGAAAGAGGTAAAATGACGCGTAAAAATGCTAATCGTCTGATCTTTCGTACAGCAGGGTTGCAGCGTTTGTCCGACACGTGATGGCAGTATCTTTTGATAATGTAGGCCTGCGGATGAATGGTTCCAACCGAATGTGGACCAAGAGAATTAAATTACGAAATATTTAGAGATACTCTTTTCAAAACGGTAGAGGTTAATAGAAGTTTCTGTAATCAGAAGTATCTGATTACAGTACCTTATATTGACCCCTACCGTTTTGAAAAGAGCGAATTGCATAACCAAATAAATGGAATACCACTCTATCCACCTTTGCTGGCGATACGAATAAGCTGCCTCGGATGGGATCGTAAACTGTTTTCCTCGGATCCGGCTTTCGAGTAGTGATACTGCTATTGCTTCTGGTCCATTGAATAAGAGTTCTAGAGGCTCATATCTTGCTTTACATTATACTTATGTATTATTTTCAGAATCAGAAACTCATAATTGTTACAAGCGGTTATAAGCTGTAGTAACCATTAGGATTCAGCGATAGCCTAGTGGGAGACCATTGAACTGCTACGCAGAGGTCTCAAGATCGAACCCAAGGCGCGCTTCTCTGACTTTTCGAAGTGATGTACGTATTTAATAATTAATTATCGCTTTAACGTTAAAGAAAAAACATTGTGCGGAAACCTGCATGTCCAAGAGTTCTCCATGTGAAGTCTGTCATCCCGCACTGGCCGAGCGTTACGGACCATGGCCTAAACCTTCATACACTGAGAAGCGGCTTGTGCCCAGTAAGGGCACAGTATAATACAGGGCTGATATGATTGTTACAGCAGTATAAGAAAACTAAGTTACACAAAATATCTGACTAGAACTAACTCACTAACGCCTGATATCGGCAGTAATTCTTTATAACTCAAACAAAGTAATTAATATAAACCATTTGATACAACTAATCAGAACAAACTTCTACATACAGTCACAAAATACGCAATAAACCCAAAGCTACACAATGTGCTAAGTAATAAATACATGTACTAAAATACAAGCGAGAGTATACTGGCGAAATCTAAGAAATCGAACGATACGAAAGCTAATAAGACTTTGTGTGCTTCTCAAAGGACGTGTGAGCATGTCGCAGCTGTTTTCAGCTCATAACCTGTCTCAGTTAACTACCGTCTAGCTATGCGGTTGTTTTGATTTTCCATTATTACTCGCCTAAAGGAAAAATATGGAAATACGGTCTAGACTTTAAACACGTGAAAAATGGAATTGCTCGTGACTGGTTTTTCGTTGCTTGTTAGGAGTTTATTGATGAGTATTGTGTTACTGGTTAGAATAATGGTTATCCTTTTTAATTTCAGAAGGACTTCATTAATTGCATATTGTGTGGTTATTTAAAAGATATTTGAACAGATATTATATACAAATATATATGTATATCTAGATTTGGAATCAGTATTTCACAATAATTTGTCCTTTGTGTTTATAGGAAGGTTTATGAGATTGTATGATTATTTTTACTATTGCTTTGTACTTATGTATAAATTAATGCCTCTCTTACTTTTATCTTTATAATTCTTTTGTACATGTATGTATTATATTATTAAACTCGTCCTTAAGGGCTGGATCGATATCGATTAACATTTTTGTGTGTGTTTATGTGTGTACCTAGATCGTTTTTTAATCGATTAACAATTGGGCCCGGTACATAACAGTGCGTGCAAGCCAACGGTAGTGCAGAACAGCCTCTGTCCGGTCTCCTGGTAAATTATAATTTAAATAAACTAGTTTAAAAGCTTCTTCTAAGGTTGGTTTGTCTACTACGTTAACTGTTTTTTAAGTTTTAATTTGAACTTAGCTAGACTTCATGATACTTTGAGCTCATTCTGCCTAAATAGAAACACCAAAGATTAAATTATGTTCGGGTACTTTGAAATACCTACACTGGAACATTGAGACAACTACCATCTTAGTCTCCCTGTGACCATGGCTGCTAAAAAGCAACCGAAACGTCGGGGAAAGTGTAAACCTAAACATAAATAGTGTTAATAATTTTATTAGCTTATAAATTAGTAAAATTCAATAGTAGTAGTAGTGTAACAGTTTTCAAAATTATGTAATAGGTACAGTGTTAAATAAACAACGCGATAAAATCCGTATATAGTAGTTTAATTTCAATGAATAACATTCACGTAAACAGAAGACAATATTGTCTTTTAACTTTTTCATTTAACAGTTTTAGCAGTGTTTGAAATAAGAAATTTACGTTATGATACGATGCCTCCCATCGTATCATAACGTAAATTTCTTATGTGAAACACTGCTAAAAATGTCAAAGTAAGATGAAGTTTGTTTTACAGACAATAGTTTCGTAGCAGCATAGAACATAGCACTACAGATGCCAGTAATATGCGCAAGTTTAGGCGCTTACATGGCTTTTATATGCATCGTATAAAGCAGCAAGATATCCGCGCACGGAACCTATATGAGTAACTTGCGTGTGGAGGCCGAGCGAGTAGTTTACGCATGTAGCCATCGCCAGCTGCGTGCATCACACAAGCACTATTTATCACGGGCAAAAGCTGTACTAGCTTTACTACGCTCGGCAAAATATACTCTATCTTTTCTGTACTCCTGACAAATATATGCGAAATTTCATGACGGTCAAGTAGTTGAGGCTCAAAAGCGTAACAAACAAACTTACATACGCACTTATAATATTAAAACAATAGGATACTACTGTCTTTCATCACGTGAGGTCTAAACACGTAAAATGTATTTCAGATACACCTTTGTTATAACTTCAGTTCCTATGTCACGGGCAACTTTATGTACTTTAAAGCAACTCAACGCTAACAACACTTAGGTCTAGAACAAACTTCAAGTGTGTCGCATAATTTTCAATTCCGTGTGTTGATAGAAATCGCAGCGCTTACTGTAGTAATCATAGTTAGGTAATAACTTAACTAATGTTTTCATTACCCGTTCCGCGTATTCGCAATTGTCACTTTTCACTTCACGTTTGTTCACTATGTCCTTAAACCGGCCGACAAGCTACCTGACTGACGGCTATCGTGCCCTATAATCACTTGTATCATGGTATCATGCGTTACTTAAACTAGGAATATGAAATTAAAGGTCAGATGAAAGGAAATAAATGAAAGAGTTGTTGTAATAATGCATGTGACAGGGTGAATCGCAGTTACTGCGTTATTCTTTTGACGTCGACTTCCAATAAAAGGTTATTTCACCAAATAACTGCCATTACTTTTTTAAGAAAAAGATTGCAAGCTATAAAGTTACAGGTTGTTAGTATTCTTTTAAGACTCTTCCGCACAGCTTATATGCTTATATTAGGAATGGTTTCGGTCGGTAGGGCCATGAGTGTTATTTGGATTAAGAACACGTGACGTTTTGATCGCAAATACAATGCTTCTCCATTGAGCTTCTTGCAATCAAAGTACGTACCTTATTCCAACTAAATACTAAACCCAATAATTAATTCAGTAACTTTTGCAAACAATATAAAAAGCAAGCTATCTACATTTATACAACGGGGTCACAAAGTATACAAGAGGTAGGTAGCACAACTTGCGGAGCTGCAAACGTGAATAATTTTTGTACGTCAATTGCAAAACTCAGGGCGTCGCGTTTGCGTCGGCGTCCTCGTAAAGGCGTCGGTGGCGACCAAGTTTATTAGTGTTAATAAATGCACTCGTTATTTACTTAGGAATTTATTGTTGTGCTCGCACCTGCGGCTTGGCTGTACATTGTTACATTTCACCAGTTCCGTCGAACCTTTACTGAGAACAGTTAACCCCGAAATTATTCGTTTTATGTTCTGCATATTCCAAATATTATAGTTGGTTTATTAATAAAGGAAATATTACATAGTTTCACGCCTGTATTACTAATATAAATATATTTCGAAAAGTATGGTTTTAAGTCTCAAGTAATAATAACATGTGAGCTTATTGTCGCCTACTGAACACAGTTTTCGACTTTGTGCTGCTATAGATATTTTTTTTACAGAAACGTATTATAACACTTTATTTAACTCTATAATATAATCGAGCTAGAGACATCATACAAAAAAATTGCATTTAGATACTATGGCTATGGCGCCATTAAGGCAGTATTTTACTATATGTAATATAGTATGCTAAAATTAGATAAAGTATGGTATGAATTGCGTAACAGTCACAAGCAAATGGGTGAGGTTGTTAATCATTGCTATTTGATGTAATGATCATCATTAAACGTAAGGTGGTATATTCCTTTACTAGGATAACACACACGCACTATTAACTGCACGGATATCGTAATGGGTTAAGTGGTCGCCTGGCCAATGCCACCGCGCCGAGTGTTGTGGGTTCAAACCCCACATGCGACAAAAAATTATTTGGTCCACAAATGGTTGTTCCGTTGATTGAATGTTTGTGAAGTCCCTAGTCCGATACAGAAACGATTCCTAGTGCGGGATTCGTATATTTGCACATATAAACTTTTCTCTCGGCTCGGGCGAAAAACAATATTTTAGAGGTTTTTAAGACCTACCGCAAAAAATGATTATCTGCAGTACAAACTTTTAAAATGTTTATCAAGATTTTGGCGATAGACATACACGTCGCCGTCATGTATCTTGCATTTATCTAACTCGCTGCAGTAGTGAGATGAACACTAAAGCTATAGCGCCGTGCAGTGAACCTGATAAATTAATATACAGCTAAATTTATTAAATATTTTCAGAAGAATCCAACCTTATGTTTTTAATATATCGAGCATTAACTTCTTGGAATGATCATGTTAGTCTGCGCCGCGCCGTGCTGTTATTGTCTCGCATGGACTTCAGATCGTTGCCATCAATTGGCATACTCGTCTGGCAATACGGAGCATTGACATTATGTCAACAACATCTTGTGAATTAAAAAATGTAGCAATCTAAGGTGCAAAAACATGAAAAAATTCTACCAGCTTTTGTCCACTGCTTCGCTCGCTCGGGAACAGTACTTTGTTTATGTCTTTTTGTGTACCCCCGACGGTCGAGTAGTTAAAGCGTGAAAGCGTAACCAACAAACAGACTTTATTTTTCATTCGCATTTATAATATTAGTTAGGATAGTTAGAATGAAATTATTATACAGTATTCTAATTCTTGACATTACATAGACGTATTGGATATTTGGTTGTCAATAATTAAATGAAACGTCAGGTAGACGTAAATTGCAGTGTAATTTTAAAACAATGCTTAGGATGTTTCAGCGTCATATTTTTAGGCACGGTCTGGTTATTCGAAATTTTATTACGAATCGCAAAAGTTTATATTTGCAACGTTTTATAACTCGACAAGTTCTATTAATACTAGTGTTCAATATTGCCATGAATTGATACTTATGTAATTTATTACGCAAAGAAGCGTCAAATTGTCAGAAGTTGAAACGTCAACAGTTACTATTAACACCAAAGGCGAAACACCATTTTTCGCATCATGGTGCGTAAAACTAAAATGTAGTGTATTAAAATGCATGCACATTTTAGTTTCGAATCAATGAAGCTTTTATTGTTGAAGTGTGGCTAAAATGTCTTTAGCGTAGAAAATAAAGGAATCACGACTGTTGCCACGTTAAACTCGCAATGTTCACAAATTAAAGCGGACCAAACATTTTAGGCAAATGTCTAGGTTCTACCAAGGAACTTGCCGATCTCACCCCGGGCCAGGGTTAGGTGTGGACTTATTCCCAAGCAATTAAAACTTCCACTGGGGCTTAGGTTGTTAGCAAAATTCGGACCTTTTTGTATTGTTCCACTCACAATTGTAAAGTAAACAAAGAGTACCAAGACAAAGGAACTTTACTTGAAAACAGTATTTAGTGCAGATTTTCAGTGGACTTCGTTTCTTTGGAGAGCTGCAAAATACATCCGTTGCGCTGAATAAAAACTAACTTTTGTCGAAATAGTTTTATTTGTCTACTTTTATTTTGTTCGGTTTATAGCACTGCGCGGATTGTTCCGCTCCCCTGTCTTTATTTTATACACCTACATTGTAAACAAATTCATTTATACGCTTCGGTTCTTAGTTAAAAGTTGCACTGGATTTGTGTACACAACTATAGCTGGAAATTTGAATATAAGCACAATGCTACATTGAATATATTGTATTTAATTGGGCTACTGTAGTGCAAACATTTCTAAAAGAAGTAAGGTAAAAATCATATCTCAAATACAAAGACAGATCAAGTAATTTTAAATTGCTGGCAAAGAGCCGTTTTGCTATTAGCAAGAAGGGTTTTCATCCATTTTGCATAAAGCATACTAATTTCGTTATTCGCGTAAGAGGTTCACCTAATTGTTAATAGGCCTTAAAAATAAAAAGGTATTTTTGTCTTCCAATAATTTTTCGCCCTCAACTCCTAGATAACAGGTGACTCTGTTACTTACGACATTACTCAACAGTTTATCTTGAGGCCTTTCTTTAGCCAAGGCTATCCTTGCGTATCTTTGATTGGTTTTGTCCGTTCAAGTACCTTCTAATTCGGTTTGATTAGTAGATTTCTAGGAAATAATGTATTTAAGTTCTATTATCTAAATCAGATATAATAATTATAGTGCAAAGAAAGCCATTACTATTAAAGTCATTGCGTATCCTAGAACTGTAATAAGTCTGTGTACAATAATTATGTAACAAATCGTATGCAAACAGCCTTATTTCGTGTTTATCAAATAAAGTCATAAAACCTTAAACAGATTGTGGCAATTTGATTGTTAGACACCAACGTAATTGAGTACCGAACCCCTTTTAGTGGGCATCGTTAAATATCTAAAATGACAACAATTATTGTTGATGGAGTTGACCAATTAAACGTAGGCGGGCGGCGCGTTCATGAACGTACAATTAGTACAATTATTGAATGTATCGCGGCATTACATTAGGGTTTGTGTTCGTTCAATATTCAGTAAGCGACGTGAGATGAACTCTCGCTCGAGAGTTTATCATCGCCCTGTCACTCCACAGTTATTTATGGACCAGTAAACTTGGAAATATATTTTCCTCGGCGGCGGCCGCGCGTCCATTTCAGGTTAAGCCCCTTGGGCCAGGGCACTAGACGAGTCGAGTGTCATAAATTTGAAAACTGTTTCGTGAAAGCGAAAAAATGAAACAAATATTTGACGTTCACTCTGAACCGATCTTCGATACAGGCTTGCCTAGCCCGCCATGAATTTACGGCTATTTACAAGCGAATCGAGTTAAACGGGAACATAAAGTCGGTGAAATTGCCTATGAATATGAACATCGCATTGTAGTAAAAATATGTACGTGTGCGAACGTTAGAACAAAGAACACATCAACTCTCGAAAATTGAAATAAAAAATGTTTAGTAATATCTTGATCTCGCTTACGTACGTGCTACCAGATTTATTTTTATAGCGAGACGAAATAATTTGCAAATGCAGCTGTTCAATGAAAACGTCCCTTTTGTGTAGATTTTATAAAAAATGCTACAAAAGGGAGGTTTTCATTACTATAATGATCGAAACGTACAATTCTTAAATTATGGTATGCATATCCAAAAAATCCAATTATCTTTATAATCTACTATAGTTCCAGCTGCTATTTATACTCATAAAGTTTTTTACTACGAGCGCCTTTTAGAATGAAAGGATTTAAGTTTATGCACGCAAATTTCTTTATGATTCGCCTATTCTAACAATATTAGACCAATAATTACTTGTCTTGTCTTTTTATAATAGAATCAATTCCCTCACTAGAAATAATATCTGTGCCGTCGAGGACTATACAAACATTTAAACAATGGACAAATATGTATTGCATATCTGTATATAGTATCCACTAATAGTGTTTCACACAAATTTTTGTCCGGTGTGGGGATTGAAACCAAAATACTAAACCCTCTGGCAGTGGCGAGGCGTCTACTTAAACCACTACGCCATCTGTGATGATACATAAATACCTTAAAAAAATGTGTCAGCCAAATATCAGACCCCTGGGTCTTCAGAGCTCCCAGTCTCTTTGTCTCCTCTCTCTACTAAACATTACAATAGTATGATTATTGAATCTCATGATAGTTCAAATCTGGATACCAAGCCTTTTTATGAAGTAGTACTTCAACTAAGCTCTTCATTAATAAAGTCCTGCGTCAAGAATTATCTTTTTTATTGTTCAAAGTTCATAGCATGAGAAATACTCATACTGATTCTTAATACTTCAAGTCGTAAACCTTGAAATAATCGTTCAACAAGTGTCAAGTAATGGTTACTGATGCTTACAAAATGGATAACGTACTCCAAGACCTCTTGATCTGGTATTAGTGAATATAGTGAGAATTTAACTGGTGTTATCGGGTAAGTAGTACACCAGGGTGAGAGTGTAGGGATTGTTCCTCACAATCAAGGTACTAAAATAATTTTAACGACAGTTTGATTACTTTTATCGCAAGTTTTCGCTTGAGTTGTCACGTTTTCAAACCATTAGTTTTATGCGAATTATTGCTAAGGAATTGCTTATTTATTATCAACGTTGTGAAGGCAGAATATTATTTATCGATGCCTATTTTAGCTAACCGACGAGAAAATTTGTCCGTAATCATTTCCTGGACATCTTGGGTCAAGTTTACTTTTGTTTACCAATTTGTCAAATTTCGTAATTCGACTTTTTGTGGGTTCGATTCACTTGTTATTTGATCTTGTCTCGAATGATTTATTTGAGTTGAAGATTTGCTTCCTATGTTCAAAAATAGATAAGAAAAGAGATATTGTCTTTTGATTTAAGTGTAATCCATTTAAATAAATATATACCTGAAACTTCATACAGATAGCTATTCTACGTTTAAGCTTTATTCCGCATAATAAACAATGCATTTTTGATTAATTTATATTTGTATAGTAGGTAACATACACGTTATTTAAAATAATTTGAAATAAAAATTGTTTTCTTGTTACACCTCTATATTAATATTATAAAGCTGAAGAGTTTGTTTGTTTGGTTGAACGCGCTAATCTCAGGAACTACTGGTTCGAATTGAAAATTATTTTAGTATTAGATAGCCCATTTATCGAGGTAGGCTATAGGCTTTATAAAATCACGCTACGACCCACGTGGGTGGCGCAGTTATCATAAACGCGGGTGAAACCGCGGGCACATCTAGTCATCATAAAACTTTCATCGGGATTTATGATGTGTTATGTTATTTTAATATTAATAATCAAATGTAGACTTCGATTTATTTTAAAATCCAGCTCGGTACTTTGTTGTTCGATTGAGAGGACGCAAGTAAAGTCACCATTGTTGCACTTTTGTCAATAAAGTATGATATTTCATGGCCGTGATACGAATGACATATGTCATAATTATATTACAGAGTATAGAATTTTAATAGAATTTGTAAAAATAATAGCACAGATATATACTAATATGGTAGTTATTTTAACAACATAGTATTATATCGTATAGCTGACTACATATCTATTACCGCCCATTATTTATTATTCAAATACGTTCGTTTGTTTTAAAGTTGCTTAAAAAAGAGATTTATTACAATTTTTAGATACCATTATACCACTTCATGCTTTTTTGAGTTTGGCATATGCTTTTTTTGAGTATTTAAATACTTATTTTTTTTTTTATAGTACTACTAGTGCCGCTTCACCAAATATTGTGGGCTGGATCCCCATATGGGCATAAAAATGTGTGGTCCATAAATGGCTGTTCCAAGTCTAGAAGATCTTTGAATGTTTAAAAAGTCAACAGTGATGCAGAAATTACACAAAAAGCAGAAATTGTATATTAAAAAAACGTTAATAGCCTGTTTAAGCTGTGCCTATATACATCAGTTAGTTTTCGTTTCCTTTGTAAGGATAAAGGAATTTTTAAAAACACGCTTAATTTATTTTTAGGTTTAGTTATTAGAGTAATGTTAATTTATCTAACATAAATATTTGCATGCCGCCTGCAAGGCGAAACATGTTGTACCATAGACATTAAGAACACCTGTCAACCATGTTTCAAGCAAATAAATAATTATTATGTTTCTCTTATCACAGGTACTTTCTAACATATTATATTCGAAAATACCTGGCCCTTTGGGAGGCTTACACGGAGACATGGGTCCAACGTGAAGAGGCCCTTCGAGAGTTTTAATCAAAGGTGTGATGGAACACCTACAGCGGCACTAGCCGCAGCAGGCGTAGGACTATTGCTACGTATGGATTCTAATATATGAGCTATGGGTATGGGTATTTGGTGGACCGGTATATTGCTAACTATGGATGAAAAACGGCGTCTGCCCTGAATACTCTAATAGCATCAATGCAATGGGCAGACGGTGACTCGCCAACTCACTAGATGGGCCCCCTGATAAGCCACTATAGGCATACAAGCCAGCAGCAGAAGGCAACACCGGTGCGAGTGGCTTGGGGTGTCGAGCGGTGCGGCGCCGGTTTCACCATCACGGGTCTCGTGACAACGGAGACCCGGAGCGGGTTCCCCGTAGTTATGCCCTTGAAAATGACACTTCCACCCCCAAGCATATAGCTCTAGCGGCCTCCCTCTGACCGGCCGACCAAGGCAAGCCAGAGTTGAGAGTCCTACGGGCGCTCTTGAAGTTCCACCCCGGCCAACCAGTAACGGCAAGCCGGGGACGAGGCGCTAACCAACTCTCTGAGGCATTCAGGACCGCAGTGTCGCCACTCACATTCAGCCCGCCACAAGCTGCCCTGCGGTTTGTGCGCTTTAATTTAACCTGGTGATACATTTTTTGTTTATATCACAAGGCGAAGGTGATAGTTTTAAAGCTAGTGTACTGTGCCCTCCGATATCGCGTTAGTCTCATGATGAGATAACGACTGTCCCAGAGGGGTTTATTATTATTATTATCACAAAAAAACACACTTTTCATTTAATAATATTAAAACGTTATATATTATCACAAGTTACAAAAATAAAACGCCAGCAGTATATTGCCAAAAACATAATAATTATTAATTATATACTATTACATTATACGAGTCGCATTGCATAATCTCATCTGACATAACTTAATCATGACGGATTGGAGAGAAATATTTGCTTCATTGCATATTCCAAAACTGATATATTTCATGTATTTTAATTACAGTATCATATGATGTTTATTACAATTACGCAGCTGTAGGTAGGCGTTACCTGGTACAGTTCTAGACTCCGTACCTAAGACCTAAAACTATGTATATTTGGCGAAATGTGGATACTATAAAACTCTTCTTACTTCTCCAGGGATATAAGCATGAGGCTACGTACCTACGTATATAATATTTAGGAAAGATATCAATTAAAAAATTCTACAATTTGTTGGTTACTTGTATACCATTTACACAGACAAACCATGCACAGCTGCTTTAAGTTTATGGCTTCTTAATTTACCAAATCTTTTAATTCCGTCAAGATACACGCCACATACATATTACATTATAATAGAGCCGGTCTAACTAATGCTTATACATACAGTGTGGTAACGACTGAAAGAAAAGAAGAAAAAGAAGTTTATAGGAGACAGAAAGTACTAATCAAGCGGTTAGTCGGTACCTTCCTCATTAATCTTGCACTACAACTTTTTTTATAAGACATCTCCCACTCTTGGAGTCATTCCTGTAACGCGGGGAACTTTATAAACATTCAAACAACAGACATAAGGAACACCCAGAATCGGAACAATCATTTGTAGTACACACAAGTGTTTGTTCCGTGTGAGATTCGAACACTCGGCGCACTGACAGTTATGAGGCGATCACTTAACCCACTACGCTAACCGTGAAGTCAAATCAAATTCCCAGTATGACTATTTTAACGTGGTCGTCAGTACGCTTTTTCTTTTTTTTTTACGTGGGGGAATGCTTTGACGCATATCCCTCCGCGGGGATGGGCGAAGGGGTTATGTCGGACTCACCGGGGTAAAAGAAAGATATTGAAAAGATAATGTACCTCCCGGAATACCGACTAAACCTACCACTGTGTTCCTCGACAAAATCGCTATCGACGGGATCGCGCAAATCACTTTCACATGCGGTTGCGGCCCCGCCGAGGTTACGGCCCGCCGTATGATACGGCAGGCCACTACACAACAAGACCCACCTTTTGAACAATACTTGCTGTACAGCCCTACTGTCCCCCCTCTAGAGGGGAGACGGATACGACACAGAGGCGCGCGTGGGAACACGCACGCCGCCTCTCGGACCTGGTGCTGAACGAATGGCGGGTAGGCCCACGAAGCCCACCACCCCCAGGTCAAACCTCAGGGTGATGGTCATCAGTACGCTGTATGAACTAGATTTAACTAGATTTTAATATAGGATACATTGAAATTAAATACTTTATACGGATTTTATCCCGTTGTTAATTTTACTTTAAAACACTTTTATTACATAATTTTGAAAACTCTAACACTACTATTATTGAACTTTACTACTATTTAATTTAATTAAAACTATTTATATTTAAGTTTACACTTTGCCCCAACGTTTCGGTTGCTTTACAGCAGCCATGTTCATGGAGAAACTAAGATGGTAATTCAAAATTATATAAAAACATATATATAAAATAAACAACGCGACAAAATCTGTATAAAGTGTATAATTTCAATGTATAACATTCGCGTAAACATAAGACAATATTATATAGCATACATGTTATTACATAACGCTTTACATCTTTATCTTCAAAGGGATAAGAAAAGGTATATTCATCCACATAACGCCAGCTAGTGTTTTATGTAATATCAGACCTGTATTAAACTGTCCCACTGCTGGGCATGGGCTTCTTCTTAGTGTGAAAAGGGTTAGGCCACATTCCACCGCGCTGGCCTAGTGCGGGTTGGGAGATTTCACATTTGGCCAGTGCGTGTTGGCAGACTCGTTATCTTCGAGAACATTATGTAGATCTCTCAGATATGCGGGTTGCCTCACGATGTTTTCTTTCACCGTTTAAGCGAGCGATAATTAACTGTAGGTATTTAATATGCACATAGCTTCAAAAGTCAGAGATGCGCACCGTGGGATCGAACTTGAGACCTCTGTGTGGCAGTCCAATGCTTTCCCATTAAGCTATCACTGCTTTATCGCTCCCGAGTTATAGAGGCCGTGACCATTACCGTCTCCCAAACACATATTCCGTGCCACTACTAAGAATCTCTTTACAGATAAACGGAATAACATTTTGCTCGACCCGGTAATCGAAGCCAAGACCACATGCATCACTGAGGCAGGCGATATTAGACCTAATGGTATTCAAACTTTTACTAAATGTAAATAAAACATAAAATCAGACATTAGCTTCATACTTTAGGTTTATTTTTCTTTAATCTTTTCTCATATACGTAGTTTCTACATAACGTAGTCCAAACTGCCTATTATATACCCACATAAATGTATTCATACATACACATCGTGCTCAGAAAATAAACAAAAACGAAAAAGAAAACACATTTAGAAGTTAAATCGACAAATACAACACTTGTGCGTAAGTTGAGAGGAGATGTACCAAAAACTCAGGGCATAAAGCTGAGAGATAACTGGAGACTAACTGGGTATGATGTAGAGGACATAGCAAATGTGGACGTGATCAGCCTCAATATAGCCGTTGCCTCTAGTAGCTGCTTAGTTGCCAACTCGAAACATGTCCGAAGCGAAATGTCCCCTTTCTTACCGTTTATTAGTTTTTGTCGGCGAAATAAACTCATTGTACTTGGGCGCCCAGTAAATGAGGTTTTTCCTTTTAATCTAGTTTTTGGGTAAGCTTTTATGGGAAATTATTAGTTTGAACCTTCTATACGTTGAACGAATCATGCCCTTGTTACATTTGTTTAGTAGATTGTGCTTTTGTTTTTGTAATAATGTTCACTTGATATAGAGTTTGTTGATTAAATCTAATCGAATGTATTTATCAGTTTATTGTTTGATTGTCGTTTGTTAGATAGACGCTCTATAACGTATTATAATAACAGAAAGCTGCTGTTAAAAGTTTACGAATATTCGCGTACGCGCGAAGCGGCAGGCAGAGTTATATATACAGAATGGAAAATCCCATAAAGCGAAAATTGTAAAAAGAACAGAGAGAGGTTGTGACCACAACCGGTGTTACTTGGTTGAAATGTCAAACATCAATAAATAACAACATTATGCATGATCACGTTAATATCCGTTCCGAATTATGTAATACTAGATTATGTTCACGACTTCGCTTGCGTTAATGTAGATTTAAGTTAAGATATTTTTAGTAGCCTATATGTTATTCTGATGTATAAACAATAATACAGTAAAGTTTCATCAGAATCCGTCCAGTAGCTTTTGCGTGAAAGAGTAACAAACATGTATCCATCCATCCATCTTCACAAACTTTCACATTTATAATATTACTAGGAAGGATATATTATATTATGCAATGCGAAAGTTCAAAAATATTCGATCTTAACCTGTCAATTGTAGAAATGCCAGATATAATTGAAAACGTATTGCGTCTGATCACCGATATACCGCTACCGGTAGACCGTTAAAAAACGATTTAGTTTCAGCTCAGAAATACTCAGCTTACAATCGTAGACGGGAGTGCCTCATTCCATCGGACATTGTAAGACGTACTGTATTTCAGATAATTCATTTTAAGTTAACTGGACAAGCTAAGAAGGAAGGATTAGGAGAACAGATATCACGTCGTTGTGACTTTGGTATCTGGATTTATACTGCACGAATGACGTAATAAATGGTCGCCACGCCACTGCCATTACGGCAAGTGTTGTAGGTTCGATCTCCACAAGAAACGAACATGTATGTAATCCATAAATTGTTGTTTCGACCGTGGCTGTCCTTTATGTCCGTTGTTTGAATATTTGTAAAGTTTCCCTTGACACAGGATTTGTTCCAAGTACGAGAGTTGTAATTTTTTAATAATGCAATGCACTGAAACCGCTGGAAATGAAGTTCAAATTCTTTATTGTTTTTTGATAAAATATTTATATGCGTACATAGTCTTTATCTGCAAGAAAATAGGCAGAAGTGTATGTAGTATTAATATTTCGAGCTATGATTTATTTCTAGCGTAATAGAAGGCAAAGCTATAGCTATCTTCTGCACCCAGTTTTAGATACCATACTGTTTCTGAAAATTTCTTAACAGAAAGAGCTCGCACCAAACCTGACCCGAGAATCAGCGTCTATTGAGTAGTAGAGCCTCGCTGATTTCAGCATGAATGGGCTGGCTTGACCGGCGAAGGACTATCCTCACACATAATATCGACGTGAAATAGCAGTATTCCTACTGTTGTGTTTCGTTCGGTGAGTGAGAGTGCTGGAGACCCAATCACCCTCTTTTCCCCTGACATTATGCATGATCGCGTTAATACCCGTTACGAATTATATACTGGTTAATATCCTTATTTTAATTCTTCAAAAATGGTATGTGCTGCTTTCAGAATTATTATGGAGAGCTTTATGTAGCATACTTATTAGTCCAATGTGGATAGAATCTGTTACACTCATTTCAATCAAAAATGTACATGAAATAGCTGCATGAATTAAAAAACTTGCTCAACATTTATATCACTTAGACTAATGAATTAAATACTGTGCATATTAGGCGAGTGTTTTAAATATAAATGTATATACATTTTAATATAATGTTAAAAGTATGTACTCTTTACGTACACAGAAAAAAAAGCATAAAGGTTTTATAAAAATATTCTTAACACATTCTAAGTTCAAAAATTAAAATGGTAACATAATATTGCTGTTTATTAATTTTATGCTTCCAACTTTTCATTCCATAGTACAGTTAGATGAATTACGTAAATTATAATCTTAATCGATGATCACTGTCCACATGTCCGAACAAACTCAGAACGTTGTATTTCAAATTTTACTTCAATTGAGGTCCACTGTTCATTTCGATGAGTTCGACGAATCACTCGCTGGGTAAGTTACAAAGCACATGCGGTTCACATAATTAAAAAAAAAAAGCATTATATTAAGAATTACATAAGACAATTTTGCAAGTACAACAGACATTATTTGCTTTCCTGTCCTTTTTATAAGGACATATACCGCAACGTTTTCTTTTTGACCTGGGGACAGTAGCAGCAGGAACTGATCTAACGGGCATTTCTAATTTAAATATCCTGGAAGTTAAAATGCGCAATTTGTCGCGGGATCTTTTCGTTGTACATTTTTCGCTGAGCGTACGGTCTGCATAAGTCAGTCCCAAGCATTCGAAAGAAAGTTGGTCGGTTTTCTGTACCACCATTTAGTGCGTCATACACTATTTTGCTGTTCACACCCATGATGTTGAGCATTGCGTAGAAAATTACCATAGGCTATCGTCGAGTAGACCTTGCAACCGAAAAATTCGCACATTTCTGGTCCAAAGCGTCAACACCAACCTTTGTCTCGTTATAAAAGGTTATGATCTCAGGTTTATTATATTGTTCGGGTATAACTGTCATATCATGATGCATACTGGATACTAAAATGACTGATTTTGATAATTAAATTTTAAAAAGCAATAAAATAAAATAAACACTGACTGTTACGCGCGTGCTACTCAAGGGGACCCTGTCACACTCGTATTGACGGAAAGGATGCGTGAGCGCAGCAAACGCAATCACTGCGTAGGAGCTACAACGCGGTACTGAAGGTACACGGGGGGACGGCTTGCTCTTGGGACTGTTTCACATCAAAAATTCATTTTTCGACTTATGCAGGGTCCCCAGGACCCATGAGTAGTAACCAAGGGTTAAAAAAATAGTTTAGTGTTGGATAGCTGATTTATCGAGAAAGGCTAAAGGCTATGTAACATCACGCTACGTCCAATAGGAGCGGAGCATCAATGAAAAATGTTGCAAAAACGGGGAAAATTCTCTTATGTGAAGCATACGAAGTTGCGCGGATCAGTTAGTAATATATAATAGCATTGCTTAAATTGTCGAAATATGATACAGAAGAAATATTATCAAGACATATCAATTAAACTATGCACGCCTTAGTTCCTACATTATTCAGAATGCTTTTTATAGTAATATTTATTTCATCTAAAATATGTACAGAGCATTCGCTACAACAACATTTTTGGTAATTATTTTTTAATAATATATGCGTAATCCATATTCCCAGTAGTATACCCTAAAGGATTAGTATTGTAGTATTAGGTATGTAGTGTAACACCACTATCTACTATAGTGGTGTTACACTACATACCTATGCAAGCCATGTTTTAAGTCCTATATTAAAAGAGATAGCCTTCTGCCGTCTAAATCTGGACACATATTTTGTAGACGCTGCACTGATACTTTGAGTTTCTTAATAGAAAAACCTAATAATACATTGCCCGCCGAGAACAAACTTTAATCATTTGCAAACCACCACGGCCATGTGGCCATGTGGCCAAATAAACAGGGACAGTCGCATTCTTGAAATGTTTCAAGAGTACTACTGTCCCTGCTTATTTAAGATAGGAGAGCTATGCACCTTATAAATACGCCAAAACCTTTCAGTTACCTTCTCGTATATTTTATACGACGGTGGATTTTTAAACATGAATTGTATGTGTGGTCCGCTGCAACGGGCAGACAATGCGGGTGGGTGAATGAGATAACTATGATAAATGACCGTTTTGACACACCCAGCCCCGTCTATACACAGGATCGATTGTTTCGATAAAAATGTATACTTCATAAATCACGTTCTGGTATATAGACTCCTTGCAGATACTAAGTAAATTTGATTAATATTGGTCTAAAGTTGCAGCGGTGCAGTTTAATTTTTATATCGTTAATGAATTAACTTAGAACGTCGCTATTGCCACGTTTTGATTATGTGAAAATGATTACTGTATTAACTTTGGCAATATAAATATTAGAAATCTATACATATAATACAATTTTGACTGGTTGATGTCTAATAAGAGCTATAAAATACAAAACAATTGTTTTGGAATTTTTGTATGTTTTTCTGTATGCGTGTTTGAAAGCACATCACGCAAAAACAACTACACGAAATTGAATGCCATTTTCAGAATTGTATTGTTGCAGATCTAACCTGAAATTCAATGCAAGTTTCATTTTGATACGTCGCCTAAAAGTTGGTTGTTATAAAATAAGACATTTTTGATAGGGCGCCAAAAAGCAATTGTTGAAGGACAAGCATTTTTTTATTATGTTTATAGATCAACTTCTTCTAACATACGAAAAGAAAAAGTAATATAGATAGAAACATGGTTCCAAATTTCACATGTATTTAAATTCGTGGGCAAAAGCTGGTAATAAATATTATATAATCACGCCTATTTTTCTAAGGGTAGTCTATCTATCTATATACTAATATTATAAAGCTGAAGAGTTTGTTTGTTTGTTTGGTTGAACATGCTTATATCAGGAACTATAGGTTCGAATTGAAAAATTCTTTAAGTGTTAGATAGCCCATTTATCGAGGAAGGCTATAGGTTATATAACATCATGCTAGGACCAATAAGAGCGGAGCATCAACGAAAAATTTTGCAAGTACGGGGAAAATTCTCTTATGTGAAGCAGACAAAGTTGCGCGGGGCAGCTAGTATAATATATAGGCCGTCATTACAATAAACAAAAAAACATGCTAATAAGCAACGAATGAGTTTGTGTCATTTGGATTTGTGGACTGAATACATAAAACAAAATAATAGGAAAAATGTGTTCATTTTCTGTTGTACCCAATTGTCATTACTACTAAAGGAATGTTTTTAAATTAATGTATAAGCCGTGTGAAAATAAAAGCGTTTATTCGTTATATTGTTACGACTAAACAATAAATCGCTGAACCAATTTTAATGAGTTTTGCCATGTACGTAATTCGAGGCCTTCAGATAGACTACTTTATAAAAACAAAAACATCGGGCAATGTTGCTGGTAAGAGCTATTTATGCATATAATTATAATGCGGTTATTTGTAATCATGTTTTTTTTATTTCTCTCATATTTCATACTGCGTGCCATGTGCCGATATGTACAGGAATACTCTTAGAAAACCTGGATTTCTAGCATTCGCAGACTGAACGGATTCAGTAGTTTAAATATTATAGTCGCCTCTGTATTGTCATTGCACTGAATTTGAATGACGAAAACTAAGTAAACAACGAAAAATTCACTACCATCTTTAACAAATTGACTCATCTACGTGTAGTCTTCTCGTTGCGTGGTTAAATTGTTCCGTAAAACAAGTGTAACATCCAATCATCATCATACTTTACCATATCAGGCAAAACTTAATAAAAGGTAAACGAACGATGAATTATCCTCTTTTTCAAGTTCTTCAAGCAATATACATAATCGACACCGATACTTCGTAATGATATAAACAAACACACCACACTTAAAACCTCATTACACCAAATAATCGCCTCTTTTCAATCCCCACACAAATCAACGTCTACTTTTAGCCTAAAAAAACGTAAAAATTCTACGCCATTATCGCCTCCACGAATCTCCGTTGCATTCCAAAAGGCTTTGTAAGTTTAAAACAGATTATTTGTAATAAAGGAGCGATAAATTAAGCGGCTCATTTGAGCGAATGAATGGCTCCGTAATAGACTGCGAGCTGTCGTCGACTCCCACAAAAGAAAAGTAGGCGAAAACGGTTTCTTTGTTCTTACTAAATCGAGTACTGGAGTCGTTTGTCGACCTTATATCACGTTGATTCGACGTTTATGGCCAACCTGCAGGCTCACTGCTCCTGTTGATTTGGGAATAGCTCCTCGATTACCTTATTATGTACAGTCAGCAACATAAGTACCTAAACATTTAACAAATATGTAAAAGTACATCATGCCTTAAAATGTTATTCTGTATTTCAACTATGATTAACTTTACTATATTTTAAATACTACTGCTATAAAACTAATACTTGTTACAATTTTGAAATATAGTGGCAATAGTAATCTAGCAAGTGTGTATTGACTTACGTTGCTGACTGTACCACGCTAAAAGCTTAAGTATATTAAGCTTAATATTTTATCGCGAACGGTAAAAGACAAGATATTTTCAGGTACGTTTTGAGACCTGGTTCGGTTTTTATGATTAATTTACATCGTATATGCTGCGTGCTCCCAAGTATTCCCTGAATTGGACTCAGTATTTGGTAGAATATCTTGAGTTATATTCCCATTGCTTGCGGTGCCAGCAACTGGCGTAACATAGTAAATATAACGTATAATTTTCTATAAACTAATGTAAATATTAATTCTATTATAATCAATAAACAGAGATACGCAAATGTCTCGAGTTCGAACCCAAGGTGCACATTTTAGACTTTTTATGGCTATGTCCGTGATAAATTGTTAATTAGCGGTAGAAATATCGTAAGGAAGCCCACATGTCTGAAAGTTCTCCATAATGTTTTTGAAGATATGTAAAGACTGATAACCCGCACTGGGCCAGCGCGGTGGACTATGGCTTAACCCTTATCACACTGAGAAGAGGCCTGTGCCCAGTATTGGGATAGTGTAGTATAGGGCTGATATTATATAATTATATTCAATAAAAGCAAATCTTGATAAAGTCGAACATCGCTTTTGATTAATATTCATACTTTTAATCAGGCCATATTATGCGTTCTATTATCCTGTCATTTCAAATAACGTCTCTATTTCGAAGCTTATTATGGGTCACTCTCCAGATTGTCTGATTCTAATGCGAAAACAATGACCTAAAAATATATAAGGTACCATAAACTTATTCGTATCAATGTAGCCCATCTTATTCACGAATGTACAACCATTTAAGTTAAATCTGACAGTAAAATTTAAGTTCTAATTATATTATATTAGTTTTAGTGTCCTTTTGGATTATATACCCAACTAAGTTTAAAGTCAATTATTCAGAATACCCAACAAGATTCTGATGCCCACTAGGAAATAACAAAGTTCAAAGGTAGGAGAGTTAATTAATTTATGTTTAACTTAATAAAGTCACTATTTTGTATAATTGCAAGATTCATATAAATTAACATATAACACATATTTATATGCAACTCGGACATATAGAATATGTTATTTAACAATGAGTGTTTTGAGATACATACATAATTACGTTTGTCAGTAAATTTTCGATTGTCGTCGATATTGCGTCACAAACAATATGTATAAAGGATATAGTACAGCTTAGCATCAAGTATGAATACAATGAAATGATATTGTAAGGTAAGGCCTAAGGTCGCGGGTTCGATTCCCGCACAAGTCAAACATTTGTGTGCATGAACATGGATGTTTGTCTTGGTCTGGGTGTTTCTATGTATAATATGTATGTATTTACAAAAAAAAAAAAAGTATATATGTATGTTTATCCATTGTCTAGTATCCATAGTACAAGCTCTGCTTAGTTTGGGCTAGATGGTGTTGTGTGTATGTGATAGAATATTATTATTATTATTCTCTTTATTTAAATATTATCAATATATTTTTCATTTTTAAATATACATATATCTATAAAAATACATTTAAAAATATAAAATATATGGTACCCCACCGGCATCGGGAACAGGGTCCAAGCTGCCGGTGGTTAGGATTCCAGAGATAGGAACCTCCTCACAATGCGTGCTGTATCTAAAAGCACTGCCTTCTGCATCAAACCCTTGATCCAAGCACCCAACGCGAGCCTCTTTAGATGGTGATCGAGGCTCTTGGCTATTAGACCATTGACAGATATGACTATCGGCACAATGATTGCCGAATCAACATCCCACATGTCGACAACCTCGCGAGCCAAATCAAGATATTTAATTTGCTTATCTTTTTCAGCTTTCGCGAGATTGCCATCATGCGGAATGGTGACATCGATAATCAATGCGCGGCGCTCTGATCGATCTATCACCACAATGTCAGGTTTGTTGGCCACAACAGTCCTGTCTGTGATGATAGTTCGATCTCAGTACAACGTGACATGACCATTTTCGAGAACTGATTCTGCTACATACCTGTAGTACGGCACTTCAACATCTACAAGTTTGTATTTCAGAGCAAGTTGCTGGTGAATAATCCTGGCTACTTGGTTATGTCTGTGCAAGTACTCGCCGTTAGCAAGACGAGAACAACCGGAAACTATATGCCTGAGGGACTCACCAGGTAGGTGGCACGCCCGACAAATGTCAACCGTGCCATCCCTCAAGATATATCTCCGGTAGTTATTCGTCTTGATAACTTCGTCCGCAATAGCACAGACAAACCCTTCGGTTTCCCCAAAGAGGTCACCGAAACGTAGCCAGTTCACGGAGGCTAACAGGTCTACATCAGCTCCATATAGAGCCTTGTAGAACCTACCGTGAAGCTCCTTGCTCTGCCATACATCCCTGCGATCGTTAGTGCTAAGTACTACAGGCTTGCGCCAGTTCTCTTTAGCCAAACTGAGCGGGGTGAGTCCGATGTCTACAGCAACTACATCCCGATGCATACCCACGTCTGCCTGAAGAAAGTATTCTCTGAGGTTGCATACCTCGCGGTTATGAAGGGCCTTGGCATTCAGAAAACCTTGGCCTCCACATTTCCGCGGGATATACAGTCTCATCACAGACGAACGTGGGTGATGCATACGGTATGCCGTCAAGAGTGTACGGACCCGCCGGTCCAGGGCATCCAGTTCAGTCTGAGTCCACTTAAGTATGCCAAAGGAGTACATGAGCACCGGCATGACCCAACCGTTACAAGCGCGCACCTTGTTGCCACCTGATAAAAGACTATTTAAAACTTTTTTCAGGCGACCAAAGAAACGCTCCTGCAACGATTGCTTCATGTCAGCCTCATTGATACTTAACGCCTGTGACATACCCAAGTACTTGTAAGTATCGGTTACAAGAAGTGATCGTAGGTTAATGGAATCCGAAAGTTGTGTTCCTTCGGATTCCACTATCCTGCCTTGCTTTACATGGATGACAGCACATTTGTCCACACCAAAATTCATACTGATAGACTTACTAAAAGTTTCAGTTACTTTAAGTAAATCCATCAACTGTAATTTAGTGTGGGCAAACAACTTTAAGTCATCCATATACAACAAGTGGGATATCACTCCACCACCTCTATGTAACCTGTAACCTAGCCCTGAACCCTCTAGTAATGTACTAAGAGGATTCAATGCTAGGCAGAACCAAAGAGGACTCAGGCTGTCGCCCTGAAATATACCCCGCTCAATTTTTATAAATTCGCCATTCCCAGGGATCTGTCGACATCCTGGATAGCTAAGAACCGTTTTCCATTGCCCCATGCATGACTTCAAAAAGGTGCGCAGAGTTGCATTTACTTTATACAACTCTAACACCCTCAAAAGCCACGCATGAGGCACCGAATCATACGCTTTCTTATAATCTATCCAACATGCCGCCATATCCCTTTGTTTACGGCGAACCTGTTGGCTAATGGCCATATCAATGAGGAGGAACTCCTTAGTACCACGAGCCCCCCTCTTACATCCATTCTGAGAAGCTGACATTATTGAATTTGTATCAATATGTTTAGATACCTTGGCTCTCAAAATAGATGTAAGAAGCTTATAGATCGATGGCAAACATGTTATCGGTCTATAATTGCCGGGCTCGTTGGTACTACCTGTTTTATGGAGTAAGTGGGTTATTCCCGTGGTCATAAAATCTGGTAACGATCCAGATTCTAGGGCAGATTGAAATTGAGCAGCCAAACAAGCATGTGAGCTACGCAGCCATTTCAGCCAGAAATTGTGCAGTCCGTCCGGTCCTGGCGATTTCCAATTTGATAAGGATCGGACCGCACTAATTACATCCTGGCTATCAATGACCACGTTTTCCATTTCTGGAATTAGCTCACTTGCTCGCTTGACCTCCCGCATCCATTCCCCCTCAGTGTGGCCGACGGGTACCGACCAGATGTTCCTCCAAAACGTATTTGTAGCATCAGCATCTGGTAGCCTCACATCGGCCACACATTGATCTGGTCGTACCCAGGTTCTATAAACCCATCTTTGGTCACTTTGAAACGTGCGGTTGATGACATACCGGTGCACGCGTTTTTTGTATCTGCGCAGTCGATTTGCCCATGCATAGACTTTCTGCTTCAGGAAGTCAATGCGCTCTGTGGCCCGAGATACGTATTCATGAGGACTGACACCAGTCCCCAGAAAAGCCCGGCCCACATAGCGCATTACCCTGGGCCGTGTGTTCCCTGCCCTGAAGCAGATCAGCTTACCGATGAGTGTCCTTGCCTCAGCAATACGCCGTTCAATCCTGCACTGCCAGGCCGGGGTGACAGATGTTTGTCGTATAGCAGGGACATGTGTGGGTAACTTGATGCCCGCTATACGACTTGCCGCCACAGCAGCACAGTACAGGATCGAATGAGTATCGGCGAGATTCTCGCTATTATCTAAATAACTAGATAATAGCGAGTCCAGGACACTCACCAATGCTATATTTTTTCTATGCATAGGTAACCGAGGCAGACGGGGCCGAATCGTAAATTGCATGTACCGGTATTCCTGAATCGCACTTTCCAAAGCATCCTTTACCTCCTCCTTGTACTGAATACTTACATCATTTGTCATGTCATCCACCTCCATGCTGGCACTATTGCCCGTCCGCGTCGCACTAGGTGATAATTGCGTAACTGCGGGTTGGATGCGAATGGCATGGCTCGGAGGCAAGTATTCTGAGCGTAGCCTATCGAGCACGGTATCATCCAACTGCCGACTGCGTTGGATAACCCGCACTTGATCCGATAATCGCTGTGCTGAAACGTTGACGCTTGGTTCAAAGGCCTGAAACAGAACAAGCATGCGGCTGCGATACGCAGTGAGGTTAGTTCCTCCCTCTGTAGCCCCAAAATATGCCCGCATGACGTTTTCATTAATGGATTGAGTCCATCGCATGTGGCGCACATCACCACCGGCAGCGGGGGCCCGGTTCGAGGTCGGTGGGCCTCGGGGTCCCAAGCGGGTCGGTGGCCGGCCTCTTCCCCGCCGACGTGCAGGTGACGGTGACGAAGGCGGAGAGAAATATTCGTCGCTCGAGCTCGACGCAACTGCAGCGGCTGGTGATTCCGATCGATGTACCGACGGCTGCGAGGCGGAGCTAAGCGACGAACCCGGAGGTGGTAGCGGTGCGGCTCTAGATCTGGCTCTTGTTAACATCTTGTATTTTAATAAACTTAAATTCAGTCTCTGTGAAAATTTTCATTTTTGACGTTGTCATTTTATTTGTAATATTTAATACTGATGAATATTTGATTTTATGCCTGTAATTTTTTATTATTATTATTATTATTATTGTAAATACACAATCATTTTATTCAGAGAATTTTATTATTCATTTCAAGTTCATAACACATTCTGAGAAAGAAAGAATAAATATTCTTACCAGCAAATACAAAATTAATACCACAAATACTTGTACAAAATGTATTGTACGGTAGCTTCGGAAGTGTAGCTTTATCTGCATAAACGTATCATGTAATAACAATATTATTATCAGATGGGTCCAGATCGTAGTTACTTACAATCTTCGTATGCTTTTTAATATATAAGTAATATTTTAATAATGCTCTTACACATTATTGAATTTGAATACAGTTTAGCGCAACGCAATAACTACTTCGCATAAACGAGGACATAGCACACGTACTTATAGTGCCGTCAATCCATCTATACTAATAATATGAAGAGGAAAGATTTGTATTTCTCTTTGTAATTATTAAACTAAAGAACTAAAAGATCGAATGAAAAAATTCCTTCACCTTAAGAAAGCTCCTTTATCCAGGAATAACATAAACTATAGTCTTGAAATCTTATTAAAATAAAATATTGTAACAACTACACATAGCAGCTCATTTAAGAAAAAGAATATAAAATTGAATTGTATTGTAAGTAAACATTTGGCGATTGAAAAAGAGGTCATGAGATTTTTTGCTTGCTTCTTCTCATAAAAGCTCTACTCCTAGAATAGGCTTTTTCAATGCTAATTTTATATTTTATTCTTTTTATTTTTATTATTCCTTTTTATTAATATATAAGTTAATTGACGAGTTCTAGAATCGTTTAGACATTTTTATTGAAATCAAGATTTTTGACTTATGACTTTGACCTTGCTACATCAAGCTACAAGCCACTAGAATATAGCAGTAATCATAAACGTAGCGGGAGGCAGCTATATCGTAAATAATTCTAATGCAAACAATAATTTACAATCTTTAGATTGTAAAAACAGAAACAAATATACCTACATTTTCAGTTCCTCATAAGCACGGAAATGTTTTAATGACTAATACATAAGTATCTAACGTGTGTAATGTTTAATGTGTACGTGTGTTATGTTTAACGTGTGTCGAGGTACTTAGCACGCTTGATAACATCTCGTCTTTAATCAGATTTGTTGTATTTAACGTACTAAAGACTCCGTATGAAAACGCTTCAACAAAATTAAGTTAATTTGAAGACATCATTTCTTTGTCTTTGATACTGTTGTGTGTAAATTTTGGTAAATAAATAGGGGTATATGAAATTATATTGTAAGAACTAGCCTGTGTCTTTGAATTTTCGTTTTGTATATATGATGAAAGAAAAAGCTATACATTGCTGTAGTACAGGGTAATTATTACTAAGTATTGTATAAGAATATTTAAATGTATTCCTAAATAAATGTTGGTTATGTTTTCTAGGAATTTCAATTTTTCGCTAAAAAGAGCATCACGCATTCGTGCGTGCGCATATTTATAGTATTATGATTTTATACATGACTCGTTAAAATAAATCATTATCGTTAGTATCGTAGTTAATAAGTAAGAAGAATATTCGGAGAATAGTGAATATTTAATCAATACTACACTACATTTACAGAAAATACTTATTATACAAAAAAATGATGCGATCGGTATTCAAAGGGTGTATGGATAGCTAAGCTTGACTATATAACATTTTATAGATTTTTCTTTTTTACCCTTACAATTTTTATAAATATATTTTTCTAGTTATCCTCAATAAGTGCAGTTGTGTAAGGTTATAATTGAATATAACTTTTTCTTATTTCTTATATATATTATTTCTTATAGAAACATTTTCTATCTATTAGAGCTTGAATTATAGTTACATTTATTAGCTAACCATAATATATAAAACTATGAAATTGAATCTATATTCAGAATCAATAAGTGCGGAACAATTTTATAATCTGTATGTGTATAGGGTTTCATATTTTTAAGTAGCACTGCTAGTGACCATAAGGTTTGCTTTTTATCCTCGAGTCCTACCAAAATAAACTGAAAATACCTAACGCATAAATTCCATCGATACTTCTATTTTCTGTATAAATTTTAGTCAAATAAATATACCTATATCTATATTATTCAATATAATGAAACCATTGTACCTTTGCGGCAATAACAATAATACAAGTTCGCAGTGATTTACGAACTTAACAGTAAGTATTTCAACAATAGTATTGAATTGGCGACACACTCAACTAATGTTATTTATTGCTTAAGTTAGCGGGGACACATAAACGTACTGTATCTGCGTTGTTCGTTGTTGTACTGCGGATATCGGTATATCAAGCCGTGAAGAACTTACCGATATAGAGTAACGGTAAGTTTTACTTTTCTCTTACTTAGAACTAAATTAGGACGGACGACTTAAGGAAGACCAAGTGTAGGGATCCGTTTATTTTGTTGAAGTTTTTATCCGTAAGCTTACTCATATCGAGTCATAATGATAAAAGCATTTGTGTCTGCACGCCGGTGCGACGTCCGTATGTACTTTACTGAGTTAATATTTTGATTGCTTCATATGATCCATATAAATTTGCTGATGGTTTTAAGGTTCCGGGTTTAATGTTTCTATTAGACAAGTGTTATTGAATTTTGTGTCAGTAGTGGCAAATCTTCGAAAGGTGCCCGTTAGACGCATTATAATGGCCTCGTTTGCCATTGTGGGAATAAGTAAATAGTGCTCATGTTTTAAAGGACATATACCTTAGACTTAGAATATATATATATATAAACAGTTCATTTGCGCCCATTTTTTAAACAAAAATGATGCATCAAAGTTAAGAATAAAAAACAGTCATATTATTCCAATCAGTAAACATCAAATTCATAAGATCTTTGATATTATACGACAGACAGAAATCCTGATAAACAGCAAAAAGTAGTAAAGAGTTTAAATCGAACGTTTTGAATTAAAACTTCTATCCGGAAAGAATATCAAAAGGACCTTATAATTGATCCGAATGACCTCCTACATTCTGACGAATTAACGGAACATTAGATAAGACTCATAAATATTTTTATAAGACGCGCGAACATAAAAATTGATAAATAAACCCGAAGTTAAAGATCAAAGGATTCCTTTGGTAAAGATAAAACGATCAAAATAATTTAGATCTAGCTTTGATGTCGTCGGTTTACACAAAATTTCGATAAAATGATAAGCCCCTCGTTTCCCGACGGTTGACTTCTAATAAAGAAAGGACTACAAGCTAATAACTCATTGATAGCATTAAACAGAGTTAATATTGTAATTCTACTAATATTATAAATATAGAAATTAGTGAAGATGTTTTCTATTATTTATAAAATACTAGATTTTGGGGTGCTTTGCTCGCGTAAATGTAGGTTGGGTTAGGTTAGTAATAGAACTTACGTACCTTATGTTCTTTTCTGTTCCCTTGAGAACGTGTATGAGAAATATCATGATGATTGGTCAAGTAGTTAAGGTGTGCTATAAAGAAAGAGAGAGTTTGTTTGTTTGTTTGGTTGAACACGCTAATCTCTGGTTTGAGCTGTAAAAATATTTTAGTGTTGGATAGCCTATTTATCGAGGAAGGTTATAGGCTATATAACATCACGCTACGACTCACGGGGGTAGCGCAGTAACTTTAAACGCGGGTGAAACCGCGGGCACCGTTAGTGTATAATATTAGTTAGGATCACTCTCGCATTCAGAATGGTTCCTGTATCACCGGGCAGTTTACAAAAAATGTACAGAAAGAACATCCAGGCACAATAATTTGTGAATCACACAAATTGTTGTCCCCTGTATGTAGGATTTGAATCCGCATTACTCAGCGCGGTGGACTACATAAGCTTTTACGACGTTTTGTGCAGTAAATTTTGTATGTTTGTTACTCAATCACGCATAAACCGTTAAACTACTTTGGAAAAACTTGTCACTCAGATAGATCTTGTTCTTATATGCGTCCTCATGAGATTCACGCAGACAAAGTCGCGGGCAGAAGTTAGTCAACATATTCATAAACAGGACAAAAAAAGGAAGTCGTACGTTCATTTTATTAGGGCCAATATATAGATAAGTGTGTAACTACCATGTATAAATCTAATGAACTACTAATATAATATGTGACTTCACATAGCGCAGTAAAATATACACTTTACTTCAATGTAAAACATTGGGATGCTTGTAGGTCTACGGCGTAGCACGTAGCTACGCCGTAGATCTTTTGAATGTAACTTAGCCATGGCAAAAATCTCTATTATTTGTACATTCAAATTGTTAATTCTCTGCTCATTAAAAATATCTGGATAAAAATCATTTAAACCTGTCTATAAACGACGAGTATCCGTAAATAAAGTAGTGAAATGGCTACAAAATAAATTTTGGAAAATAAATATATGACTCTGACCCGCCCGACCCGGATATCAAATCGGAGTCGTAATGCGATGTGCATTTGCATCACTGCCCTACCGAAACTATATATTATAACTATGTTATATTTTAATTTGATATCTTATAAACAGCTCTTGTTAAGTTAATAATGTCAATGTCGTTGTTTTTAAGTTAATCTTATCCTAAACTGTATAAATAATTATTTTATGACTATAGAGAAAAGGAATGTATGAGGAAACATGAAAATAAAAGTTATTAGAAGCTATACGATAATTATATTTGAAAAGTTTGATTTACAAACCGCTGCAACCACAAGCTCTGAACTGTATGGAGAGCAAAAGTTTCATAACTACCTCACTTTGACCATCGGATTCATTAATTAAATCACAACAAATATCAGCAAATCCAACTGGATGATGGTTTAGTAAGCGATTTTAATACAATGCCTGGTACTTTTATTCTATTTACGCTTCCAATTTAGCACAATGGATGAATAAAGTTTGTATGAATTGTCTGGGCATTACATGTCTCAAAGCCTCAGTTTACTACCTTGGTCTACATCCCGTTAATTGATGTTCACGCGAGCGTCGTCCTTCGTATAGGGCCACCACGCATAGATTACAGGGCCGCAGGGTTTACGCCTTACCCAACGGGAATCGGACCCCGATAACCCATCGAGGGTACGACGGGTGCATAGCCCACTATGCTATTGGGATGGCTTCAGCACATAGCCTACAAAGCCTGCACCTGGTCTACCGCCTGATTCCCGATCCTCAGGACATCCTTTCATTAATCCCTGACTAAGGACTAATACTAATGCGTACGCGACAAACGTTGCACGAATTTACTGCTGGATATATTATTATAAATATAATACTTTACTCAATCTGGGATATTAATGCATATATATTAAGCATATTATACACCTATAACGCCGCGAACATAAAACGTGTTCGAGTAGTTCGAGATGGTTCGATGGATACCCATTTATAATTATCCTTCAATGATAATAACGCCGAGGCTCTGCCAGTGACGATCTTTCTCTTCAAACTCTTATCCATTTTATTCATTTCGAAGCTCTTTCTCTTTACTATTCTCCAATTTATTTATCCCTAACTTCTTTATCTTCAGACTGTTCTCCGATATTTGTAGCCTGTGTTTCAACATCACTTCTATTTCCGTCATAGTTCGATCTACAAATGGGAATTATTATGTTACGATATCCACATTTTTCCAGATAATACCAGATATCTGCACTTTTTTGTATATTCTAATTTAAAATAATAACGACTTCCTCATTTAGCAACCAATAAATACTGATTGCACAAAAATATTTATTTTGATTGATAAATAAATATTTTTGTGTAATGGATATAATCAAACACAGGCACCTACACCCTATTAGAAGTGATTTAAAAAAAGTGCTTTGCATATGAGCCGTTAATTTAATGTAATTTTAATAAATATATGCGTCTCGGCCCAGCCTTTATCCCTTAAAGGCTTGGCCGAGACGCATTTATTTACAGGCTGGATACTACTTAGATAGATAAATAAATGACTGCAAGGATGGCGTTGTGGTATAAATGGTTACCACGCCACAGGCACTGCGTCGAATGTTGTTGGTTCAAACACCATTTAAGACAAAAATCCGGTTGTTCTTTGTGACTTATATTTGTTTTTTTACGCTTACACCCCTGTACTACTCAGCCGATTATTATAAAATTTCGCATACACGTTGCCAGCGGACATAGGGTATCTTTTAAACAGTAAAAGTTACGTTACAAATTGAACCTAACCTACATTTACGTGAAGCCGCTGGCAAAATCTAGTCTAACATAAAATACTGTTTACAATTCACACGGTGATCCACGGTAGTTCTAAATCTAATGTAATGTAATAGATTTTCATATAAATAGTTTTCAGTGGAGTCGGGTGTTGCTACAATTTGTTAGTTTTGTTTTAGGAGGCATTTGCCGTGAAATAGTTATTTGTTCCCAAAACTTGCACCTTGTGTGACATATCGATGATACAATATCGATGATAGAATTATTCACGGATATACCGTGAATATTATTTAAACACATAATAACTGTAGTGTCATATTATTTATACATATAGTATCTCACCTATAAACCCCACAGGTGCGTATTACACCTAGATTTTACCTGCTATATTTTAGGTATTATGTAATAGATGGCGAGCCATTTCCCATGTACCGATCAGACTGGCTGACTCCATGCTACTACTAAGAATTTCTTGTTTGAATACCTAAATAATACTTTGCATAATCTGGAAATCAAACCCGAGGCCATAAGTACATAATTTTCATTCTCAACTGCTTTGCTATCAGTCATTTAATTATATATTGTTGTAAAGTCCGGTTGAATTCAGCTTTTTAAACACGTAAATTGATTAGTGTATGGCTGGTACTGATAACAATATCCACGAACAATTCTGTTTCACAATACACAATATCTATGGAGCACAATTATTACTAAATTAAGCATATGATAGCGAAACAACGACATTAATTAGTATGAATATACATATAATTGATTAGCACTGTACCGTGTTTGAATTTTAATTAATATTTTTTTATATCTACATACCGTCACGGTGGCCCGGTGGTAGTGTACCAGATTGATGTGCATGGGTTTGAATGTCGGGTTGAAATGTATTATTGGATTTTTTAATAATTATTTCTCAGTAGAACTGTGGAGACTAAAACTGTGCTTGGTAAACGTGAAGCTCGACTATTAGGTGGGAGACTGGAACCTAAAATAACCTACATAGTTGCCAAAATGTGGGTGTAAAACACCTTCGTATATACTCTCAGGGATATAGATGTGAACTTATGTATGACTCTATTATTTATAAGATTTGTAACAAATTTTAATTTATGAACTATAATATCTACTGCTTGTGAATGAAACTAACTTAGCTGAAATGCATGCACTGAACTAGAAAATCACGTAAATATCCAGAAAAATATTTGTTCTGTATTTTTCAAGACAGAATAAAGGTACCTAACCGTTAGCAGTACCTACACCGAGCGACGCCGCAAGCGCGATCTAGTAAATCAATAACCAAAGCCATCTCTCCCAACCAACCATTTAATATCAGAATCTCCATACGATAAAAGTAAACAGGATAACCGTAAACATATTACTGTGCAAATGCGATCCGACGTACGTCAACCCCTATTTAATAATAGCAAACGCAAAAATCATGGCGGATTCGACGGCTCACTCGGATTTATCACTCTCGCTTTACAAGATTACCCAATACGACAGTGACGGATTGACTCTTCGCCGCTCATCGTCTCTTTCTTATTCATTACACGGCATATTCACGTCCCGTTCTCTCACACTGGTAATTAGGCGGCACCTGCATTTGTTCAGGTCACTAGGGATAGTGCCGAGACTATCTAGACAACATGTTAATGCGCCAAGATTGATGAATATCGCGTATAAAAGATCACCTTTATAAATCGCGGGATTGTTGATGAATTTCACGTTAAGCCAGGTTACTGTACGTGTCTCGCATTTGTCACATATTTTTACGGAATTTAAGGGATTTCAATTCAATCACGCTTTATTCTTTGCGGCGAGCTTTGCGAAAGGCCTCCGATGAGTGGAAATGTGAATATTATACTTCACGGTTTCGGATATTTTACATGGTCTTTCTGTTTATCCAATCTGCTTAATTCGATGAGAATATATTGTGTTGGTAATCATTGACAAACTAGCCTTTCAGTTCTGGAGTTGACGAGTAATTTTGTCAACTGTATTTACTGAATTGTGAATTTTCAAAGATAACTGCCGCTAGGTATCAGCCTGTATCACGGGGGCCTTCATAAACATGGAAACAACGGACATAAAGCACCAAACTTGGCACAAATATTTGCTGATCACACTATTATTTTCTGTGTGGGTTCGAATCCACAACACTTGGCGCAGTGGCAATGGCCAAGCGACTACATAAACCACTACGTCATCAATGCAGTCACATCATCCTCATCATGTTTCTAAAATTTTTCACGTTTACTTTCTAAAGCAAAGCACTACCGAGACTTATCTCGCATTCAACGGTAGCGATGGGATAAGTTCTGTTCCTTTAGTATGCGGGTACGAACGCGTAAGTGATCAGATCATCCATTAATCACCATCGTTGGCTTACTCGTGATTATTTTGATTTCCTGTTTACAGCAATTTTCATATATACATCACATATATCTTCATAATATTTTTGTTTTTGTTATTTTCTGTATCTGTAAATATAACATTATAAGTTAACATGTAATGTGGGAAGGAACTGTCTCCTGAGAAACAGGTTAATAACTTAGTTCATGGGACAGTGCTTCTATGTAAAAGTATTATTGATGGCTACAATAAAGATTATTATTATTATAATTATTATATATCATTATGACAGTTGTATAGTCAATTGTATAATTTAAATAAAGTTGCAATTTTGTAACAGGCGCTAAAGCAAACCGAATTTTACAAACGCACACGTATCTAAAAATTCGAGTTACGTGTCATGGATTCCAACTTTAACACGGGCCGTCCATGTCATCATCTCTTCAAGATAGCTTCTTCAGCTCGATATATATATAAAAAATACGGATTGCTTCTTTGATTGATTTTTTGCTATCATACCGCACGCGAATAGTGTGCGTTTGAGACCTACCGGTTTCGAATCCCGTTTTGCACAAAATGCTATTGAGTATAATATTTCCAGTATACAGCAAAAGCGTTGACCTTATTACGAACATGAGTACAACCCTAGTATAGGTGGCAAAACTATGGGCATAATACATCTTTGCTTCGAAAATATACAAGTACGCAACTAAGATTTATAGACGCTTTCTTTCTTTGACAAAATACGTAGCACAGATGAATACTACACGAACATACTATCTATAATATCTGTGCTCCCAAATTCCACTATCTTTTTTAATCTGAGCCTCTACGGCACCCAAAGGCGGTTCTTTTTTTATTTGACGTGTACGAATTTTCCACTGCCGTTATTGACGCTGCCATCTAAACTTTATTGAAAACGTAATTTCTCGTTCACGTGTTTATCTTTAAGTTTTAGAGGATATTTAAAGGCGTATTTGAAGCTAAAACAAATGATCTTCGATCTAAGATATAATTTAATGCAATATGAATCATGTTAGTACCCCGAAAGGGAAGGCAGACATTTCCAATACTAGTAAACTTATATATCAAAAAAATATTATTTATTCATCGCGACAGACTAAAACATTTATAACTATAGTTCTTTTTTGTAAAATGTTTTTCTATATGTAAAATGTACTATTTCACCCTTAAAATAAAGTGCTATATTTTACAGATAGTGAAGTATATAGTAGACAAGTTAAAGTCGACAGTTATGGCAGATCCATTGCTGGATCTGCCATAACTGTCGAAGGACCAATAGCTACTGGAGCAAAAGGGAGTCTTGGAATGGAGACCGCGACTTGGCAAACGTAAGGCAGGACGAGACGACCCCGGCCAGATGGACCGATAACCTGAAGTAGGTGGCCGGGTTAGACTGGATGCGGAAGGCCAGTTGGTGTGGCATAGAATGGGAGAGCCCTATGCTCAGCAGTGGACCGCAACGGGCTTATTCATTGATGATTGATTAATTGATCAAAGTACATGATAATTTTTAAATAATGCGTGATATTCATTGTTCAACAATATGGTTAATTAAATACAACATCTTTATAACAAATAGGCTTTTTGTAATAATGAGCTATTTATGTGTAAACTAGTGACCCCCGCTGGCTTGCTTAGGATAGCACAAAACCTTAACAAATTATACAAACACACTTTCCTCATGAATCACTTTGTCTCTTGGTGAAAACCACATGAAAATCCGTTTAGTAATTTTTGAGCTTATTGCGTACAGACGCGGTGGGGGACTTTGTTTTATAATATGTAGTAATATAGAATATATATTGACAAATATATTACGTATCGAAAATATCCAAATCCGTAATAAACTAAATGTTAAACTGTTGGTTCTTAACAGACTTCCCTCAAGAGAAAAATAAATGTACTCGGAAAAGGAACCAAATTATTTGAACCGATATTCGACTTCAATTTTGTGATATCATCATCGATACACTTTTATTTGAATTATTTGTATTCGAATTCTAACTTTGATTAATTAAATATTAAAATGGACTCGTTGGCTTGTCAATGCTAAAATAGCTTAGAACAGCGCAAAGGAAATGGATATAAATAATAAAGACTAATATTTCAAGTTAGAGGGCTGATTCTGGTGTCAGTGACAATAATATCATAACTGGTATTACCCTGAATTAAAATAAACTTCAAATGTGAACATAACTTGTATTTTAGTTCACATATGACGTTCATTAGACTCGTAGACTGGATCGGAACTCTAATTTTATAATAATGTCTTAATAATCGACCAGTGATAGCCTAATGGGAAACCGTTGGACTGCCACGCCGAGGTCTTGAGTTCGATCCCAAGGCGCGCATCTCTGACTTTTCGAAGTTATGTGCGTATTAAATAGTTAATTATCGCTCGCTTTAACGGTGAAGGAAAACATCGTGAGGAAACCTGCATGTTTAAGAGTTCTCAATAATGTTCTCAAAGATATGTGAAGTATGCCAACCCGCATTGGGCCAGCATGGTGGACTATGGCCTAAACCTTCTCACACTGAGGCCCGTGCCCAGCAGTGGGCAGTTTAATACAAGGCTGATATTATAATAATCGACCGTGCCACCATGCTAAAATTAATTTAGTGTTTCCTTAGAACATTATGTGGAAGTAAGCTAGTATTTATCTTTCTAGGGATTCTAAACGAAATGATAGCTCATCAGTTTCTAAATTATCGGCACGTATACTTTCTTTTTTAATTATCGATTGTCTGAATTAAGGCTTTGGGCCTTGTTTCATGTGCCGTGTTTCATACCTAATGCATCTAAAACAAGCATACATAACACACCGAGTGGCACATGGTAAAACATACGTATTAAAATAAACTATTAAATGTTGATGAGAAAAGTTTGTTCCAGAAGAAACATAATATGTCGTGCGAATCTTGGCCTTACACCGCCGTACACCATAGCAAACACGTCAGGTAGAGCATCGTTCTTAGTGTATAGTTATGTTTGTATAGGATTGAAAGCCGTTTAACATTCTCAAACCGAGGACCGTCACAAAGAGCCCTGTGATCGGTAAAGCCTAAAGCCTAAAACACGTTGTTTACTTTACTCGGGCCAATTGACCGTCTCGCAATAATTTGATTACATTCGTAGATACAATATTGCGTTTGGTTAGTTTACATTTGCTAGTTGAATTTAATTTAATCATTGTTATAAAATTTATACAGCACACTTCGAATTTTAACAGACGTTTATTGTTAAAAATTTATACAAAATTACGAGAATGTTATTAGTATTAACAATAAAAAAAATAGTGAATAAGTTTTCGGCTAAAAGGTTTTGTTGAAATTAGATATTCTTTTTATGAATTCAAATAACAAAAAATAAAAACTAATTAAAATTGGGATAATTAAAATGATAAGATACTGACGATGTGTATGCGAAATTGGGTGATGATCGGTCGATTAGTTAAGACGTGAAAGCGGAACAAAGAAACTCACATTCGTGTTTATAATATTAGTGAGGATTTAGGATTAGGATTTTAATATTGTAATAAGTTCACTCAAATTGATAATTGTACACACACTATCGTGTTTTATTTTATAAATGTAATGAGTTAGCTCATTCCTCTTAGTGTTGATGCTTTTTCGTGCGATCTAGTTACAATGAAATCACGTCTATAATTTCAATGTAGGGTTTAATATTATATTTTCCGAAGTATCAGCGTTAATTTGCTTTCAATTTCTCAACTGCTCTTACAATTCCTATATTATGAACTCGTACAATTTAAACGATTCTTATAAAAACAGTAAAATAAAAATGAGCTGGCGATGCAGCGAACAGCATAACAGCGATGCGAAAATATATCCTCATTTTATAAAGTCTGATAATAAGTTCTGGCAATATAAAAACAGACCTGTATTCGATAATAAAATTGACATAATATTTTCATATTTTGATCCTCAGTAATACTATTAAACAGAGGTTTTTAAATAAAATTCAGTCTATAGCAGCTTATTCGGATTATCTTAATTTCAAAGGTTTATGCATACATTATAAATTAAGCCTCTGAAAAGATAAACGAATATTTTACCAAAATATGATAATAACTTTAGATATATATAAATATAGGTAAACCAGTATATTTTATGCTAGTATACCTATCTAAAAATTTTATAACAAATTTTAAAAAAGTAATCCAGTGCAGCGCTAGAAATTTTGAATAATTAAACAAATCATTGATAAAAATCGTATTTATTTTTATAAAAATAATAAGTATTTCTGTAGTAGCTAAATAATTAATCATGTATAAATCAATCAATAACAGACTCTAAACTCTCTACCGGTTTTTTTTTTATAAAACGGCTTCGTTTGGACGACATATTCCACACATTTTTTTACAAACGAAATATCTCATTGGAACTATTATCCCCAATGTCGAACGGGTACAGAAAAATACGCGACACAATCACTTTGGGTTCGGACAGCGGCAATAATTGTTCGTATTGTAAACGCTACGTACCCGAACGCGACAAATTATTTTCAATATCGCCATACATCAAGATACAACTGGCGGAAAAAATGGGAACGGAAAATCTAAAAAAGGCAATCAATGGAAAAAGTAAGTGTCCGAGATAACGGGCGTTGGGAATTGAAGTCACGTCCTACCGCGTCCACGGCACGACACACACATAAATAACCCTAATGATATCCGATTGTGTCCAGTTTGCAATGTGAAAAAATTGCTCGAAAAACGTGTAGGCGTTATTGCTAAATATAATGTTCGTGTTAATAAAATATTATTGTGGTGTGTACACGCGCTTGTTGGCTTGTTCCCCGCGGATTTGTAAGCGGCGATGGTTCCTCGTTAATATTTATAACACTGTTCAATACGTTTGCGGATTGAATAAAAAAAATACATCTGTCTAACATATTTTATCAATTGGGTCTAACAGTATTTGATTAAAAGGATAAATTATTTTGGACACATTTTTCCTCTTGAAATCTGCGATGTTGTTCCCGTAGTTTTTAAGTGAAATTGTTAGGATCTGGATTGATATCTTCGCCATGGCATTGTGGCAAATCCCTCATAGTCTTATCAAGATAAAGAAGTAATATCTACTTAGGTAGGTTACTTAAATTTAATATTACCTGCCGTCCAGCCTACTATACCCGCGAGTTTGTGTGGTATGTCATATTTTTTATTTTGTTGAAAAGATAACGCCCAATCTACCAATAATTCTTGTGTCATGGTGGAGTCTACAAACATACAAAAGACACAAAGAACACTCGGACTCGAAATAACTAAACTATTTGTGGTCCACATAGAAGAATTTTAGCCTTTTAACTTTAACTTTCCGGGGAAAACGCAGTAACTGAGTTATTATTCTTATACAAAACTCTTGTAAGAGAGTGTTAGCTATTTGTGCAAGCCATTTCATTTGTCTCGTCAACAAATAAATTGTAATAGCAGGCTCTGCCACCCGAAGCTTTATAATTTTAGTAAATATGAATGAATATACATTTTATATAATAAATATACATATATTATTATGTTTCGAGCATTAATATACAAAACATCCTAATAACTTTGTAGGTACAAAATAAGTATCACTATCTACATTTATGTATATAAAAATCTCGTGTCACGGTGGTTGTGTTTGGTCGCACTCCTCCAAAACGGCTCAACCGATTGTTATGATTTTTTTTTCATGTATATTTAGTAAGTATGAGAAGAGGTTTTTAAGCATATTTCATAATATACTAGGTGATTAGGATGGCGCCTATCCAGATTATTTTTTTATATCTTCTGCTAATTTTCATATTTTTCCTGTATTCTCTAGAAATCAATTATTTGGCAGAAAATGCTTGCCCGGTCAGCTATTAATATATAAAACAACTAGAGATAATGCATAAGAGTTTACTCCAATAAAAGCGTGGGCTCTTTTGCGATGTCACTGGTCTATATTTATTTATCAATAATAACAATCTGTTTTGAGCCATGATAGCTTACGAATTAATGTATTTGTAGACGGATATCAATACTATAAATGGATAGGTACAATCAATAAACAAACTCCAATGTTTGTACATGGATTGGCTCGTTATTCTTGTTCTAAGTGGTTGTGTAGTGATGTCTTTTATTAGAGAATATATAAAAAGTTTTAGTTCAAGTTCCAAAATTATGGAGGCGTACGCCTAATGGGAAGCAGTTATTACCTTTCCATACTTGCACCCTTTTAAAGAAGTACTAAAAGCTCTATTGCTAATGTGTTTTTATTCATTTAATTTTATATGCTCTGGCAAAATCATTCTATTTTGCCTGATGGTAAGCAATAAGCGGCTGACAATAGTGAAAACCATAATTGTAAGTACTGGCAGTAATCAGTATATCTTTCTTCATTCTGCAATATCTACATAGCTATCAACGGTGATGCGTCAATTCGTAAACTCACAAGCGCTGCAACAAACATTTATAACAGATTTTGTAGCCAATGATGAGGAAGTTTTTAAAACAAGGACGGCAATTCTTTGATGATGACCGTTATAAATACATTCTTGCACCTCACTTAATTTGAGGAAACTAGGGCTTATAAAAATACTACTTTATCATAATCCTAACGTAGTATTATAATTTCGAAACTGACTTTGTTTGTTTGTCACGCTTTCATGCCTTAACTACTCGGCAGGCCATCATTAAATTTCGCAAACACGTTGTCAGGGCTATAGAAAAAGACATAGGGTATCTTTATTTAATGTTATTCTAGAGGTACAAGCTATATGATGAAGCCATTACCGATCACAGCTGTTAGAAGCATGTAGACAATCAGTAGAACACACAAAGGTATTTATCGCGTAAGAGTTAAACATTCATATCTAACGCAGTATGGTCACTGCTAACACTAGTATATCCATACTTACATAGCACCTCTCCATAAAATTGAGAACATCTTTATCAAACATTTCATCGAATATCCATCAGTTAATTCCCACATCCCACTGTAACTCAAAAGAAAAATATACCATTTAATAGTTGACGAGAGTATCGACCGCCTCCCTTTATTGCGATCTCAATGCAGTTTAAAAATTAGAACGTAAAATAGTACATCCCGCAGTAAAAGAAAATCGCATCAAGTATTTATGGAACTATCTGCGGTCCTCTAAAGTCAGCTGCATAATTGTTGTTCGCCGGCGAGTATTTTAGTCACGTCGCAATACCGATGGACATAAATATACTCTAACAGAACCCGACTGGTGTCCCCATCTGAGTCTGTCCCTCTGTATTAGCTGATAATTCATTTTAATACCTCTCACTGTTATTTGAAATGACAACTAGAGCCCTGATTCAATTTGAAACTACTTAGTTACGAAAATGATTATTTGCGAATAGAAAAAAAAACGAGCGATGTGTTTGTGTGTAGAAATATAACTTGAAGTAAATTTTAATAAAATAGTTATACTAGATTTTGCCCGCGGCTTCGCTCGCATAATTGTAGGCTAGGATAAGATAAGATAAGATAACAGTACTTTTTCCTGGATACAAGGTGTATGTTCTTTTTGTACCCATGACAACGTATATGAAATTTTTTATGATATCGGTCGAGTTTAGGCGTGAAAGCGTAACAAACAAATTCACATTCTCATTAATAATATTAGTCAGGATAAGTAAAAGGCGCATGATTAAAAAAATGCGCAATACCTAGCGGTGCATCTGATGGCAAGGGTTAACCAACGGACATGACTGTGTTCTCTTAGCATTGCAGATGAAGCAATTACTACGAAACAGCCAAACCACTAGCTAGCGTAAAGAGAAGGGAAACATGTATTACTCTGCCCTTTAGCCGGAATGCAAATTTGCTTGGCGACTGAAATACGCAGATCTTTTTTTCTCGCTACCGAGTTGACAAGTTGATACACCAGCATAAGACCTGTTTGATAAATTATAGGACTACAAACGTTTCATGCAAAAGGAATAATACTCGTTGCCACCCGTGTAAAAGAGGTTTCACTGCACTGATAGAGACAAGGACCGCTGATCCTTCTGTTGCAAGTACTACGTCTTCTTAACGATCACATACCGCAATAATAGAGCTTTGGGCTGTTTAATTGCAACTGTTTTTGCTAATCTGGTCGCGAGTGTACCAAGTTAAATGAAAGCTTTTAACAAAATCTCAGTAATAGTATATAGTCTGGAAAAGTAAACGATAGACGGTAGTTACGTGGGAGCTAAAACCATCGCTGGTGACTGATTCGGTCTGATACATCGCTGCCTTTAAAAATATAAGCTAGATATTATATACGGTATATAGTCTCACGCCTATGAAGGGCAGCCATAAATAAGACCTACATTTCGCCAGATATGGTTTTATATGGTATTAAGAAAATAGACGTGATACATATGTATGTATATATGTAGCATACATAACATACCACGCCTATTTCCATGAACTTCTATGAAAAGATAATGCATATATACTATGCAGGCTAATTACAGTTAAAGGCACATACATAATAATAATGGGTATACGTCAGATCAAATACAAATAACAATAAAACATTGCAATGTACTATCCAGTTGCCATTTTGTAATACAAATTTCTCAAAACAGTTATATAAATACATTTATCCTCAAAGTGTTTTAATAATAAGATAGGAAGTATTTATTTTCAAAATAGATCTCTTAAACAAACAAAGCACTATATCACTTTTAAAATTAACATTCAAATAAAAATTGCTGACTGTCTGCGCTCTCAACACAAAAACTTACCTGCTGACATTTTAAAATTTTCAGCTTACATTTCTTTTATAAACTAAAAATCCGAGGCACAAGTTCCTTCCTGAAGTTTCTTGTAGCACTATAAATTCATGGAGGATCTCGGTTCCTAGCATTCAGTGGTCTGGGTTTGGATTTTAGCTTATAACCTCAGCCAGTTCACAAGGCGAGATTCGTAATAAAGTTTTTCTTCTTCACTTATATATCGCACCTACTTCATCAAGCAAAAAAAGTTAAACAATGAGTTTGTTTTATAGCCTCTGTAGTGGCGTTTTCACTGAATTCACTTTGTGTTTATAAGAGTAAATTTTTATAATAGTAATGTAACATAAATAAATGGTCTAGTTATTTCCGAATAGTATATTCAAATCAAAGAACTAAAGTATTGACTGCACGGATGGCGAAGTGGTAATAATATAAAAAATTAAAATATAGAAATTATAAGGCCGCCGCACTGCCATTTCGCGGAGTATCGTGGGTTCGAATTCTACACAGGACAAACATTTGTGTGATCTACAAATGGTTGTTCTGATTCTAGGTGTCTTTTGTGTCTGTTGCTTAAATGTTTATATGTGTTTTGTGTTAAGATTTATGAGTACAGAATGCAGTATTTAAAAATATACAAATATTACATGTTTTTATAATTTTCTCAATATTTGTTTTCTGTATTTATATAAATAATTATCTATCCATATAATATTTCTTAATAATAATTACGTCGCGAAGACGTGAAGGCTCATAACTATTGCCGTAATCAATATGTAATTAGATTGATCCTGTAATTAAAACGCTTTGACATCGATGGCGATACATCGGTCATCAATAATCAAGGACTCACGTCACGTCTGCCCATTGCCTGCGTACAATTACCCGTGATAAATCATTTGTATTCGTAACCTGTACATGGCCGTCATTACCGACCTAAATTCCACGCAATATGACATTAAATAAAATATTGTTCTGAATTGTATTATAACTATCTTTTGTGCTATCGTCATATTCGTAAATTGCTGTCGATTTGGCTAGATGATAAACGATTTGATTATTTTACAACCGTACTAGACTGTCCTAGTATCGCGGGTATCTGATTAATTTTATACAAGAACACCCAGACTCGAAAATGTAATCGGTTACGGGTTCAAATTTTTTGTTGTTTTAAACGGAGATTTTATCCCCATATAGTCCAGTGGCGTAGATAAAAACAATGGGTTACGACTGCAGATAGATTCTGATCTATGTTAGTTACTTTTATGTTGGTTAAAACACAAAAGTAATTGGGAATTATGATGGTTTAATATCTATGTTATAATATATGTATGATATTCTTAATAAAACTGAAGACATGTATCCAAGATAAAATTTTAATATTAACGTTCAAAATTAATCGGTTCTGTATTTCAAACTAGCATCAGTAATTATTCTTTACATTCAACCAATTAAAAACGTTGGTAAATGTATAGAGTAATTAAGTGACGACACAAAAATCGCCCATAGTTAATTGTTGCTCATAACTACAATTAACAGACCACAATGAATCATATTTTATTTATATCAGGACCAAACAATCTGTGATAAAAATGTAAGTTATTCATAAACCAATACTAAAAAATATTAACAAATATTATATTAACGCGTGATTCTAAGTATCCAAAAATCTTGGACATATTAGTTTTTTTTTTCATAATGTTATTTACAGGTAAATATTAGAAGAATATTTGAAGAATTGTATACAAGAAAAATAGTGGGACCATAAATATGTACAATGGCAAAAAGCTGATCTTCAGGGTCCAAGCGTTGGCCTAGAGATTAAGGTAACGTATGAGCAACAGCTCTAATTTATAACTTTAGTCTAACAAAATTAAATTTTAAAGCTGACTTAGGATTGTATTCGAATGTTTTCTGATATTCGAATATAACTTTCAGAATTGATTTCTCAGCGAGTTTATTCAAATACCGTTTACTGCCTCGTTTTGAATTAGGTACTCTCACTTAGAACTTATCAGGAGGTCATGGGTTTAATTCTAAGTTCAGATAAACTATAACGTTCAATTTTTTGATTTCAGGTTCATTTCAGAATTTAAAGCGTGGGTGGTAAACGATGATATTTTGTTTGAACGATGTTAATGAACAAAGTAATCAATTTTATTTTGACATGATCCGATAGTTTGGTAATAAAATGTAATTATTTTTTTTTTAAATAATTACAGCTTATTAGCTATCAAATAAGGAAGGAAGAAAGAAAAATATTATTATTTGTATCTCCACAAAACATTACAATAAAATATAAAGATTACAGCACAGTAAACAGTATGGAGACCAAATTAGATACCTGCGTCAGCTACTGTTGCAGTTGAAATTGTAATAAAGTAAAAAAAAAGGGATATAGGAAATTATATCAGGTGCAGTATTCAATTTAACGAGTAGGTAAGACCCTTTAAGTCTATTTAATAAAGCACACTAAGCAGCTACAGCAGTTCTTGACGGTAAAGTCGCGGGTTCGATTCCCGCACAAGACAAATATTTGTGTGCATGAACATGGATGTTTGTCTTGGTCTGGGTGTTTCTATGTATAATATGTATGTATTTACAAAAAAAAAAGTATATATGTATGTTTATCCATTGTCTAGCACCCATAGTACAAGCTCTGCTTAGTTTGGCCTAGATGGTGTTGTGTGTATGTGGTAGAATATATATATATTATCTTGACCCCTTGTTATATCAAGAACTTAGATCATAATTCAGCTGCCACTTTTCGTAACGGATCTTATAGATGACATAACATACACAAGTTAAGGTACTTGCGTGGGTAACATGGATCGTGTCAATGACCGACGAGAACAACCCGCGCAAGAAATCCACATGCTTATCTCGTGTGTTGCCCTCACGCCGTATACTTGCACCTTGAACAGATCACCTTTACTGTGTTTAAGTAATTAAAATTAAATGAGCTGAAATATAACAATGAATAAACCAGTCTTGTCATTTAAACATTTGGAATGCGGTTACCTTAATGTGCCATTAAGGTATTCGAATAACATAATAACCAAACAAAGCGATTAGATTGCTACAATAAATAAAAGTAGATTAACTAACTTACCACTGTTTCGATTTGGATAACTTTATGTAATAAAGTGAGTTATATTAGTGTATTGTAACGCTTTGCTGTGATAACACGGCTGGTGTAGTGGATGCCTTGATAATGGCAATGCGTCGAGTGTTGTAAGTTTGATACATATATATACCATACAAAAGTAAGTGCGATTAGAGATTTTGTGTTAAGATTCATGTGACACAAGTATCAACATCAGCAAAAAAAAAATTTAACGATATTTTCTATGAACTATGTGAAATAGTCGCTAGTATGGGCGAAAACACCAGAAATATAAAGATTTAGGTATATGTATGTATATAATAACTATTATTTTGACAACACACAATATAAAATTAGTATTTTATATTGTGTGGTCAAAATCATAATAGTTTTAGCTATTGCCCGCAGCATCGCTCGCGTAAAAGTAGGATAGGTTAGGTTATGCTAGAAGAAGTTCTCTTTTGAAAATATAGCTTTCTAATGGTGAACGAGTCTTTAAAATGGGTTGAGTAGTTTTTGAGTTAAATCGTTACAAACAAACAATAAAATGTTTCCTCTTTATAATATTACTATAGATATCTTAAAAGCTGCACATAATATCATACCCATTATTTAAGCGCAACACACAAATAACGAGGCATGATGAAGCATTTCGTGACGTTACACATAAGTTATTCTAGCGTCACAACTCATTACTCGACGTAATCATTCTTATCCGCGTTAGTAATCTGCAGCCGGATGTTTGTTCCGGAGAAACATGGAACATGTTCCGTAAGATAACGTATGATAAATGCCTATAAGTGTTGAAAAAAATATCATAGGGAACGACAAATGTGCAGTAGCTAATGAGGGCGTGTGGAGCCTTATGTAGACTAGGAAACATTCATTTTGTTGGGCAACATGGTGTTTTGATTATATCGTGGCTTATTTTCTCTTAAAACTATTTGTATTTATTTGAATTTACACTTAGTCATTAAGTCAACTACATGTGCCTCCGTGACGCATTAATAGTAAAATTTGTAGTAGTTTAGAAAATTATAATAAATAAAATAATCAATAATGCAATAATTGAATGTATTAAGTACATGCTTTATATCACAGGAATATTTTAAAATGGTGCAATGAGTATAATAATATAAATACATAAATAAAGCATGTAATAAAATGTGTACAAAATCTTATAAATAGTAAAAATAATTTTAAATAACATTTTATTAGTATATAAAAAATATTAAAGGAAAAGCCCGCTTCCTGCCTCCTAATATAATTATTTAGTATGCTGTGCCCGGCTAGGTCCACAATTTATTCTTAGCTTTAAGTCTACGATCTATTATTAACAAGTACCTACTACATTGTGGCAAAGCAATAAAGATTTCAATTTGAATTTAAATGCGATTGCTGTGCATGAGGTCTGGATTTCGGTTTTGGGTCAGGTAAAGGTTTCTAAAGATTTTATGTCCAGAAATTCTCATTTACACACGGCGTCTATAACTGTGTTTAGTATATGGCAATAAGCTCGATCTCTATTATATGAAATGGCCTCGATGGCGTAGTGGTTAGTGTTACCGACTGCCACGCCTGAGGTCGCGGGTTTGATTCCCGCACAAGTCAAACATTTGTGTGCATGAACATAGATGTTTGTCTTGTTCTGGGTGTTTCTATGTATAATATGTAAGTATTTACAAAAAAAAAAGTATATGTGAATGTTTATCTATTGTCTAGTACCCATAGTACAAGCTCTGCTTAGTTTGGGCTAGATGGTGTTGTGTGTATGTGATAGAATATTATATTATAGGCGAAATGCGGGTGTAATACACCTCTGCCTATCTTTTTAGGACAATGGGCGTGGGCTTTGTACATAATATCTGAAGTATCAATTTGTTTTTTAACAGCCATAGACAGTAAACTACCATACTGACTTTTGCCAGTGAAGTCTTTTAGAAGCTTGACTGCATGGATGATGCAGTGGTTTAAGTAGCCGCCTCGCCATTGCTGCTGCGCCGAGTCTAGTGGGTTCGAATCCCACACAGGACAAATATTAGTGTGATCCACAAATGGTTGTTTCCGAGGCTGGACGTTCTTTGTGTCCGTTGTTTGAATGTTTTAAAGTGACACAGTAGTTATTTTTAGTGCGGGACTTATAGCGTAACGCCGGCATAACTGATAGTTCGTAGTTTAGATTTAAATTTAAACTTCATGTTGTTAAACTATGAAAGCCGCAATAAAATCCGTACATGTTTTATTACGTGATGTTTGAATAAACATAAAGACGAAATCATTGTTTTGGATTCAGACTCATTTAAACAAACTCGTCTAAAAATATCTATAATGTACAAACACAGAATAGTTTAAGTTTTTATATTAATACCTTTACACGCTTTGTTGTTTACAACTGTATGTGAAACTCAATAATAATTAATAATAACAGCTAAAAAAAAACTTTGGACTTTCTACCTAAATAACCTAAACTATGATTTAGTTGTCAGACTTAATGTTTGGTGACTTTTTAAGCCTCTTTATAAGCAGACAGATAGATCTGACAGGCAATCAACTGTAAAAAGTAGAAAAAAATATGGCTTACCTTTCAAAATAATTATTCACATAATATGCATGCGTTATTTGCTAATTGTAAAAAATATAAAAACAAAGAACATAACATTTCTTTATTTTTAACTATTACAGCTCGTCTATTATGTTCAATAAACCTGTGTTAAAAGAGTCACCTCTTGTCCATGGCATGCATTATAACAATGTAAGTAAAAGTTATAATAAAATATAGTAAAAGCTTTGCTTAAAGACGCAGGTTTGAGATCTCAGCACATTATTGTTCCACATAAATATTGCGCAATAGTTTCTAGCAGTAGTCTTAAAGGTAAAAATTTATTTATGATTCTGCTGCAAATTAATGTGTGGCCCAGCGTGCGTGTTTAGCAAGTGCCTTTTTGTCTTTTGAGTGTCGTGTTGTGAAATGTGGTAACGGCTAAACACGATGCACCTTCATTAAAACTTCTCTATTCATAAAATGAATTCAAGCAATATTGCGGTTCTTTTCAATTAGAATGAACATTTTAATTAATTCAATTTACTTATATAACGAGATATTTTTTATTTCGTTAATAATAAATATTTAGAATAGTGTTAAAAGATCTCGTGTCATTTATCATTAACTAGCTTTTACTCGCAGTTTTACTTAAATAGTACTTAATATTTATCCAAAAGATATCCATTATCTTCAAATGTAAATACTACGTTGTGTTAGTTTGTTTGTTACACGCGTTAGATTGCATGCTCTCCAACTTATTTAAGTATACCTATTATAGTATACTAGATTCAGTCTGCGGCTTCGCTTGCATTAATATAGATTTAGTTAGGTTAGATTAATAACATTACCTTTTTCTGAATGGAAGGTATATCATGTCTTTTTCTGTTCCCCTGACAACGTGTATACGATATTTCATGATGGTCGGTCGAATAGTTAAGGCGTAACAAACTCACATTCGTATTTATAATATAGTCATATATTTATTTTAGTGACATAATTAAATAATTTACATAATATATACACAAATTATTTACATGAAAAATAAACTGAAGAGAAAAATGAAACTTCAGAATTAAAAAGCGTCATGATATTCCTCCACATCGTCGTCAATTGGCAACGTGCCCAGAAGACTGGCAGCATTGCCACGTTGAATGGCAATACTTATTCTTTGTGCAAAGAAAATACCAGCCCTCTGGTCTCGCGATGCGTCGATAAGCCGCTTAGCTAGGTCTCTATAAACAGACCTAGCACTTGGACCCCATGGCCCCAGCGCTTCAGCATTTATAATATGAGTTAGGATAACATATTCGACTAAATAAATTAACATTGAAAACATACCATCACGTGTAATACGCTACTGCTTAATTCATATTGCATTTTAATCATGTCGTTTCATTAATCACTAGGCTCTGATTAAGTGAGAGGTAATGAACTTTAAATCAAATTGACTAACATATGATTTAAATTGATGTTATGCACATTCTATGCTGAAAGTTATAGCGTTATCTAGACTTTACACTATTTCGTTCAGTCCGATCCTAAAAGATGCAGCACCGTAGTCAACTTACAGCGTATACTTTGTCTTCATATCTTTTAACGAGAAGGCTATATCACCACTTTTTGTCACGAGCTAGGGTGACTATTGCCAACAGCCATGTTTCCAAATATTGTGGTGCAACTAATAATTTAAAAAACTTATAGCACTTTGCTGCACCCATGATCTAAATGATGGTCATTTCACCGCGCATAAAAACAATAAAAAAGTGGCTTATTAATCGTCTAAGCTCATTCAAATACGAGAAAGATGACGCAATAAATAAGTATACAGTACTGTTTTACAAAGTTGCAAGGTATTATTTTCAAATTATTTTATAATATTAATTTACAACCCACGCTAATTATAATAAAGTGTCTTTCACAAACGTAAATAACAAGAATAATCCCATTTAATAACACAATTATTTTAAACCGATTCCACCAGAGTCAGTACATCAATATTTCATTTAATACGAATAAATTCGATGCATGAGCTTCGTGCGTGCTTCATATGGAACCAATTTCACCGACGTTCGCTAACTATTTGTCACAAAATATGAAGCCACAAAAATTCATGAAAACGAGGCACCTCGGCTAGCACGATATACAGGGTGACGGAGTACTCGATTTAAATATTGAAAGAGCCGAACTAGTAATTGGTATGTTGTCAATAATGATAATATGTGACCAAATAATGAAGGATAAGCAGTTATAACTATAACACCCACGTTTTGTCATTGTAGTTTAGAATGCCTTGTAATAGGGTGTGAGTCTCTCTTCGGTTGTGTTGGATTGTCGTCCCATCGGATTACGAGAATTAAGGAACAGAGAGTGCTTGCGCATATACTCGTATGTATTTGTGCACTATAATATCATCTGCGCAGATGGCCAGTCTCAGGTAAGATTGGCCGCCGTGACGGTAATTCGGTCTGGAATCTGGAATTCGGTCAGGACATTGTAATAGTGTGTGAGCCTATAATCTTGATTTTGATTTGCGCCTAAGTATTTCTAGATCGAAACACTCAATAATATTTTACCCTACCCGAAAAGCCAGAGACTTTATGCACAGTATATTTACTGCCGCTACGTCACGTAGGCAAGACTTCTATGCGATAGTAAGTATTTTTTAAATTAAATTATAAATTATACAGCCTTTGAGAAATGTCATTTTACCTTAATGCATGTTATTTCTATAGAGGAATATCAACTATTACTTTTGCAACCAAAACAGCCAGTAACATTTTTGGTACAAAAAGTAGCTACGGCGGTTTTCTATCAACCAACACGTGTATATTTCATGGAGATCTTTAAATATAATGAGGAATCTTACTATATTGCAGGATAGCCTATTGTAGCAACCGTTATTCCTTAGTCCCATTGCCCATAACTTTGACTTTTACGAAAATATCGCTCGTATTGACGGTGAAGGAAAACATGGTGAGTTTCCTTAGAGTTGTCGAAGATGTGTGTAATAAGTAGGCGTTGGATCAGCGTCGTAGACTATGGCCGTATAAAGCAAAACAGTTTATAAAAAAGACTGATATTATAATTGCCATGCTCAAAACCGGCATATTAATTAACCCACCCAGCAGAATTAAAGCAAAACAAATAATAAGCTTAAAAATGTTATAAAGTCAAATTTGCTAGATGTGGCCGTAAACCAAAATATAAGCTCCACTACTCATTATTATTATAATAAAAGCAATAAAAAGGACATTACATTCATACCACTCTAGAAATACGTAATTAATTAGACAGTAAGCTTTAGCATGTAAAGTTATGGGTGTGCTGTGAATAATTTATGATAAATTAATTTATGTGATAGATATATACGCTCACGCCTGTTTCCAGGAGGGACTGGCAGAGACAATGAAGAAACTTACTTTATTCTATCCGGCCATACGTCTTTTGCTGTATTTATTTAAGCACAAGCTTTCCTTTTTTATTTTATGACAAAGTCATTAGAACTCTATCTAAACACAATGAAAAAGAATTTTGAGTCACAATGCTTCTTTTATTATGTCTGGATATGGCGCCGGATTCCAAACATCGACTTAGGATTTATAAAATATATCACATCAAGTAAGTACTAAATAACATTTTATTGATACAATACACACATAAAAGATGATGTCCAAATTTAACAGTTAAATTTTAGTATTCTAGAAACCTACCAATTTCTTTATCGAAGTATAATGACTTCTAACTATGCAAAAAGATCGGTCAAATGAAATAATCTAGTAATAATATTAGGAATCAAGAGATAGTCAACTCGAATATTAACTTTTTTAAGTTTGGCTATGGTGCATGTAACTAAATAATTTCGTTACTGGATTACTGAGAACTCACGGACAGATTACCTCATGATGTTATCCTTAAGTCAGAGCAGCAGGAAGTAGCTAATAACCGAATTTTCGAATCTGAACCAATCAATTGATTCAGATTTGGAAAGTCGGATGTTAGCTGTTAGGTAATTCTTAGAAGCCATATAGGACAGTGTTTGATAAACGACAAAAGATGTTATTAAGCTTGTGAACATTGCTGGTAGTCAAAGAGCTGCTGATACAAAATATGTGCTATAATAGGTACTTGGTTAGACAGTCACCCTGTATATGAACGTAGATACTATGGCTAGGTAAGAAAGCTTATATCACGGAAGCCGCGGAAGGAACCAAGCAACGGCAATTTTGTCGTGTGAAATAAATTCTAGAAGTCTCCCTATACGATTTTAATCGGAAATTCCGTTTAAAATATGCAATGTTCTATGTTGTTTCATGGGAATTCTATTGAAGAAAATAAACAAGTCAAGAAACTTTATTGTTGCCGTCCTATTTTATAAAATATAAGTTCACTTTATTTCTCAGGTATTGGCAAAATAGTGATGAAATTGACAAAGAATAGTTTGAATAGATAAATAATATTATAGTTTACCTAAGTCACTAATAATTAATTTAATTACATTAAAATTATTAGAGCTATTGAGTGATGTTTAAAGATAGGAAAGCGCTTTCTAAATAAATCAAATAAAAATAAAATATCTTTATTTCACATATGTATAAACACGTACATGAAAAGTCCATAGGTTGTTTAGTGATGGGTTAGTAATAGAATGTACTTGCAGTCGGATCGGTTGCCCTCTCGCTCCCGGCCGTAGTTCAGTCTATGGTCCGGAGTGAGAGGTCGTGGAACGCCGTCGCCTCCTTCTGTGAGGAAGTAATTTCCATCAAGGAGGCGGCGGAGCGGGAGAGGGAGCATTTAAACCCTCTCCCCAACCACAGAGCCGGGCGCCGGAGGGCGCGAGACGACCTCCAGCCACCCTGAGGTTTGACCTGGGGGTGGCGGGCTTTGTGGGCCTGCCCGCCATCCGTTCAGCACCAGGTCCGAGAGGCGGCGTGCGTGTTCCCACGCGCGCCTCTGTGTCGAGTCCGTCTCCCCTTTAGGGGGGAGACAGTAGGGCTTTTATTGAGCAGTGCCTATATTGGGTAGGTCTTATTGAGTAGTGGCCTGCCGTTTCATACGGCGGGCCGTAACCTCGGCGGGGTCGCGACCGCATGCGAAAGCGATTCGCGCGGCCCCGTCGATAGTGGTTTTGTCGAGGAACACCGTGGTAGGTTTAGTCGGTATTCCGGGAGGTACTTTACTATTATTTCCATCTTTCTTTTACCCCGGCGAGTCCGACATAATCCCTCCGCCCGCCCCCGCGGAGGGATATGCGTCATAGCATTCCCCCACGTAAAAAAAAAAAAAAAAAAAAAAAAAGTAATAGAATGTACTTATGGTCTATATTAGTATTGTGAGTAAACATTAACATTATAAATTTGAATGAACTAAAAGTTCTTAATCCTAACTAATATTATAAATGCGATTATGAGTTTGTTTGTTATGCTTTCACGAATTTACTACTAAACCGATTATCACAAAATTTCGCAAACAGGTTGTCCGGGGAATAGAATAGGACATAGGGTGCCTTTCCTGCACTTTTTCTGGATATAATATATAGGATAAAGACATTTATTGACTAAATCTAGATTAATGCAAGCTAAGCCGCGAGCAATATGTAGATCATAATAATTTTTATAGAGTTTTTGTTTTTAAATTTGAGTTTCATATTATTTAGCCTTTTTTATTTAAATAATTGTTATGTTTTTCTCAGCTATAACGTAGTATATTATGTTACGTGTCACTCGCTTATTAAAAAGTTACATTAAATTGATTGCAAATTTGTACCGAACAGAAAAACATAGAAAGAAAAATAAGTGCAAGTAAGTAAATTAGAGCCAGGAACCACTTGCCTGCAATCTTTGAATTGAAAATTCTAAAGACAATTGCATAAACATGAAATCATCTCGAGCAAACACCAGATTGAACTATTATATTGCTATAATTGAATGATAAATGTTTACGACGAATATACAAAAAAAGTAAAATGTTTTACAAATTAGTATTGTTAATAATAACAATGTTGTGAAAATATTGCCTTTTGAAGTAAATCCAATCCTTCATCGCATAACAATGACACGTAGACTTTATACATCGTAGCAATTATTCGCTACGTCGTAGCACAATATGCTACGCACAATATGGTGGCCAAAATATAATACATTCTATAAAATAATAATGTCTACAGATTGTGCAAAATGTGCTGTATAAATCAAACATTGATCAAACATTTTTATTTGTTTTCAAATATATATCGTACAGAAATAAAATGCTTTCTTCTAAAGGTTTTGAAATATTTGTAACATTTTATCTTTCGTTGCCTCGTCAGTCCCCAAGCATGATTATATGTTCATGAGTACTGTTGAACGTAAAGTCCCGGATTTTATTCCTGAGTCAGAGCCATTGCTATTGGGCTTTTTATAATGAATTTTTGAAAAACGTTTTTGCCCGCGGCTTCGCTCGCGTGAAAATAGATTAGGTTAGGTTATGGTGGGGTGCGTGTCAGAAAACCTCCCCGTGGTGCACCCTGGGCACCAGCAACAATGCTTTTCATTGTTGCTGGTGGCTAATATTCTGACAACCGGTGCCATTTGTCGCGTTTGGCACCGGAGGCGGGGGGATGGACGCGAGTCCCATCCCCAAGCCGGAGGCCCTATCCTTGGGCCCGGCTCTCCCAGTACCGCTCTGTCTTAGAGTGGACATGGGAGAGCCTCTTTGACGGGTTCGGCGTGCACTCACCCTGCCGCTGAACAGACAACGGGGTCTCTTCTCGTCACTCTGACGATTCTTTCCCTCTCTTTGTCCCCCTTTTGTTTTGTCCCCTGTTTTGGTTTTGTTCCCCCTTTTTGGTTCTGCGTCCAAATTTGTGTCTTGTCCCCTTTTGTTTTTGTTTTATTGTCCCCCCTGTCTTTTGACTTTTGTCCCCGTTGTCACCGTCTGGCGCATATCGTAACCCCGTATTGTGCAGTGTCGTGGATCACGTCTCGCGGCTGCTGACGGGAGCGAGGGTCTTGGCTTCACCGCCCGGACTGCGAGGGAGTGGCCCTCTATAAAAACCACCCCGAATCTCAAGTTGCTGCCGCACGGCGAGGAGATGCATGGCTGATGGGTAGTTCAGTCACTAGTGCGGCCCCTTCAGGGTACCTGCCGTCCCCCTGAAGTATTAGGCTTGCCCGGGTATCGGGATCTCTGCCCGGGTCGACGTATATTTCTCCCATACTCGTGGGTTCAAATATGGAAAACTCAATTAAATCTATTTTAAAAAAGACGTTGAGGGAGTCGCGCACGCCTAGTTCTGCGCGCTCCGAGGAAGACGAGGAGTACGTGCCGTCGGAGCACGGTAGCGATGTCGTGGAGCTTACTTCGGAGGCAACTCCGGAGAAGGCTCCACGCAAACGCTTGCGGTCGGCGCAGGAGTCGGAGTCGGACGGCTCAAGTGAGGACGCGGTTCCGGCTCCTAAAGTCACGACAGCGCGACGTGGACGCGGTCGTCCGCCCACCCACGGCAGATACGTGGGTTTGGGTAAGGCGAAGGCCGAACTCACTGCCGCATTGCGGAAGGCCGATGCTGAGGAGCGCACGTCCGATGAGGACAGGCTTATTGCTGCGGCAGTCCAGCGGGTCGCTGCCGGCAGGATACAGCCGGTGGAGCCGGATGCCGAAGACTTGCCGGTGTCCCAGCTGAAGACCCGGCTTAGTGACGCTCTGGAGGCAATCCGTCTTGTCTCAAAAAAAATCAAAGGGTCTTAAAGGCACCTGCCAGAAGACCCTTAAGGTGTCCATAGAGGCAATTCGGGACATTGCAGAGGCCGTATTCAGCCGCACAGCCAGTGAGGAGGTTCAGAAGCTACAGTGCGAAAATGCTCGCTTGGCACAAGAACTTTCTGAACTTAAGAGGCGTCAAGAAGCAATTGAAAAGCGGCACGACCAGGGTACAAACAAAACCGAATCGGAGCTTGTTGCCCTGGTCCGGCAGGAGCTTGGCGAATTTCGCGCCAAGCTCACCGTTATGGAGGGTCGGCTGTTGCGCCCTCCTCTGGCAGCGGATAGGCTAAAAGAGCCTATCCCTCCTTCTCCCCCGATGCCTGCGCCGCCAACGTATGCGGCTAAAGCAAGAGCCTCACGGCCCTCTGCAATTGCTCCAGTGACCGTTACTAGTATTCCTGCCAAGCAAAATAGCAGGAAAAGGCAACAGACGAAGCGCACACCCGCAGTTCCAAAGGAGCACCCAGCAGCTCCCAAGGAACAACCCGCTGCCCCTGCACGTGAAGCCGACAATTGGGAAGTTGTCGGCAAGAAGAAGGAGGCAGCCAAGAAAAGAAAGAAGGCGGCGAAGAAAGCGAAAGCAGCGGCCAAAAAGGCGGCGAGGAAGCTCCAGGCCCCTCGCTCCACTGCAGTAGTCCTAACACTGCTGCCGGCTGCCATTGAGCGAGGGACCACGTACGCGGAGCTCCTCAAGAAGGCGCGGACGGCGATCGACCCTGGAAAACTAGGGATAACGGCGGGCTTGCGGTGCCGGACAACCCAGACCGGTGCCCGCCTAATCGAAGTGCCAGGAGTCGCAAGCGGCGACCAGGCGGACCGCCTGGCGGAGAGTCTCCGCCAGGTTCTGGAACCGGAAGAGGTCCGCGTCTCCAGGCCGCAGAAATGCATTGACTTGCGTATCACGGGCCTGGATGACTCTGTTAACAAAGAAGAGGTCGTCGCTGCCGTCGCCAAGTCCGGAGGGTGCCCTGAGGATCAAGTTAGGAGCAGCGATATTAAACAGGGCCGCTCCGGAATGGGGACGGCCATTATAAGCTGTCCTGTGGCCGCTGCCAAGAAACTGGCCGATGGCCGAAGTATTCTGGTGGGGTGGGTGTCGGCGCAGGTAAAGGCCTTGGAACCCAGGCCTGCCCGGTGCTTCCGCTGCCTATCGAGCGGTCATGTGGGCGTCAAGTGCCCCTCACAGGCTGACTGCACTGGCCGCTGTTTCCGTTGCGGTCAGCCTGGTCACATGGCCGCTACATGTGAGGCCACGCCGCACTGTATTTTGTGTGCGGCGATGGGCAAAGCGGCGAAGCACCGGGCGGGTGGCAAGGAGTGCGCCGCCGCCCACAAAAAGTTACCCCCAAGGTCGCCTGTGTCAACGTCGGCAACAATAAGGGTCGCCGCTCCCGCGGTCGGGGGTGCGGAGGTTAGTATGGAGACGTGATGCCTCCATGCCTCCGTCTCCTCCAGTGTAACTTAAACCACTGCGCCAGGGCTCAGGACCTTCTCCTCCAGAGCATGGCGCAGTGGTCAATACATGTCGCCGTTGTAGCCGAGCCCTATTTTGTCCCTCCCAGGGCTGACTGGGTAGGGGACCTCGATGGCTCGGTGGCGTTAACTTCGCCGGCCGCCGCCGGCGCCCCGTCCTTCGAGAACATCCTCCGAGGACGGGGCTGCGTCGCAGCACTCGTAGGAGAAGCGGTTGTGGTGGGCGGTTACTTCTCACCCAACCGACCTCTCGCCGACTTCGAGGAGTATCTCCTCGAACTGAACGTCGTCGTCGCTCGAAGCCACCCTCGGCCCGTGCTCATCGTCGGGGACCTCAATGCCAAATCCTCGGCTTGGGGTTCCGCGACCACGGACGCGAGGGGTGAATTGCTCGAGGAGTGGGCCGTAGAAAACGGCCTGCTAGTCCTCAATCGTGGGTCAGCGCACACGTGCGTGCGTCAGCGGGGTGGGTCGGTAATTGATGTCTCTTTTGCCAGCCCCGCACTAGCACGCCGTGTGCAAGGCTGGCGCGTCGTCGAGGAGGTGGAGACGTTGTCGGACCACCGCTATATTCGGTTCGACGTCTCCGCCCAGACCTCCGACCCCCCAGCCCCAAGGGCCCCGACTGGGGGCGGTCCGCGTTGGGCTTTAAAGAAGCTGAATCGGGAGGTCCTCCTGGAAGCCTCCATCGTTCAGGCCTGGGTGCCAGCACCGGCCAGGCCTGATAATGTTGAGATGGAGGCTGAGTGGTTCCGGGAGGCCATAACGCAAGTTTGTGATGCGGCGATGCCTAGAGTGCCTTTAAACTTTACAGCTAGGCGCCGGGTGTACTGGTGGTCGGACGATATAGCCGACCTGCGCCACTCCTGCGTGGCGGCCAGACGCCAGTACATCCGGCTTCGTAGGAGGCGTCGCCGCCCTCCCGATTTTGACGCCAGGGAGGCGGAATTGTACGAGGTATACAGAGCGGCCAAGAAGGCCCTCAAAATAGCCATCAAGCGGGCCAAGGATCTGGCCCGCCAAGAGCTGCTGGGGACTCTGAACCGTAATCCCTGGGGGCGTCCATACCTTATGGTAAGGGGCAAGCTTCGCCCCTGGGCGCCCCCCTTGTCCCAGAGTCTCCGGCCACAGTTGGTGGAGGAGGTGGTGGCCGCTCTGTTCCCTTCACGGGTGGAGCACACTCCTCCGTCGATGGTTCCGCCTGCCATGGCGTCCAGCGCGGACTTTGACGACGACGTGGTTCCCGAAGTGACCCAGGTAGAGTTGCGAGCGGCGGTGTCGAGACTTCGCTCGAAAAACACCGCCCCAGGGCCCGACGGCATTCCAGGTCTTGCTTTGGCCCTGGTCCTCGAGGAGCTCGCGCCCCGACTTAGGGGGCTCCTCAGCGAGTGTCTAGTGCAGGGCCAGTTTCCGCGCCAGTGGAAGGTGGGGAAACTGGTCCTGATCAGGAAGGAGGGGCGCCCGGCGGACTCTCCGTCCGCCTACCGGCCCATTGTGTTGCTGGACGAGGTAGCTAAACTCTTCGAGTTTATTATCGCGGAGCGCCTCGTCCAGCGTCTCTCTTCAGTGGGCCCGGATCTGGCGGAGAACCAATATGGTTTCCGCCGCGGGCGCTCCACTATAGACGCAGTCAGGCGTGTGAGGAGCCTGGCGGAGGACGCGGTGTCCCGGGGCGAGGTCGTCTTCGCGGTGTCTTTGGACATCGCGAATGCCTTTAATACCTTGCCCTGGAGTTGCATTAGGGAGGCACTCATTTTCCATCGAGTGCCGACCTACCTCCGCCGCATAGTCGGGGCATATCTGTCAGAGAGGGTAGTCGTCTACCCGGGTCACGACGGTTGGAGTCGGCGAGAGATGTCGTGCGGTGTTCCGCAGGGATCGGTTCTGGGTCCGCTCCTGTGGAACATCGGTTACGACTGGGTGCTGCGAGGTGCGCTCCTCCGTGGCGTCGGCGTCATTTGTTACGCCGACGACACGCTTGTCACAGCGAGAGGTAAGTCGCACCGGGCGGCGGCCATACTGGCGACCGCTGGGGTCGCACAAGTCGTTGGTCGTATCCGGCGGTTGGGCCTCGAGGTGGCCCTGTCCAAGTCCGAGGCCGTTTGTTTCCACGACCCTCGGAAACGGCCACCTCCAGGGGCCCATATTATGGTAGGAGGGGTCCGCATCGGCGTCGAGTCAACCCTAAAGTATTTAGGTCTCTTGCTCGACAGCCGATGGGACTTTATAGCCCATTTTCGTCGTTTGGCCCCCATTCTTCGGGGCGCTGCAGGCGCGCTCTCGCGCCTGCTGCCCAACCTTGGGGGGCCAAACACCTCCTGCCGGAGGCTCTACGAGGGGGTCGTGCGGTCCATGGCCCTTTATGGGGCCCCAGTTTGGGCAGACAACCTGACGGCCCGCAATATCTCGGCGCTTCGTGCACCACAGCGCGCCATGGCCGTCAGGTTGATTAGGGGATACCGCACGATCTCGTTCGAGGCTGCGAGCCTCCTCGCCGGATCGATGCCATGGGACCTGGAAGCGGCGCTCCTGGCGTCGCTCTATCGTTGGCGCCAGGAGGCACTAGCTCGGGGCGAAGGACCGGATCCTCCCGCTATCAAGGCGGCGAGGTCCGAGCTCCGCCAGGTCCTAGTGGCGAATTGGAAGGAGCGACTTGTGCACCCCAGTGCCGGGCACGCCACGATCGTGGCGGTAAGTCCCGTGTTTGAGGAGTGGCTGGAGAGGCGGCATGGCGCCCTCACCTTCCGGCTGACACAGGTTCTGACTGGCCACGGTTGTTTTGGCCGGTTCCTGTGTCGTATACGCCGGCAAGAGACGCCCGGTTGTCACCACTGCGGTGACTGCCGCGACGTTATTGAGGACACGGCGCTGCACACTTTGGCGGTTTGCCCCGCCTGGGCATCGCAGCGTCGTGATTTGATCGCGGCAGTCGGATCGGTTGCCCTCTCGCTCCCGGCCGTAGTTCAGTCTATGGTCCAGAGTGAGAGGTCGTGGAACGCCGTCGCCTCCTTTTGCGAGGAAGTGATTTCCATCAAGGAGGCGGCGGAGCGGGAGAGGGAGCGTTTAAACCCTCTCCCCAACCGCAGAGCCGGGCGCCGGAGGGCGCGAGATGACCTCCAGCCACCCTGAGGTTTGACCTGGGGGTGGCGGGCTTTGTGGGCCTGCCCGCCATCCGTTCAGCACCAGGTCCGAGAGGCGGCGTGCGTGTTCCCACGCGCGCCTCTGTGTCGAGTCCGTCTCCCCTCTTTTCAGAGGGGGGACAGTAGGGTTTACTAGTGGCGTAAAGTCTGCCTATTATGGGTAGGTCTTGTTGTGTAGTGGCCTGCCGTTTCACACGGCGGGCCGTAACCTCGGCGGGGTCGCGACCGCATGCGAAAGCGATTCGCGCGGCCCCGCCGATAGTGGTTTTGTTGAGGAACACCGTGGTAGGTTTAGTCGGTATTCCGGGAGGTACATTATTCCTTTTCCATCTTCTTTTACCCCGGCGAGTCCGACATAATCCCTCCGCCCGCCCCCGCGGAGGGATATGCGTCATTGCATTCCCCCACGTAAAAAAAAAAAAAAAAAAAAAAAAAAAAATGGTATAAACAGTACTTTTTAAAAATAACATATGGCCTATCGTACTCGGTGATATCTAATGGTTAAAGATTTTTTTAAATCTGTTGAATAGTTTTGAGTTATATCGTTACAAACAAAAAATCAAATATTTCCTCTTTACAATATTAGTATAATAATAATAATAATAATAAAGGTTAATAATTAAAGGTTTTGAAATATTTGTAACATTTTATCTTTCGTTGCCTCGTCAGTCCCCAAGCATGATTATAAATAATCTGGCAACACTAAGTAACGTCTATGTATTTTTAGAGAAAATATTTTATTTTCAGTTTAAATTTTATTTTTGATATAAATCCATTTATTTTCAAATCATATTAAAACAATAAGACGCTTTGCACAATAAACATAAAAAATTACAGGCATAAAAGCAAATATTCATCAGTATTAAGTATTACAAATAATATGACAACGTCAGAAATGAAAATTTTCACAGAGACTGAATTTAAGTTTATTAAAATACAAGATGTTAACAAGAGCCAGATCTAGAGCCGCACCGCTACCACCTCCGGGTTCGTCGCTTAGCTCCGCTTCGCAGCCGTCGGTACATTGATCAGAATCACCGGCCGCTGCAGTTGCGTCGAGCTCGAGCGACGAATATTTCTCTCCGCCTTCCTCACCGTCACCTGCACGTCGGCGGGGAAGAGGCCGGCCACCGACCCGCTTGGGACCCCGAGGCCCACCGACCTCGAACCGGGCCCCCGCTGCCGGTGGTGATGTGCGCCGCATGCGATGGACTCAATCCATTAATGAAAACGTCATGCGGGCATATTTTGGGGCTACAGAGGGAGGAACTAACCTCACTGCGTATCGCAGCCGCATGCTTGTTCTGTTTCAGGCCTTTGAACCAAGCGTCAACGTTTCAGCACAGCGATTATCGGATCAAGTGCGGGTTATCCAACGCAGTCGACAGTTGGATGATACCGTGCTTGATAGGCTACGCTCAGAATACTTGCCTACGAGCCATGCCATTCGCATCCAACCCGCAGTTACGCAACTATCACCTGGTGCGACGCGGACGGGCAATAGTGCCAGCATGGAGGTGGATGACATGACAAATGATGTAAGTATTCAGTACAAGGAGGAGGTAAAGGATGCTTTGGAAAGTGCGATTCAGGAATACCGGTACATGCAATTTACGATTCGGCCCCGTCTGCCTCGGTTACCTATGCATAGAAAAAATATAGCATTGGTGAGTGTCCTGGACTCGCTATTATCTAGTTATTTAGATAATAGCGAGAATCTCGCCGATACTCATTCGATCCTGTACTGTGCTGCTGTGGCGGCAAGTCGTATAGCGGGCATCAAGTTACCCACTCATGTCCCTGCTATACGACAAACATCTGTCACCCCGGCCTGGCAGTGCAGGATTGAACGGCGTATTGCTGAGGCAAGGACACTCATCGGTAAGCTGATCTGCTTCAGGGCAGGGAACACACGGCCCAGGGTAATGCGCTATGTGGGCCGGGCTTTTCTGGGGACTGGTGTCAGTCCTCATGAATACGTATCTCGGGCCACAGAGCGCATTGACTTCCTGAAGCAGAAAGTCTATGCATGGGCAAATCGACTGCGCAGATACAAAAAACGCGTGCACCGGTATGTCATCAACCGCACGTTTCAAAGTGACCAAAGATGGGTTTATAGAACCTGGGAACGACCAGATCAATGTGTGGCCGATGTGGGGCTACCAGATGCTGATGCTACAAATACGTTTTGGAGGAACATCTGGTCGGTACCCGTCGGCCACACTGAGGGGGAATGGATGCGGGAGGTCAAGCGAGCAAGTGAGCTAATTCCAGAAATGGAAAACGTGGTCATTGATAGCCAGGATGTAATTAGTGCGGTCCGATCCTTATCAAATTGGAAATCGCCAGGACCGGATGGACTGCACAATTTCTGGCTGAAATGGCTGCGTAGCTCACATGCTTGTTTGGCTGCTCAATTTCAATCTGCCCTAGAATCTGGATCGTTACCAGATTTTATGACCACGGGAATAACCCACCTACTCCATAAAACAGGTAGTACCAACGAGCCCGGCAATTATAGACCGATAACATGTTTGCCATCGATCTATAAGCTTCTTACATCTATTTTGAGAGCCAAGGTATCTAAACATATTGATACAAATTCAATAATGTCAGCTTCTCAGAATGGATGTAAGAGGGGGGCTCGTGGTACTAAGGAGCTCCTCCTCATTGATATGGCCATTAGCCAACAGGTTCGCCGTAAACAAAGGGATATGGTGGCATGTTGGATAGATTATAAGAAAGCGTATGATTCGGTGCCTCATGCATGGCTTTTGAGGGTGTTAGAGTTGTATAAAGTAAATGCAACTCTGCGCACCTTTTTGAAGTCATGCATGGGGCAATGGAAAACGGTTCTTAGCTATCCAGGATGTCGACAGATCCCTGGGAATGGCGAATTTATAAAAATTGAGCGGGGTATATTTCAGGGCGACAGCCTGAGTCCTCTTTGGTTCTGCCTAGCATTAAATCCTCTTAGTACATTACTAGAGGGTTCAGGGCTAGGTTACAGGTTACATAGAGGTGGTGGAGTAATATCCCACTTGTTGTATATGGATGACTTAAAGTTGTTTGCCCACACTAAATTACAGTTAATGGATTTACTTAAAGTAACTGAAACTTTTAGTAAGTCTATCAGTATGGATTTTGGTGTGGACAAATGTGCTGTCATCCATGTAAAGCAAGGCAGGATAGTGGAATCCGAAGGAACACAACTTTCGGATTCCATTAACCTACGATCACTTCTTGTAACCGATACTTACAAGTACTTGGGTATGTCACAGGCGTTAAGTATCAATGAGGCTGACATGAAGCAATCGTTGCAGGAGCGTTTCTTTGGTCGCCTGAAAAAAGTTTTAAAAAGTCTTTTATCAGGTGGCAACAAGGTGCGTGCTTGTAACGGTTGGGTCATGCCGGTGCTCATGTACTCCTTTGGCATACTTAAGTGGACTCAGACTGAACTGGATGCCCTGGACCGGAGGGTCCGTACACTCTTGACGGCATACCGTATGCATCACCCACGTTCGTCTGTGATGAGATTGTATATCCCGCGGAAATGTGGAGGCCGAGGCTTTCTGAATGCCAAGGCCCTTCATAACCGCGAGGTATGCAACCTCAGAGAATACTTTCTTCAGGCAGACGTGGGTATGCATCGGGATGTAGTTGCTGTAGACATCGGACTCACCCCGCTCAGTTTGGCTAAAGAGAACTGGCGCAAGCCTGTAGTACTTAGCACTAACGATCGCAGGGATGTATGGCAGAGCAAGGAGCTTCACGGTAGGTTCTACAAGGCTCTATATGGAGCTGATGTAGACCTGTTAGCCTCCGTGAACTGGCTACGTTTCGGTGACCTCTTTGGGGAAACCGAAGGGTTTGTCTGTGCTATTGCGGACGAAGTTATCAAGACGAATAACTACCGGAGATATATCTTGAGAGATGGTACGGTTGACATTTGTCGGGCGTGCCACCTACCTGGTGAGTCCCTCAGGCATATAGTTTCCGGTTGTTCTCGTCTTGCTAATGGCGAGTACTTGCACAGACATAACCAAGTAGCCAGGATTATTCACCAGCAACTTGCTCTGAAATACAAACTTGTAGATGTTGAAGTGCCGTACTACAGGTATGTAGCTGAATCAGTTCTCGAAAATGGTCATGTCACGTTGTACTGGGATCGAACTATCATCACAGACAGGACTGTTGTGGCCAACAAACCTGACATTGTGGTGATAGATCGATCAGAGCGCCGCGCATTGATTATCGATGTCACCATTCCGCATGACGGCAATCTCGCGAAAGCTGAAAAAGATAAGCAAATGAAATATCTCGATTTGGCTCGCGAGGTTGTCGACATGTGGGACGTTGATTCGGCAATCATTGTGCCGATAGTCATATCTGTCAATGGTCTAATAGCCAAGAGCCTCGATCACCATCTAAAGAGGCTCGCGTTGGGTGCTTGGATCAAGGGTTTGATGCAGAAGGCAGTGCTTTTAGATACAGCACGCATTGTGAGGAGGTTCCTATCTCTGGAATCCTAACCACCGGCAGCTTGGACCCTGTTCCCGATGCCGGTGGGGTACCATATATTTTATATTTTTAAATGATATGTATTTTTATAGATATATGTATATTTAAAAATGAAAAATATATTGAAAATATTTAAATAAAGAGAATAATAATAATACTAATAATTTGTTTTATTTTCATTAAACAGATTTACATTTTTTTGTGTAGTGATCGAAGTCACCTAGTAAGCAAAGAATGCCTGTGACAGGTAACTACGCTCTTCCATAGCTAATAAAAACTAAAACATTAAAATAATAATATTACTTAAAATAATAATTATAATTTGTACTTAAAAGTATAGACTAGCTTTTGCTCGCGGCTTTCCTCTTTATAATATTAGTAATGAAAACACATACTTAATTTTAAAATAGTTATGAAAACTAATAGTGAATACTTAAATTAACTACCTGATATGAAGCCTTGTTACTAAAGCTTCTTAAGTATAATTTTGAGAAAATCTATGGAATAACATATTGACCGTACTGTACTGAAAAGGTTGATATGTGTCACAAGATGCGAATACTGCAAGTTTAGTAGAGGCCAGATGCCCATTTGTACCATCGGGTACCTTGAAAATTAAAATAAATAATAATGATAAACAATAAATATTTATTTCAGACCAGGGACCATAAAGTGTTAGTAACAAATTAAAGAAAATCCTTAACATAGTGTTAGTAACAGTTCAATTTCACACGCAATATGATGTGACAGACCCGGTTTCTGGACATTTTCTACGTCGTGTGCAGTCGTATCCAGCGTAACAGTATCGGACTGTCCCACCAATCACACAATGTGCTCAACATGCTGTGTGAGCTACCACGCATTCTGCGTAGCAGATAAGCACACCATTTGCGGATAATGGCAAGGAAACCGTATAACCTACGCAATGATGCTTTTATTCATATTATAGAAATGAAATGATATTCATTTCATATAAAATAGTACTCTATTTTATATGAAATGAATATCATGAATATCAAAAATAGAGTATAATTAGGAGGTCAGATTGGTACATGGTTCCTCTATTTCGCCACAAGTGGCATGTGAAAGTTAACTACACAAAATTCTTAGACATAGAAAAGTATAGACAATCTTATAAAATTAAATTAAATAAAGAAAAATATACAGATTATTGAAAATGTCGAAAATTTCATATAATAATAATCAAAAAATATCAATGAAAGCTCTGATTATTACATTAAGGTATATTTTTTGTTACAGAATGTTTTATGTCTATATTTTTATGAACTAATGCTTCTAACCTATTCTTAGTAAGAGCTTTTAAGCTTAGTACCAAAATATAACAAGAGTTTTTCTATCTTGTTATCATCTTATCCTTATTATATCGTAAATGTGAAAATTCATGAATACGTTTGAATGTTTTTATCAATATTAAAACCGCAGGACAGATTTATATTAAATTTGGCAGCAATTCCATGAGCTTTATACACACTTAATCATATATTTTTAAATCTCATCTATTATTTGCTTTGTTTTCCTTTTAAATAGATACCTCTTGCAGTAGGAGTCATTCCTGTATCATGGGGGATACTACAAACAATCATTCAAACAACGGATACAAAGAACACCCAGATTCCATATGTGGATCACACAATTTGTTGTCTCTTGTAGGGTTCGAACCTACAACACCCGCGTAGTTGCAGTGGCGAGGCGATAACTTAAACACGCCATCTGTGCGTACGTTTTTAGCTTATGCTTTTTATTATATTCTATTAATAGGTGCCTCGTGTCTGTCTGTAATCTTTTCACGAACAATTTCATTAATGAATGTGAACTGTTACGCCATCTTTGATATAACTAATATTATAAAGAGGAAACATTTGATGTTTGTTTGTAAGGATTTAAATTAAAAACAACTCAAGCTATTTAAAAAATATCTTTTAGCACTAGATAGTACCGTCATTTAGTCCGAAATAATGGTGCCACCTGGAAAGGCTTCCGGAAATTTTGAAAATTGGTCGTTTATTGGTTTCAATGTGTTCTTTCCGAATTTCAACTTTGCCATTTCGTACCTTTGCCGCTCACGCCGCCATATTGGAAAAATAGCGCCTGATAGCAGTTTTTTGATAATATCTCCTTTCCAACTCATTTTACGACAAAAATATGGTATACAAAGTTCAGAAAGAGCGCATCATAATCGATGAAGCTACAAATTTTCAAAACTCCCGGCAACTTTCCAGGTAATACAACCAAATGGCTGTACTAGCCGAGTAATATAGGTAACATTTAATCTTTATAAAAATACTGTTACTATCATTACCTAACCTACTTTTACGCGAGCAAAGTCACGGGCAAATGCTAGTCTTTTATATAAAGAATACCAACATATACAGCGTAACTTACCTACAACATAGAACACAATTCAAACAAAGAACTCTTCGAACAAATGTAAAAGCCACGAACTGATTGTATAAACAAAACATTTACATAAAGTAGCTACGTCATCTATCCAAAGCTCGATCCGGACTACGGCAAAGTCAATAAGGCGGACACGTGTCAACAATTGCTCCTACCTGCTGTATACTCCATGGGCATATCGTTTACTACACCTGTACTCTCATATACTGGCTAGAATATTTATTTAGTATCGCCAATACAAGCATTTTTTCTTATGAAGTCTCTTAAGTTAAACGGTGTGTGTACGGCATATAGTCGTATTTAGTCATGCCTGTATCTGGGATAGTCAGCGACTACGAATTTCTAATTGTTATCATCCTGGTTTAATATCTCTCTGTTCTGTTCTGAATGATTGAAGCAAGAACTGGCTTAGTGTTTTAAGTGGTCACCACACACATCACGCACATCACACATCACTGCCAACGCGCTGAGTATTGTGTGTTCGATCCCCACACGGGAAAATAAATTTTGTGATTCACAAATAGTTGTTCCAAGTCTGGATGTTCTTTGTGTCCATTGATTGAATGTTTGTAATGTCCCCTGCGACATAGGAATTGTTACGAGGTGTCGAGTACGTACGAGTGCGGAAGGTATCAAATAAAAAAAAATCTCATAACATAATACACATTGTTCGGTTTTGCTATTTGAGTTACAACTTTGTTGACATAGTCATATATAAAATATATTCAAAGATACACTTTACATAAACACTAAATGCATTGCAAATTTCTCTGATTACATTAGAGACAAAGGATCCATATATACGTAGGTAAGGGAGTAGTCCCTTGGTAATTTTTGTCGTCTATTTAAATGTTTAGATAGCATTCATAGAAAATTTTAATCTGGTATGCAATGTGGTACTGTTTTGCAAGCAATGTAATACCGAATATCAAGCCCGCATCTCCTACTTCTTGCATGTTAAAGGAACTTATTAGACGCTACCGAAAATGCAATACTCGCGATTAACTTTGAGACAGTATATGAATAAGTACAAGGAAAACGGCTTTCTGATTAATATATAATTAAGCTTAGACGCAGGTTGTAATACGGTTTGTATTGTAGGTCTGATGATTTTAATAAAACTAATGTCACACAACTAGGCTGAGCACTAACACTATGTAACTAGTTATACCATTAAAATTCACAACTACTTTACCACTATTAAGCACATTAATACATATTATAATTCATGCATGCTATGTCCCACCTTAAAAGGTTATGCCATCAAACGATAACTAACAACGAATATTGTATGTCAATAATTGTTTTACCCACTGGTATTCCTAATAAATAATTAAATACAATAATTAAAAGAGAAGGAGAGAAGATCATTTATTTATTTAATTATGGCAGTCCAACGATCATCAACAAACTGTATGCACGTATAGTCAGGCGCGTGCGTTTCATACAAGCAAATAAGCACTGCATACCCTAGTCCGCTGGCTTATGTAGATCTATATAATCGAAATCTATTTATTAAATACTACAATATAATATACAGATATATATACACACAAAAACATTTATAAATGAAATGTAGTGCCCTCGCAGAGGTTTCGGGTAGGGCGTGCATACCCTACCAGAAATCTTTGTGCACGCCCCTGCGTATAGTACAATACTTGAGGTGCATTGCTGATTATTATGCCAAGGCAAGGGAAGAGGGTAAGATTATTTATTGATTATTAAACGTATTTAATTAGAGTGGAAGTTGGTGTCCATTGTTTTTATACCGAAACACATTTTTATACAGAAATTAGTACTTTAATACTATTTATAAAGTAGCCTTATAAAGCCAACATTGATTAGAAAAACGCTTATTGATATAATTATGATTGATTGACATAATATTGTCTTCTGTTTACGCGAATGTTATTCATTGAAATTAAACTACTATATATGGATTTTATCGTGTTGTTTATTTATCACTGTATTACATAATTTTGAAATTGTTACACTACTACTACTATTGAACTTTACTAATTTATAAGCTAATAAAATTATTTAAACTATTAAAACTATTTATATTTAGGTTTACACTTTCGCCGACGTTTCGGTTGCTTTTCAGCAGCCATGGTCACGGGGAGACTAAGATGGTAGTTGTCTCAATGTTCCAGTGTAGTTATTTCAAAGTACCCGAACATAATTTAGTCATTAGTGTTTCTATTTACGCATAATGAGCTCAAAGTATCATGAAGTCTAGATGTGGTTTGTTTCTTCTTGGGTCTGACTATTTGAAGTACTGGATCCTAAGCTGGTGGTATATTCCAACCATCTTCTCTATTGAAATTAAGATGTTTTTTGATTTCAATAGCCTCGCCAAGCATCCTTGGTAGGAATCGGTGTTCTTTAGCGAGAATCTGTGGTTTGTTAAATTTCAGGTAGTGGTTGGTCCCCTGTTGTACATGTTCACACACAGCAGACTTCAACGAGGGTTTGTGTTTTACATCAGCTATGTTGTTTTATGCGGGTGCCTATGCTTCTTTTGGTTTGACCAATGTATGAGAGTCCGCAGTCACAATCTGTTTTATAGACCCCTGCATCTTGTAAAGGTCATTGGCAATTGACGGATGGTAAAAATTTACTTATCTTCGCTGGCAGCTTGAAGTATGCGTTGATTGAAGCTCGCTTCAAGATGTAGCCAATCTTGTCTGTGACACCCCTTACATAAGGCAGTATAGCAGGCTGGCGCTCGACTGTGGCTGGCTTTTCTCGGGATCTGTGACAGCGGCGCGGCCGTTGGACCTTTTATGGTCAGAAAGGGATAGACGTATTTTCAGTCTCTTTGTCTTTAAGCGCTTCTCTCCTCCCGCGCCCGAGCGAAAGGGACGCAATCAGCATTGTACCGCGAGTGATTGTAACAGATTGTGACAAGTTTAGTGGCGCAGTGACCGATTACGCTTTGAGTCAGTTTCGTGTTAATCAGGAGGGTAAGTTCTGCTTCAATATTATAATCATAAAGTGACCGATTTAGATTAAGGTTACTTTCTCGTTTCTAATGCAAGCAACTTAGTTGACAAAAATCAAATTCAGTCACTTATTTATTAAGGCATAAGTTTAACTCATAGACTCATTGTGAATTAGGTCGTTTTTACTTTAAATAAATAATTTTTGTTTGTACTATTATAAAAAAAGACTGTTTAACTTATTTAGGATGTGTTTTACAACTGACATGTTGATTAATAGTCCACTTTATTATTTTCAGAGTTTTATAATATCCTATTGAGTCTATCTAAAAAGATAAAAATGAAAAGGACTGTTTTAATACTTCAAATGGTGGCTGCAAAACAAAAAACTGAGGTGATTAAATATGGTTTTATTTATACATCTTGTTTTATTTAATTAGTAAGTAGTTTATTAAGTAATCGTTTTATATGTTCATTGTTTATTATTATGTATGTACCGAACGGTTGTAAATTAAGATCTTGTTGCCAGAATACCAATGAGGCTTGTGAAATTGACAAGGAAAACGTACCATCTATGCCAGGACAATCAAATAGTCCGAAACGCAAACAATAAACTCAAACCTATAGGTGTAAGTGATTATTTAATTGTGTTGGTGGTGTGATGAATGAAACCTCATATTTATATTTTAATAATCTTATAAATTTTTCAGGATATTAAAAATGCTCAGCAAGAAAGAAATGATGCATCAGAAACTACTGGGAAGACCTCAGGTAACGTATTTGCCGTCCGACCACGTTTAAGAATTTCGAGTACGAGCAGCAGTTCATCCTCCAGTAGTAGAAGTACTTCATCAACTTCAAGTTCTAGCATGAATGAATATGAAAATGCACCAAATCCTGGCCCAAGTACTAATTTAAGGCCTCAAACAGGTGTCCAACGTTCGTACGCTCAATCACCAATTAACCCGAAGGAAAGTGATGTGGATCTTAGTGACTCAGATCCAACATACTATGCTGAACACTCCAACAATCAAACGACGACGTGTTTCTAGTTCTAGCTCTCCATCTTCAGATTCTTTGGCCCAACCGGAGCCCTCAAAAAGTAGAAAGTGAAAAAGGAACCCTTGTAACTGGAAACAAAACCAAACTAAAAAATTAAGAAACGCTGGAGAAAGTTATACGTCTTTGTCAAAATCTAAAAAAGTCATTTCGGCTAGGCATATGAAAGAAACTTGCACAAGTAAGTGTAGGATTGAGTGTTTTGATAATATAACTGAGACAGAGATCTTAATTGTTTAAAAACTATTGGGCTTTGTCCAGTTTGGAATTACAACGTTCTTATATTAGGGTGTGCGTGATATACAGGTACTCTAATGCTCAAAAACCTCGCTTGCCAAACAATGCGTTTTATTTCACAGTAAATGGAAATAGGATCCGTGTTTGTAAATTGTTTTTTATAAATACTTTAGACATATCCGACAGACAGCTAAGAACAGTCAAAAGTAAAACTAATAGCCATGGTTTCGTAGAACCTGAGGGTAGAGGATGGCATGAAAATAAAAAGAAGGTAGACCTTGAACTGCTACAATTCATCAGAAATCACAGTAATACGATACCGAGGGTCGAGTCCCATTATTTAAGAGCAACTACTAGTAGGGAATACATATCTGACAGTAAAACTATTAGAGACCTCTTGACTGATTTTAATAATGACCAAAAAGACAGACACCTGCCGCATTGCGACTATTGGTTATACTTAAACACTTTTAACAAAGATTTCAATAAAAACATTTTCAGGCGAAAAAAGGCAGGTGTGAAACCTGTGTTGTATACGAACTTGCCCCCGCGAATACGAAAATACTGCTAAAGCCTAACTATGATAAACACCTTAAAGAAAAAGACCTGTGTCGCAATGAAAAACGGATGGACCGTCAAAATATTGATGAGACACACATTTGCGCAATATATGATCTACAGTCCGTCATGTTATGTCCTAATCCTAATTATTTTTACTATTCTTCCAAAATAAACTGTCTTGATTTTACAATAACTGAATTAAAAAATGGAGAAGATGATTAAAAGTCCTATGGAGACGTTTATTGTTATTTTTGGGACGAAACCCAAGGCCAAATCGAAAATACATGACCCTATTTCATTGGCACCTCAATGAAATAGGGTCATGTATTTTCGATTACCTAAGTACCTTAAACAGAAATAACGCAGATAAGAAGTTACATGTAACTTTTTATTCTGACAACTGCACTGGCCAGAATAAAAATAAAAAGTCATTGCCAGCTTATACTCCTATGCGGTCATTCATTTTGATAATATTGACAGTATTACCCATAAGTACCTTATTAAAGGACATACTCAAATGAAGCAGACAATGTACATAGCTTGATCGAAAAAGAAATTAAAAAGAACGTAAAAGCTGGACCCATATACTATACTATACCTGTTCAATTTGCTACCTTAATTAAAAGCGCTCGCAAATCTGTAAAGCCTGTCATGGTCAAAGAACTAAATTACGAATACTTCTTAAATCTCAAAAAACTTCAAGAACAATGGGCATACAATTTTAATGAAAATATAAATAAATTAACAGTATTGTAAAATGAGCTTAAAACAATAACATTTATTAAAAGCGACACCGTTCCGTTTCACTTTTATTATTAAATATCATACTCTGATGAGGTGTTTTGTGAGATTGATATGAGGAATAAACGCGATTTTTTTTTAAATTACTGTGATATTGTAATAAAACAGTTGTTTGAGCATCCAATTGAGTTAAAAGAAAATATAAAAAGAGATCTCAAAGACTTGGTGAGAAAAATTGAATACCTAGCATATACGCTAGTTTTTTTAATTCTTTATAGATAAGCTGAAGCAAACTTAGAAAATCAATGACCTATTTTATAGTACATGGTTAATTGTGATATTAAAGCCAAATAAGTAGTATAAGTGATTATTAAAAAGTATATCTGAATAGTAGTAGTAGTAAAGTAAGCACAAAGCTCCTACTTTCTTTTTTTGAACTGAATCGTAAATGAAAGACTGTTAAGTTTTATTTTAAATAAGTATTGATTTAAGAAAAATACTGTATTAATTTGTTACAGAAATAATAATTTTCAGTTATCTTTCTTTTGTTAAAGAATAACTTTATATAAACTAGTGTCAGGTAGAAGAATAATTGTGTGGAGTTATTACAAATTCTTACTTGATTATGAAACTGAATCGTAAATGAAAGACTTTTATGTTTTATTTTTGCTAGTGTTGTTTTGACTAAAATATTTTCTTATTTTGTTACAATATTTTCTTATTTTGTTTGTTTTATTTTATGCTAGTGTTGTTTTGACTAAAATATTTTCTTATTTTGTTACAGAAGTTATTATTTTAAGAAGTTTGGTTTTTTAAGTTTCCTATCTAAACCATTGTAAGGTAGAAAAATACTCACTGTGTGGTATGATACCTATTTTGGATACAATTTTGATATATTATTTTGTATGTCGTGTTGATTACAAGTGCCTTTTGTCTCAGAAGTGACTTGTGCTAAATAGCACTTAACTAATTTTCAGTGTTTTACTTTGTCCTTTTGTGGAAAACAGCTCAAAATCGTTAGAGGGAAACTGACATATTTTGAAAAAGGAACAATATTTTTAGTACTAGTAGAAATAAAATAGACCTTTACCAAAAAAGTCTGCAAGAATTACAATATATTTATTACTAAGGTGACCTATTTTTTTCCAGATTTTTCTAAAGCTATTTTATATAGTGAAGTTGTAATATTAAAAAAAAAATAGGCATATTTAAGCTAATAAAGTAAAATAATATTATACAAAAGAAATTTGTACTTGTATTTTCATAATAAAATATTATTGAAGAATAAATAGAAAATGTTTAAAGCGTCGGACACATTTTCGTCTATTCCCAAATATTGAAAATTATGAATCACTTTCGTTCTCAGCGTGCGACATGATGACGATACGACACGACACGACACTGATGTAAAACACAAACGCTCGTTGAAGTCTGCTGTGTGTGAACATGTACAACAGGGGACCAACCACTACCTGAAATTTAACAAACCACAGATTCTCGCTAAAGAAAACCGATTCCTACCAAGGATGCTTCGCGAGGCTATTGAAATCAAAAAACATCCTAATTTCAATAGAGAAGATGGTTGGAATGTACCACCAGCTTGGGATCCAGTACTTCAAATAGTCAAACCCAAGAAGAAACAAACCACATCTAGACTTCATGATACTTTTAACTCATTCTGCGTAAAAAGAAACACCAATGACTAAATTATGTTCGGGTACTTTGAAATAACTACACTGGAACATTGAGACAACTACCATCTTAGTCTCCCTGTGACCACGGCTACTGAAAAGCAACCGAAACATCGGGGAAAGTGTAAACCTAAATATGATTGATTGATTGGGAGTGGTTGACAATCATGTCTATTTATAACGGTAAATCAAATTTTAATAACGCAAGCCGCGTTTTATTGACTATACGGTTTCATTCCAAATGGAATGAGAAAAGAATAATCTCTTCTATTTTTGCCGTCAACTTTTAATAACTTCATGACTTCTTATAAAACCTGTTCTTACTGTTAGCGGATCTCTTTTATTATAAAATTGTTTTTAATTTAAACTGTCTTGTTGGTTCCGTGTACAGGTGATCAAGACTTCTGACGACGTCTTGGGTTTGAAATCTGGGACGGGCAAAGCGTTTTTATTTTAATCATTTGAGTCTCAGCGACACACCATTGGCCAGACACAAGAAGTTTTTAATTATGACTGGCATACTACGACTTGACAGATTAGATAGGTCTTATCCCATCTGAACTTACACTACTATTACATTTGTGAAGCCAGGTTTAACAGTGATGACTATGAAATTTTTGACATAAATGTGAAAGTATAGTATCTTATCTTATTTATCTTGTGTGAGGGCCAGTCGGTACAGACTGGCGACACTTCGACCCAGTGGGATCTTTTGTGTCGACTTTCCCAATAACGACTGCCATAGATGTTCATGGCAGTCGGGACCGATGGCTTAACGTGCTTTCCGAGGCACCGAGCAGGCGATAATTGTCAGTCAATACGCACATCATTTTGAAAAGTCATATATCTTCCTAAAGTCAGAGGTGCGCGACGTGGGTTCGAACCCGTTGGTCTCCCCACTGAGCTATCGCTGCTCTATATATTATGAAAGTATAGTAAGTAGTAGTAAATCTTTTTCTCTGTCCCTTATGATTTTACGGTTATTTATATGAATATTACCTTGGCAATCCGAACTTATACGAATGTGATTTTTTATTTGTTATGCTTTCACGCCTAACGACCAATCATTATGAAATTTCGCATATTGGTTTTGGGGGAACAGGAAAGGACATAGGGTACCTTTCATCCAGAAAAATGTACACTTACTAACCTAACCAAACCTAACCTATATTTACGCGAGCGAAGCCGCGGGACATATATATAAGAAAACAAAGATATAATTTTACATAACAGGTTTGATTTATAAACACTTCTGAGAAACTTACTAAATATTGAAATCGTTTGAACTGCTCTGATACTTATTTTAGGGTTTTATGTTTATGGCCTTATTCATTCAGTAATATATTTAGTCTAATTTATATTTAGTTTCAGTTATATTACTTCAAATAAAGGCTACAATTTCGAAAGGAGAAACCTGACAGATTAAATAGACTCCTACTTTGTACGCCCACAGGCTGTCGAAAACATGATTTCGATGAGTTGAAACATTTATTTTTATCAGAATTATCCTTATTCTTTTGGTAGAATATAACGTTACTTAGTAACGGAATAACAAAAAGAATATAAAGTGCTATTTGGAATGCAGTAAGCCAATATCTTTCTGATGTGCCTCAAATGTTATTATTCCTCTAGAACATAATTAATAGGAATCAAAACATCATTATGTATAACAGAATTAACGAAATATGTAGTCTAGCCATATTATGTCAATACAAGAAGCTAAATGAACTGTACAGAAAATACTATTTAAACATTTAATTCAAAAGATTTTAAAATATTAATCTAACAATATTGATACTCAAATTGATATGTATAATATAATTTTCACTTAAAATGTATAAATTAATTGTTAGTTTTAATTTACTTACTTTAAATATGATGATGTTGATTATTGTAAAATTTTATATGATAATATGTACACCGAGTCATTAATAAAATTAATTAATAGTATATGTGAACATAAAGACAGGCCTAGCTGTAGGAAGTCTTAGACAAAATTTATTTCTTTATTTGGTGAATAAATATTTTATTATTTTTGTTTTTATTTGTTTCTTTTTCACTGGTATATTTCTAATGTGTTAGGAAAAACCCGGCTCTTTAAGAGGCTTACACGGCGACATAGGTCTAAAATGCAGAGGCCTGCCGAGAGTTTTCAGTTTATAAAGAAAAGAAAGAAAGTAATGTTATTTATTTGACATTACAAACACATAAAAACAAGTAATAATAATAATAAAATAAAAAGAAATAGTTAGGTACAAAAATAAACATAAGCGAAATAAAACCAAAACAAAAAAATACAAAATATATATACGTATATGTCTAACAGCAGTGTCAAATAGGATCTAGTTCAGCATGTGTCAGACGAAAGCCTGTTTACAACTGAGCCCTAAGTAAAGCCTGTAGCGAGATGAGACACTTACCGAGACACCAGCCGTGGCAGGTGTAAGAAAATATTGCTACATGCAACATAATAAATCTGGGCTATAGGGATGGGCTAGTGCGCCGGTGCAGCGCAGCGTCGCTTTCATCATAACGGATCTCGTGAAAAAGGAGACCTGGAGCGGGTTTCCCTATAGTTGTGCCCTAGAAAACGACACTTCCACCCCCGAGCATATAGCTCTGGCGAACTCACTATGACCCGCCGAGCAAGGCAAGCCAGAGTTGAGAGTTCTACGTCTCTTGATGTTCCATGCCAGCCAACCAGTCAAGGCAAGCCGAGGATAAGGCCTTAAGTGACTCTCTTGGGTATTCAGGACCACAGTGTCGCCACTCACATTCAGCTCGGCACAAGCTGTCGAGCGGTTTGTGGGCTTTAAGTAAGCCTAACTAACTCTATTTTGATTATTATATTAGTCACGAAAATTAATTTATCAAAAATAATATCTTATATTAAAAATTTATGATAGTCATTATACCTGAAATCATATAAGTCCAAAATGTTTAAAATTTATATGCTGAACACAATATTATATATGAAGTCTTAATACAAATTCCACTAATGAACGGCGTACTGACTCATTAGTAGTAATGATATTTTGAGTATTTGAGATAAAAATCGTATTAAATCCTTAAAATTTTATGAAAATAAAGTTTTATAACACGGAGAAAGAGAAATGACTAAACTCGATTTTCTCACGTCAACACGAGCCTTCAAAGCACCAGTACTATTTGCCTTTGGTCTGCTTCTAAAAATTTTATGTTTAGGCAAGTTTTGGATTAGAATTGGTTGTAATTCTGGTGTCGTAAAAGAACAAGTTTGATGAATATATTCCTACCTGGAAACAAAATTTCACGCATTATAGTAATTGTAAACAAGAACTAAACACGATGAAATAAACGTTTTAAATAATCTAAGTGGCTAAAATGAATATTGCCTATAAAGCAAAATAAGCTTACCTTAAGATCTACATATATTATAATTTCATTTCATAAGATTTTCGTCTACTAATTTTCTGCCATAAACTATAAAGGCTTACAATTAAATGCATAAACATAACTATTTCCAGAAATTGTTCTTTCGTTTTTGTGTATGATTACTCAATAAAGGATCTCTTTAAAAATATAGATAGTCAAATGATCGCCTGAAAAACAGGTTTAACCTAGTTCAGACAAGTAGCTAGCAATAATTTTGTTTAATCCATTTAGGTTATAACTACGATTTATAATATAAGTATTAAGGAAGTTGTAATCTGAGATTTACTTAATTGTTACCTATATGAAAATGTATTATTATTATTATATAATGCTATAACTAAGTGTACTAATATAAACATTTTAATAATCGCATTCGCATGTTTACCTCAAACGAAATGTGAAGGCTCTATTTATTCGCAGCATTATTGAAGTTTCTTGTTAGGAAATACACATGACAGCAGGACGGTATTTAAAATACGATTGGTAGACGGCGATAGACCCAAGGCTATCGCCGTCTACCAATCGTCAATAACATCTGCCCTAAAAGTATAGCTGACAAAATATAGGTGTAATAAGCATATACTTACTCCTTCAAGCTTAAGCAGTCTTACATGTGAAACAAATGATTTTGTTTCGAGGTAATAAAGTTGCTAAAGTATATTATTTGGCACGTAAGCCTATGAGTTATATTTGTCTAAAATAACAGTCCAGCTCTCCGAATTGGTGAGCTACAATTCATCTGTTCGGATATGAAATTCGGCACTTAAAATCGATAGCACTTTTCTCTGTGTGTTCAAATATTCTTTGAAATAATCCAAAGCTATATACTCATCAAATAGGAATAGAACCGCTTCCACTTACTATTACAACCAATCTATTATTTTAAAATCTACAGAGAAATACAGACGAATTATGACATCACATTATATAAATAACAGGCACAAATTAATACATTTCAGCCTTGTAGTCACAAATCTATCACATTAGTTTATGAAACCATCAAACGTTCTAATTGAATTTGTTCAATATGTCGGCAATGTAGGAGTAAATGACGCACGCACTTCCCCCAGCGGTCTATATACCTTCTCTGGATCGCACTCAAGACTAGAAATAGTAAGGTATTGAGAAACGGCGAACACGTGCCAATAATTGCCGTAGAGAACTACCTACACGGAGCAACAACTTTTATATCGTTTCTGGATTGCCACGCTCCATTTTGTACCTTATCATGTATATTTTAAGGTTGTAAATGGAAAGTTACATTTCTTCAAATAGTTATAAGCTGAGTATAATAGCTAGTATTGCTGTGTGTACAGAAATAAAGATGCAGTTCCAGTGTTAGCGATAGTAATTATGTAAAATGCGGCGTAAGAAATAACAAGTAGTAAATTTTTTTTAATAAGAACTTCTTCTCTGTCTGAAATAAAAATATGATGCTTATATTTAGTTACACATCATAGTTTTACATAGAACTGACTAGCTATAATTGTTGCAAATCAAGATTTATTGCATTTTATTATTTTAAGAAGCTTCCGTATTACATGTCAGCTTTATAGAGCTGGAACTGTGTTAAAATGAGCTGACAAGTGCCAATTTACAAAGGTATCATTGTAATTATGTAGTACATAAAACAGAATCATTGCCGTACTCTTACGACAAGTAAGCTAAGTTAAAGAACACCGGCCGTACTTGCCTAGAAACATTTGCCATTCTAGTAAACAAGTTCTAGATTGCCTCGTATTATTAAAAAATGAACCATCCACTATTTCGTTGAATCTACAATTTGAACCATACGACAAAAATACTTGGCCTGAACAATGCTAGATTTTTGAAGTCGATAATTGTGCATACACGTATTAAGTATCTAATTAATTATCGCTATCTTTAACAGTAAACATTGTAAGGAAATCTGCCTGTCTAGGAATTCTCCATAATGATCTCGACAATATATGAAAGTTAGGTCCACGGAGTTTAAGTAGCTTTAACTGCCCTCCGTAGAACTATCCCTACTCATACTCAGAAGAGGCACATCTCCGCAGGGGGGCACGACTTACGGTACTTAGTTATCATACATTTTAAATATGGACTCTTGTTACCACTCAACGCTCTTGATACCAAAGAGTACATAATATGTTACTAGTGCGTCGCCCATATCGCTTTAACTTTTAAAGATTTGAATTGTCTTCTAAAGGGCCCATGCTACTGTCAAATGATTTGATAGTGGTCGACTGTATGTATGTAGATGATAATAAAAAATTGCTTACATCACGATGGACGCAACAAAGACGCTTAAAATAGCACCACATCTCAAAACAAGTACTTAAAGTAGTGTTTCTTAGAATTAGCTTCTGTAAAGTTAAACACCAAAAGTTCTTTCCAAACTTTTAACATTCCAGCGTTTTCTTTGAAATTTTATCATTTTATTACAAAAATCTTCAGTGGATTGACGAACAAATCCCTAATTACAATTTCATAGAAACTTTTAGCAGACATAATATAATTATAATAAATATTCTATCACATACACACTACACAATCTAGCCCAAACTAAGCAGAGCTATGGGTACTATGGGTACTAGACAATTGATAAACATACATGTAAATAGTTTTTTAGTAATTTCATATATATTATACAAAACACACTAAATACAATTTTAGTTACGACCAAACGTAAATCAAATTAAAAATGAGATAATAAAATACTAGCTGTTAATTCGTTCGCTTTTTTTAGTACGTGGCCTCTCCCAAGGATGAAGCTATGTTGCTAACATCATCATAAACCCAAAAATTAAAATTTTAAAATATATTTGTATATCTCTTGAATTTGTTATAATAATATGAAATATGTTAGGCAGAGCAGAGAAAGTTAGGCAGAGCAATTACTAAACTTAACAGTCAATCAGTTGAAACTAAAATGTTCGAGCTCGTGTAAAGCATCAAGAAGGCGCTTTTACTTAGCCACCTCCCCCAAGGAATATTGAACGTAACCTTAAGAAAAATTATACTTTTCGCTGTGTCTGGAAAACCTTTTTTCTATAGACCGTTCTCTATGAAGCCGATAGATAAGAGTGAGCCGTACAGAGTTCAGGATTAACACCCTTAAGATAAAGTGGTCGCGTCGATCCCTACACCCATCACTACTGCTGAAACATGTTCAGGATTGAAAAAGGTTTGCCTTTGAAAAAATACCTATTGAAGTAACGAACCATTGATCCGCTATTTGAATAAAGATGAACTCGCCTTCTTATAATATAAAAATTATCTTTATATTTACTCATGCGTGCTGTTTATAAGATATTATCCGGAGGCCTTTTGTTGGTAAAATCTGAAGAATATTCAAAGTAGATATTATCCCGGAAGACCGGTTTCTATGTATTTAATTTGATACTTAAGTTTGAAGGTGAGGTCGCATCTATCTGGGTGTAAATTAACACGAGATACTTTCATTAGTGTTGTAATTCTCGGCTTTAATTTACCACTCGGTCGCTCCGATCCACGGCTTCGCCTTCAAAAGTAAAAGCAGACATATTTCTTGACTGCGTTTATAATCCCTCCTCGGAAACACTAGCCTGCTAACGAAGTTAGTTCTAAGGTAAAGTTTTAATTGCTCTCTGGCAAATCTCAGTTTATCTTTTCGCGGTCTCTACGAAACAGCTTTGTTGACTATAAATTCAATTTGAGCGAGGCGGAAAAGATTACCGCTTTATTTATGAGAGCGCTAGGTTTGAAGAAACAATTCTTGGAATAGTTTCGAGGCGACTCATTGTCGTGTCGCACGCCACGAGTCTGTGACGCCACTCGGTAGGTATGTGGAGCAGCGGATAATCGGACGCTGCTACAATTACCTAAAGTGTCAAGCGGGCATTGTCACAAGTAGTCTACTTTCAATCTTATGAAACGCAAGGAGTAAAATTCCATTTAATAATATAAGGCCACGACAGGCCCTTAACGTCGCCTTCCAGTTTTATCACCTGGGAGTCACGTACTAGGCGCCCCGCGCCGTTACTTTAGCGCCGGCTAATGAATTCTTACCTTGTTTACAATAAACCAAAAAGCTTTTATGAAGCTCATTCATTAAAGGAATCTGTGGATTATGCGTGAAGCCGCTCTAAGAACGTGACTTTTGAGATTTTCAACAAATTGATTTTGGCGTGCTTCGATAAAACCTTAGAAGCTAAGGGTTAGAACAGTTTTATGTGTGTTGTAAAATTATAGAGCCTCGATGTTTACCCGCATTTGTAAGGCGCGGACGAATTGCTAGCTATAAACGTATGCAAATTGTTATTTAATGCCGCACATTTTAGATTTTGAGGAGCGATGGCAGTTTGCAATTTGTAGCGTTATTGCTTTAAAGTCTTTGCGCCGATGTTATGATCGTAGCTCCTTTGCAATGTAACATTGCTTTTGAAAAATGTCATAAAACTGATATTATGTTGCACTCCTATTATATCCTAACGTGAAAGACGCATTATTTGATTGTGTTGAAATAAAGAGGTGTTCTTCACTAAAGTAAGATACCATAATATAGACTCACCCCTATAATATATCACCGAAAAGGCAAGAAGATTTACACCAACATTAAAGCGGCTATGAGCTTAGCAAACACATCGTGTGTCGCACTGCTATTGATAATTTCCTAACAGAAAATTACAATATCTCTTTGCCTGATTCGAGAATCAAACTCTGGACAATAGCACGCCAACACAAGCATACACTTACACCACAAGACCGGCAAGGAAAAAAATAAGATGTACATATTTGTCGGATTTTGTGGTCTGTATAGATACTTGTATATGTACTGTAAATATACATGCAGAGTATCGGAGCGGTCGCCCACGGCCACTGCGAACGTCGGCCAGCGTCAAGAGAACCTTATCTAAACTCCAACCGGGTTTTCCAACAAGTTATGCATTGTGTTAGCTTGTGTAATATCCATAGATTGGCTCCATGGATACTAGTGTTGTTTTAACACTAGAACATAATATTACATAGAACTAGTAGGTTAATGTAACGTTTATGTATGTTGTTCTTTGAAACTTATTAACTGGAGTGTTATTAATTGTGTATAACATATATTATGTATTTTAAACTTATACGTATTTATTCCACGCTATGATTGTCAAAATCCTATTAATACTATACCTACACGTAAAATTTTGCAAAGATGTTTGTATATTTCTCCTACCACGTGGAAACCATTAAACGTTTGAGAGTTCAAGGTCTTAAATTAACATGGAATACTTTATATTCAGTATGTCGTGGGATTACCGCGGGCAAAGCCGTGGGCAGAAGCTGGAATAAAAAATACCTTGAAGAAAAATCGAATCGACTTGTAATATGTTACATATCATATTTACTTTTGGATCAAGAATCCTACAATGTACTTACTTGCTCATAAGAACTAAATACTTTTTATTTGCCAATGAATGACAATAATGTTCTAAAACCGAATAATTATTAAGCTTAGAATATCAAATACTATTATTTGACTACCGTACTTCATAAGTATACATATTTGGATATATAATCGTACCTACTTACTATCAGACTTTCCTCCAGCTTATGACATATAGATCAACACAATAATTAGATAACAAATGCTAAAACGTATTCTAACTGCTGTGATTGGCTAACCGAATAAACAACAGCCAATAAAATCATTTGACATAAGTTTTAATTTAATACATCGTTTGTTTGTTTGTTATAAAAAAGACAATTCCCGCACTAGGAATAATTCCTGTGTCGCGGGGCACTTTACAAACATTTAAACAACGGACACAAAGAACACCCAGACTCGGAACAATGATTTGTGGATCACACAAAGTTTTGTCCCGTGTGGGATTCGAACCCACAACACTCAGCGCAATGGCAGTGGCAAGGCGACCACTTAAACTAATACGCCATCCGTTGAGCCGTCGATTGTATTAGTCGAGAATCAAACGCTTAAAAACATTATAAAATTCGATAAACATTCTATTAAGTACCGTTTAGTATTTGTACAATAAACTTTGAGTTCCAAGAACCTATAAACAAAATACTGACTGATATTAAATTTGTTAGATATCCGATATGACACCCAAAGGGCCTTCGTACTTTACACGAATAAATAGATCCGGAATACATTAAAATTTGCGTAGTTCTACATTATTCATAGCTCGGTACCGTCCTGCTGACTCGAAATAGCTAAGTAAGAGCTTCGCTGAATAAAATGTTCAACGCAATTAAAGAAAGATGTATCTACATGTTTATTCTAACTATAGACTGTTATAAATATATTGATTATCTGTGTTTAATGAAATAACAGAGAAAATATTCGAATCTTAATTCGATCTTGATTCGAATTCAATTTATTCGGAAGTAAGATAATAAATATATCAATTTAATTCGAATTATAAGTAAGATCGAATTAGGAGCAATTTAAAATTTGGATCGATTTTCGAGTTAGGCAGCTGGTGTGATTATAGTACAATCTCTATTCACTCTTGTGCCATTACGTGGTGATACGAGATCATTGGTGTACGTACGAGTTCTTACTTCATTCAACGTATTTTATAGAAGCAAGAATCCCTTTAACATTTACCCAATTCGTGTTGTCATAACATTCTTATCGACAATAAAAATAATGTTTAAAAATATTACTTACAAAAAGTTGTGACTTAATCACTTTACAACTTTGTTAAGATGAAATAAATATTATAAAAAGCTCACCAATCGTTAACCTCGGGTTATTTTTAAACATAAGCTGTCTTCAATATCTTAATTGCAATCTCGGTTTCCGAGTCGCTTAAAATCGTCTATCAACGGTTTTTGCAAAGATCAAATTTAATTACCATTTTAACTCCGACTACCTTTTACTTTAATTTATCCACACAGAATAGAAAAAGAGGTTTTTTGCCTCGTTTTAAACTTATTTTAATTACACTGTGATTGCTCAATTCTCTTTTAAGTGCTCCATCTAAGTAAATTGTCTATTTTTACAAGAAAATTAATAATATAATTTGTTGAAAATTATGTGAAATTGGCCACAATAAGGATTTCATTTGCAATAGTCAAAATTTTTTTTACTGGGAATTATAATGATTGACTAATCTGATAGCATAGGTTTACCGACTTGCTTGAAAATATCATAATTCGACTTGCTTACCCTATATACACCAGTTATTTGTATGTAGGCACTGATGCACGTAAGGTACTCTATATTTTGTTTTTCATCCATAAATCACGCAGAGTCACGGTAGTTGATCACAAAAAGACATCGATCGGCGCAATAAAATAGTGAGGGTCCATGTAACCGCAGCGCGTGACAGCGTCCACTTAATTTAGTGACACTGGCTGTAAACATGCACATACTATGTAATTTTGTTTTATCCTCGACCAGTGATAAATTGGGTGTTGAGGCAGTGCGGCCGCGGCGTACACCCGACCAATATTTTTCATTACTATGCTAATTTCATTGTCCCAATAAACGCGACGTCCCGCGCTCACCCGCAAAGAGGTTAGCTGTTTCACGAGCGTTTTTACTGTGTCCACTGAAAAATTTGAATTCGCTTTCCAAAAGGTCGACCCGGGTTAATTTGAAATGCAACTGGGCATTTTTAGTTTTTCGCCCGCCGACGCCACTTGCTTTTAAATGGCGGGCAATAAAATTGTGTATTAGTGCCTTTTATGTAAGCTTTTCACGATTCGATAGTTTGTGTAATAATGTAATATTTTTTGTGTTTTGTACAGCTTAATGTAATAATGAAATTGTTTTTTATAAATTCATGGTTTTATAAGAATATGCACGATTTAAAAGGATATACGATGAATTTAGAAAGAAATTCGTTCTTACGCATGTTGACTAATCAAAGTTATGGTAAGCTATGGACATCTACATCCCAAAGACTGAAGAAGTTTTTGTATTGTTTGTATGATGATATAATCACCTTGGTACCTTGTTTATTCATAAAAATAAAGAAGAATAATTGGTAGCACCGGATCTTTTGAAAGGAGTAGTTTTGCGATCAATGACTTTCTACTGCTATGAACGCGAGCTCAGCTAGTGGCAATATGTTGAGTGTAAATAATTGGGTGAACAAAAATGACAAAACCTCATACAACATATTTCACCTATCAACTTTTTGAACGTACAAATCAAGTTACGACGAGCGAGCACGAACAATATGCTACGAGTGAACAAAGTAAAACAGATTTTACAGGATCGTAGCTAGTAGAAAATCCTAGTCTCGGCCTACCGCTCCGGGAAAACCGACGTGTTTCTTGAGTTTACCAACTACGTTGAAACTGCAATAAATGAACATAATTGCAACAACCAAATTTAAATGATACACACGCTTGCAGTCACAATGTACAAATTCATTGAACGCCAGACAATCAGTATAAATGAGGCTCATAATGGCGTATAGCGGTATTATTCCGTACACAATCAATGGAATGATTCAATAGATCAATGTCGAAGGTGCGGAGAGCGCATACCGCAGTAACATCACGTACATGGGACGAGTGGGCCGAGTGGGCGAGTTGGCCCAGGCTCCGAGGTGCAGAACACGTGTCATATGGCCCTGAGGCCCTTCTTTGGACGACAATACTTAATCCGATAGCTATTGGAATTTCTCGACAGGCTGTTTGTCCCAAAATCTCAGATATTTCGGTTATGTTGCACCCTTTTTCCGAAAGGGTAAGAAAGGAATGGTGTATATATGAAGATATTCTTCGTACAATATTACACGTCGTAATACAATTTACAATATGAAAAACATATCATTTACATAAAATCACACAAAATAATTTGTTTCAAACTTCTTGCATTATATTGGTGACAGTATAAGTACTGTACAATGTATATGTATATTTTGATATCCTCACATTTTTTTTATAAAAGGTTATAGCGATATAATTATAATAAATACAGTGAGAAAACCATATTATTCGGATGATAACGAATATTAAAAACATAATATAAACCATCTATACAATTATAAGACCATCATTAAAATCACAAATTTAATGAAACCTGCTATTCCATATTAAATTGCAAACTCTGCGATTTGATACCTACCTTGCAGGCCAAATATCACTTGATTTATCAGAACCAAAATTTATAGAGCATTTTATTAAATAGTTTCAGTAATCCTGGTTTTGGATACAATTATAAGTATATTTATTGAAGGACCTTGCAGAAAGTGTCTCCTCAATTTGCCTGACGTCGTGTATTCCCAAAACTTAAGAACACTGCGCCACCGGCCGCTTTGGGTCGAATGCCGTTCAGTTTATTGTCGAAATATATTTTCAATTCAACGTACAAATTTTGTTTGCCAAAAAACAGTTGAGTTAACTGGGTTGAATGGCGACTAGTGTATTTTGCAACCATTTTAATTTTTACTGTTCACTTGAGTGTTTCTAATTTGGCCAAAATGAAAACAGCAGTGTCGAACGTTTTGCAAATTTCATATTTAATGCATGCGAGCGTTTTATTTTACGTTTTCCAGTTTTCACTTAAGCATTAGTAAAGTGATTACTCGAATTTCTATATATATTTTGTTTTTCTGCATTGCCAGCGCATGCGCAAACGGTACTAAATATAAAGAGTTTTCCTCACAGAAAGCTCCTAAATGCTGACTAGATAGTAATGGATTTACACTTTATATCCGGTAGCCTACTACTGTAACGGTCTTCATAATCTTATCAATGTTACTAAGCTTTATTTTTCGTCTTCTTGGCGGTGCATTAAAATGATGCACTAGATTTTCAGTTCAACCTCCAGCAATACCCGTGTGCAGACACAAACAAGGTAACAAAACCGCATTTAATTTAGTGCAGTAAATAGCCACATAAATAAGTAACATATATAAATAGAGCCGCTTGCTTTCTATACCTAAAGATTTAAAAAATATCAATAACTTTAAGACCTGATATTAATCTTATATAGAGACCGATTGCCCAGCAATTGCGTTGTTCAAAACGCCTGCAGTAAAAATACACATACATCTAATCAAGCTTTCAAAAGCTGCTTAATTTGACATGAAACAAAGTCATCTAAAGCCACAACAAAGAATTGTAAAGCAAGTTAAAAATGCAGCTCCGGCAGACCGATTAGAACAAAGTGACTCGATGACGCAGTATACCTACACGTAATTTTATTATGCATATGCACGGTCCAGTTCGAAAAATATTGGCTGCCAGTGACGACGACATGAGACTGACGCGAGAGGATTTTATTTTGTATTGTTGCCCACATTTTTGCAGACTTTTGGCCGTTTTATTTTTTTGTGCGGCGCTGTTCAAATATTTCAGTCATTTAAGGCACTTGTACACAAATGTAGATACTATGTCGAAATATAACCTACGATACGATTGGACTACACGGCACGGATGGCGTAGTTGTTTAAGTGGTTGCCTTTTGAATGTATGTAAAGTTATAGAGTTTATTCCTAGATTGGAAGTTGTCTAACTAAACTAGCTACTAACTAACTACTAACTCAAATATAACTGCACAGTTGGCGTAGAAGTTCAAGTAATCGCCTCACCATTGCCAGTGCACGGAGTATCGTGGGCTCGATACCCCACGAAATAAAAATTTGTAGTCTCCAAAAATGATTGTTCCATGTCTGTAAAGTCCCTCGCGACATAGGCCTAACTACTAATGCGGTAGTTGACCCTATATATTGTATCTTTTACCACACTTTTTATTACATGTTAGCAGATCAGAGTTTAGCGAAACAGCACACAATGAAATTAACATTGCAAACGGATGAAAAATAGTAACAAAGTTGAAAAATTGTAAGACTGTGTTAGCCGAGCGCAGGCGAGCTTAAACTCAGCTAACTAGCAGTTGAATAATCTTGTGGTCACTTTATACGACACCTGAGGGAGTAAACAGTGTGGTTCTATTGTTATTCAGAAACTGCAGGTTAAATCTTATCTTTACAATGTTGTCTGTACTATAATCTTAGGTCGTTGATGCAAGTGTTCCGTGTAAGATAGCATCTGTGGCTGTGACCACATGGTATATCAATATTTCGGATATATTTGATATGGTTGTGTTTTAGGAAAAAAATAGTTGCTCTATGAATTAGCTTCTGCGTCGCGGGGACTTTACAATTAAAACAGAGTACTTAAACGATATCCAGTCTCAGGAAAGCCATTTGCGGATCACACTACCTTTTGTTACGTTTGGTGATCGAACCCATAAATCTCGGTGCAATGGTGAAGTGACGAGGCAACCACTTAAACCAATACGCTATCCAGGCGGTCATTTAAAACAATATGTGATTACACAGTTCTATTTAAAGCATGATTATTTTTAAACTTAAACTCAATGCGTTTAAAATAGATAAGTATCGTATTTTACTTAAAATTATCGTAGCTTATATTACTCTTAGATTCTCTCTCTTTATTAATCGAATAAAAATTGCATACTATATTTTAAATCTATATTTTTTTATTAAACAGCGCATTAGTATTGCATGTGATTGATGTGTCAATTTTCGAAACGGACAAATTGTTTTAGGTTTCCTGACAAAAGTCCAAGGAGCCTATTGTCGTCTACCAGGCACAACTCCAGTCGACCGCTGGACTGGCTTATTACGACGGCCTAATGGGAGACCGCTGGGCTGATACACAGAGGTTCAAGTTCGATCCCAAGGCGCGCATCTCTGAATTATGGAAGTTATGTGTGTATTAAATACTTAATAATCGCTTGCCTAAACAGTGAAGGAAAACATCGTAAAGAAACCTTCATGTCTGAGAGTTCTCCAAAATGTTCTCGAAGATATGCAATGTCTGCCAACCCACACTGGACCAGCGTGTTGGACTATGGCCTTACCCTTCTCACACTGGGAAGAGGCTCGTGCCCAGCAGTGGGACAGTTTAATACAAATAGTGCTAGCGAAATGTAGATATTATACACCTCTGCCTACCCTTTCGAGATATGTAGGCGTGAGAGTCTATATTTCTGTAATAAAACCTCATAATATTAAGGATTGGAGAGTTTACGTTACGCTTAACTTATCAGCTCTTAGTTTTGCGGTCCTTATTAATTGAATTAGCTTTGACAAATTATAGCAGCCGTCCAAACACAGCTGCGTAATAAACAAAATTACAATTCTGTTGAACAGCTTTTTCGTGAATTTTAACTGAATTATGTTTAGATTGATTGCAAGCCGCTACGTTGGAGGTAGGTGTGTTTTTTAACTTTTTGATGCGAAATTATCAGCGCTCTCGTACTTTCAAGGACAAAGATAAAAATGGTTGTGTAAGAAAAATAAAACAGTCCAACACACATTTTACAGTTACTTAAAGATAAAAAAGAAATTATTAAATTAGGAGACTTACGGCCACTCCTATAACTTATGGCCACTCCTAAAACTAACAGTTAAAGTTATCCGAAAGATAAATCGCATGCTGTCTCACTCGTGTTAGGTTAAAGAAGAGAGATGCCGAGATTTTTATCTTATAGATAAATACTATCTGAAGGTGGTAGTACAAGCCCTTACAAGTAAAAGTTATCCGAAAGATAAATCGCATGCTGTCTCACTCATATTAGGTTAAAGAAGAGAGATGGCGAGACTTTTATCTTTCAGATAAACTCTATCTGGAGATGATAGTACAAGCTCTTAGTATCACTTACTAATAAACGTAAAATTGTATTGCTGAGTGAGTTTATGAAAGTTACATTTATGTTGGTTGCTATGTTCAGCCGAAGGGATGACTACATGAGATGATACCTGCGCGAAACTCAAGGCCAAAATTGATAAGTGTATCTTAACCGAACATAACGCATGCCGCATTGAAGACATATTCACTACTTATTACCTACTAGGCATGGAACAGTTAGTTTTATTGTATAGTCTTACGCGCATCTATCCTCTGTAATATAAACAGAATATATAATCAGTATGTAGCGTAGTTACGTTTTATTTTTTTTAATAATGTCGATAATTAAAACACCGCCTTCTTAATATATATATATATATATATATATTAGGACCTCAAAGCAAGCGCATATAATTTAGAAAACACTTTACAGGAATAAACAAGTTGACAGCGTAAGCCATTTATTACCTACCATTCACGATGTGAAACTTTTAAGGATATTTACCTACCAAAGTGTGGCTTGCTACGATGTTTTTCTCCGCCGCTTTAAACGAGCCATAGATTTAAATTTAAAAGTAAAAATTTAAATTGTACACTACTTGAAAAACACATCCGTTACGCTAAAGTTGCGGACTAACAACTACTGCGTTTTAGTCCTTATAAAAAGTGTGGTTTAATTCAAATTTATGAAGTATGTTGTTATTTTTTTAGGACAGTGAATTTGTTAATGTTGTGTATGTGGATATTAAGATCATTGTTGGATGTTTTGAATACTACTGTAATACCTTTAAACTGGACTGCAAGTAAGAGGTTGGACTACCCAGACAGAGGTTTTGATTTCCATCCACTACAAGCACATCCTAATATTATAAATGCGAATATAAGTTTATTTGTTACGCTTGCACGCCTTCACGCTCGACCGATCATCATACAATTTTGTATAAACGTTGTCAAAGATACAGAAAATGAAAGAGTATAGTATTGTTATAAACATTTGGCGATTGAAAAGAGTGGCCATGAGTTTCTTGTCTGCTTTTTCTCATGAAAGCTCTACTTCTCGAACAGGCAATTTTCAATGCTACATTTATATTTCCTTCTATTTATTTTTATTATTATTTTTTATAATTATATAATATTAGTTAATTGACGTGTTTAAGAATTATTTGCACATTTTATGGAAATAAAGATTTTGTCTTCGACTATCTTTCATTTAAAGCAGCGATAGCCTAGTGGGAAACCGTTGGACTGCCACACAGAGGTCTCGAATTCGAACCCAAGGCGCGCATCTCTGATTTTTCAAAGTTGTATGTGTATTAAATATTTAATTCATTAATCACTTGCTTTAACGGAGAAAGAAAACATCGTGAGGAAACCTGCATGTCTGAGAGTTCTTCATAATGTTCGAAGATATGTGAAGTCTGCCAACCCGTACTAGGCCAGCGTGGTGGATTATGGCCCAACCCTTCTCACAGTGAGAAGATGCCCGTGCCCAGCAGTGGGACAGTTTAATACAGGGCTGATATTATATTATATATATTTCATTCAGAAAAAATACCTGCTGTTCCCGAGAGATAGAAGTTTATTGACAAAATCTACGTTAAATCAAGTAAAGCCGCAGAGAAAATCAAATTTGAAACTAAATTGGTCGTCGTTTTAAAGGTAAAGTAAGGCTTATTCAAGTCACACCAGAAGATGTAAAATTATCATCCACACAGTTCATATTCTTAGGTAAAGAGCCAGTTTATAAACAAAGCCTTAAGCGACTGTACGAATGGCTTAAGTGGTCACCTTACTACTGCCGGTGCGACGAGTGTTGTCGGATTGATGCCGACATGGAACAACAGTTTGTGTGATTCATAAATAGTTGATCCCAGTTTAGGTGCACTTTGTATACGTTGTTTAAATGTTTGTAAAGTCTCCCGTGACGTAGTTAATAATCCTAGTATGGCAGAAGACTTTAAAAAACACAAAATGCTGACATTATTTTGGATAGACTTATTACCCCTCCAATTAAGCATTTAGTTTATAACACTAGTAACAAAGAATGTAACGTATGGGATCTGAATCTTAACCACTCTTAATTATTGAACTACACATAAAATTATACGAAACTAAAGCAATTATTATCAAAAACTACAGCTCTGAATGCGATTTCGTGTATCCGAGTGAGCAGCAGTCAAATCTTCACCGAGTGTTTTCGTCTCAAACCAGAATATTAGAAAAGTTTTTCGATCCCCTGAATAGTGCCGGCTACGTGAGACACAAATATTGCAGCGGAGCCAAGGATAATCCTCTGGCTTCGAGCCAGTTCACAATATGTAAGTGTAGTTTTCAATAGAGCCGTTTAGATATCTACCGGTGAACGGGCGACAATTATGTGAGAAACCACGGTATGATTACTACACGCCACGTATCAGTGGCGGATAATAGTGCCCCTTGGAACCCGCGTGTTGGTCTATTCAACGTATTCAGACAACTTCATTCATTCGATTGCCATTATGACGGGGAATTAGTTTTAGAATCTATGACTTTGCATTGTAATAGAGGTGGATTTTAGTTGCAAATCGGTTTGCTTTGCTTTAGGTCAATGTGTGGAATTGGTTTTCTGTTTGTTTTGTAATAAGTTTGATTGGTCGATGTTGGTATTGTTTTTGGATGTATATTTATTCTGGTAATAATTTGGGTTCAAAGATTACATTACAGAGATATAAATACATAACCTTGGAGGGTCAAATAGAAAGGTATAACACCAACAGCCTACTAATATTATAAATGTAAAAGTTTATGTACACGTTTGGATATTTGTTACTTAATAACGCGTAAGCTTATAACAGAATTAGACAAATGTTAACTTATAGATTCTTAAATAAGACATTTATTAATTATATTTTCATTATTTTTTCTTTATTATTCTTTAAATTTGGCAAATTTGCGTTAATTTTAATCTTTTAGCTTCTCTGATGATGTCCGAGCAAATAATGTAAAGTCAAAACTGTTATTGTAGCGGAAACCCACAGGACAAGATTGTCTGGTGTGGGTGGTTAATGAGAAATATTATAAAGTTATATGGCAATAAAAAAACACGATATTTTAAAAAGATTAGACTTTATATCATGGAAATACGTTTTCGTGGCATTTATTGGCGGCATCAAACTAGTTACACATAAAGTAAATCGTTACAAGCCAAGTAAGACAAGCCGTCTATCGAGTATAGTTTCTAAAGAAAATTCCTAGAAGAAAATTCAATAACTCTTCAGTCGACCAGGAAATCGAATACAAGCAAGTACTGCAACATGATGCTTAGACATTTTTCATTTTATATATTTTCCATTCTATTGCAATTATAAAATGAAATCTTGTCGCAACTTCTTGTTATTTCAAATATTTCCTAGAAAAGGCACGTGCGCGTCATTTCAGGATTATTTGCATATAACTTTATGGGTCGTTCCAGGAACGTATGCAAACGATCGACTTATTTCGACATCATCGAGTACATCTTTACACAGACTCTAAAAGCATAATGTAAAGATGTATGTATTTATTTTATCTCGGTTTATCAATTTCAATATATTGGCAGCATCAATAATCATAAATAGCATCAATATATCAATATATAGGCAGCGATAGCCTAGTGGGAGACCGGTGGACTGCCACGCAGAGGTCACGAGTTCGATCCCAAGGCACACATCAATGACTTTTCGAATTTATATGCGTATTAAATAGTTAATTATCGCTTGCTTTAACGGTGAAGGGAAACATCGTAAGGAAACCTGCATGTCTGAGAATTATCCCTAATGGTTTCGGAGATATGACTGTGATGTCTGCCAGCCCGCACTGGGCCAGCGTGGTGGACTATGGCCTAACCCTTCTCACACTGAGAAGAGGTCCGTGCCATATAATACAGGGCTGATATTATTATTTTATTAATTTATGCATTAATTAATTAGTATCAATCATTTTATTTTGTTTTCACGCACGATACAGGCAAGTTTATGTTAACCATCATCATCTATACTAATATTGTAATGAGAAAAGATTTGTATTTTTGTTGGTAATGAAATTTGAATAATTATTTTTCAAGAAAAGCTATATTATCCATAAGTAACATACGCTATATATGAATGCTAAGAAGCGGATCAGTGAAACCGCAGGAGAGAGCGCTAGCCATACATAAAAAATTTAGATCACACCTTATTCAAAACCACGGCAAATAAATAGAAGATTTTACTATATTACGATTATAAAGAATCTACCGCTCCGTTTCTCTGCGGAGGAAATCATGAATCATCGGCAAACAACTCACACAAGTTAGAGGGGCAGGAACCCGGTGAAAATGTTCCATCATTCAGGCAGGCGCTTCCGGGGGCGGATATGAACCTTGTATCGTCACGACTGCCCTCGTCACTTTAACGACGGACACTCACTAAGGTAAAAACATTATAATCGTCTAAGATCCACTCTGCTGTGAGACATTTATCATCGCTTTTAACTTCCTACTGGCCAGTGTTCACACCGTGTATAAAAAGAAAAACAATATTTTAATATGTTCCTTTTCCAATATAGTTGTACCTGTCTGTTCAATTCGTCTTTAATATGACTAGTATCGATTAATGAATTTGTATTTTACGATATTTGTATGTAAATATAAATTTCTCAGTGCTGTTAACCGGGATATTAATTTGCTGCGATTTTCATTTTGATTTGCACCCCTTGTGAATCATAATTACATACATTTTAGCTTATATAATTCAACAATAAAATTATGTTATATTCAGTGTATGTAATGTACATAAGACACCACTTATGTTAGGATTTGGTTTATTTATATAACAACAGTGGCAAACACACAAATGGTATGTCACCAGCCATAACTGGTAGCTCCGTCTTGTTGAAACCAAGACCCAGAATTCACTATTCTTGAAATTTCAAGTTTTGAAGCCAAAAAGCCTTCCAACATCGTAAGACAGCGTTCGGTATTAACAGTGACGTTTTGCATCGCGCATTTTCAAATATAAAAGGACCCATCATTCCTCTGCCCACCGAGATTTCTGCCCATACTGTCACTTTAGTACTATGCAGTGGTTTCAGGTATTTGAGTTTGGGATTCTCCCTGTTCCAGTAACGACAATTTTGACAGTTTACGAACCAATTAATATGGAAATGGGCCTCATCAGAAAAAAGATCGATCGAATAAGCAAATGCAAGCCTTTTTCTGTAATCACACTCTTTCAATTCTTGTGTTAATTGCAGCGTGTATGGATACAGTTTAACATCCAAGTTTAAATTTCGTTGCAAATTTCGTCACGATAAGTGAAAGACAGACGATCTCTTGCGAGTAGACAATCGTGGATCTTCTCGTATTGTCTTCAGTTCTAGATGTTCTAGGATGACCTTTTGCTTGTGGTTTAAACGTTGAGGCAGTCTCTTAAAAACACTTTACCCATATTTTAATTAAATTAGAACTCGGAGCTTCACTAATTCGCCGTAGTCTATGTTCAGAGCAATATAGTCGCCTAGTATCAATGTATGAACGACAGTTCTCGTAAAATACGCGCACGCAAAATGCGCGACGCTTCCCATCGAAGTGACTCATTGTGACTAAAGTTCCATGAGTGCGCCTGCCACCTACCCACCGCTAGTTAGCTCCCCCGCCCGTGCGCTTTCTACCCCGCAATAAAAGATGATGCAATATGCACAATGGCACCCTGTATAACAAATCTGAATGGCGTTGGTAATCATTTTAGGTTATAAATACCTGCTTAAGTATGTATACAAATCGCAAATGTCAACAAATTTTTACTGATATTTATTCCTCTTGCATAGCAATCAATGGGTTCACGATGTCTGTAATTTGTAAGCCTACGAAGCAATACAACATCGTATGTGACTCAAATCGATAGACTACAAACAGAATTACCGCGCCAATAATTGTCGTATGCAAATGAAGGTGTATAAGGAAAATGGCCTGATAGAAATACACGTAATTAATCTGGCTCTGTGGTGCTTGAACCAATACAAGCTAATCACTAATTTAGGCTGTTTCGTAAACAATGAAACAACGATTAGTGCTCGTGCTAATGTAGGTGTTTGTTAAGCCATCTAAGTACTTTTGAAAACCGATTATCACGAACTTTAACATCTATCACAATTGTTGGTTTTAGTGTGGACGCAAAATTGTAACATAACCGAGCTTAACAAACGCTATGATGAAGTCAAATAGCAATCGTTACATGAAAGAAGACTCCTAGTAATTTGGGTTAAAAATTACTAGGAATCTACGTTATTCTAGCGAAGCTGTGATTATTAAATGTAGTTATTAGATATAGTACATTAATTGTTCAATCCTAATCCTAACTCAAATTATAAATGCGAACGTGAGTTTATTTATTTGTTTGTTACACTTTCACGCCTTAACTACTCGACCGATCGTCATGAAATTTGGCATACACGTTGTCAGGGATACAGAAAATGATATAAGGTACCTTTATCCACGAAAATTATTGGTCCCAAGGGATAATATTCTACCACATACACACAACACCATCTAGCTTAAACTAAGCAGAGCTTGTACTATGGGTACTAGACAATGGATAAACATACATATGTATATACTAAAATAAAATAGATTAATGCAAACGAAGCTGCGTGCAAAAGTTAGTAATATTACAAATGTGAAAGTATGTGAAGATGTTTGGATCATTATTATCTCAGCCAAAAGATGTTCACTACTGGACATAGGCCTCCTTCAAGGTTTTCCACACAGACCGGTCTTGGACCACACACAGCCAACAGCTTTCCGCGACCCTTACCAGGTCGTCGGTCCACCTTGTGGGACCTTCCCCTGATCTGGTGCGTGGCCACCACCACAAAAACCTTTTTACCCAACGGCCATCGGATTTGCGCGCTATGATGTTTCGATGTTTCGACAAAAGTTTTACGCGTGATTAGGAACTAACATCCAGCTGTTTATTACTCAGTCTTGATCGGATTTGGGAGAAACCTAGCATACAGTTAGACCAAATCGCAGTGGTCCACGGATGGCATAGGTTTGAGTGGTCGCCGGCCACTGCCATCGCGCCGAGTGGGTTCGAATCCCACACGGAACAAAAATTTGTGTGATCTACATAGAGTTGTTCCGAGTCTGGGCGTTCTGTGTCCGTTGTTTGAATGTTTGTAAAGTCACCCGCGATACAGGAATTGTTCCTTATGCCAAATGAGATGATATTTAAAAAAACAAGATTAGATTTTTATACCAGTAAGCGTTCCGTGGGATTCATGCGGACAATTGCAGTATATGTACTATTTTCGCTCGTTACGTTAGTTCCTTACCTTCGGCAACAGTGACAAGGATAACAAACTTGTTTTCATTAAGGATCTAACAGATTTTATTATTTTCCTGTTTCCTGTTACATATAGACCTACATGTTCGGACAGGTCAATGACCTGGGTATACGCCAGTTATTTATGTTGATGATCATTTGACAAAATATATAAATGTACTAAAACTTGATCTTAACTAACATTATAAATACGAAAGTCAGTTTGTTTGTTACGCTTTCACGTCTTAACTACTCGACTGATTATCATGAGATTTCGCATACACATTGTCAGCGGTATAGAATATAAAATAGGGTACATTTCATCCAGAAAAAAGTACTGTTACTAACCTAATCTACATTTATGCGAGAAAAGCCGCGGGCAAAATCTAGTAAGTTATAATCCTGATTGATTTACAAATATTGGGACACGAATTTTGCGAAAATTACTGTTTATTTAAGATTATAAAGACACACTAGTTGTCAAAAACATTACTGAGAGATAATTATAAAGTAAAATCACAATATCATAATAATGGCCAGCTACCAAGCAGCATATAAAAGGACTATATAGATCATTATTGAAGGCGCATTATTGTAATTTAATAAAACAGTTTTAAAAAAACAAATTCAATAAAAGCCCAAAATACACTACTATTCTACTACATACACACAACACCATCTAGCCCAAACTAAGTAGAGCTTGTACTATGGGAACTAGACAATGGATAAGAAACACACATACGAGTATACCTATGCTTTTTTTTGTAAATACATACATATTATATATACATAGAAACACCCAGACCAAGACAAATATCCATATTCATGCACACAAATGTCTGACTTGTGCGGGAATCGAACCCGCGACCTCAGGCGTGGCAGTCGGTTACACTAACCACTACGCCATCGAGGCCGACAACTACATTTATATTTCCTATAGTTACTAACCCCAATACGTAAATGCAGCTTAGATTAGTAATTCAGTACTTTTTCTGGATGAAAGGTACCCTATGTCCTTGTTTGTTTGCCTGATAACATGTATGCGAAATACCATGATAACCGGTCGATTAAGTTAGGGCATGAAAGCGTACCATATAAACAAACTCACACTTCACTCGCAATTACGTATAATATTAGTTAGAATAGGATTAGGATAGATAGAGGAAGAACAATATACAAACAAAAGCATAATTACTTCCTAAGTAATTAGAATTTCTTGTTTGTACTTTTAAAGAGCACTTCATAATTTCTTAGAAAGATCCCGACCAGTTCTTTTAAGTTGAATTATCTTTTAAATAGCCTGATGCTAAGCTGTATTTTACCTTTATTAAACAGAATATTAACTAAAAATAATAAAGATAATGGTATTGAAGATTTTTGGATGTTTAGAGATATCTGTTACATAAGCACGCATAAAGCGTGATGCGAGTTTGGATAAAACATATAGGGCACATACAATCCCGCGGGAATAACGCAGGCTTTCTTATTAAAGTTTTAAAAGACACAGGTATTATTATTAGTGCGGGTTTTATACTAGGAATAATTTGTGTACCACGGAGGAATAAACATTAAAAAAACGAACACAAAATAGGTACACCAAAATTCGACACAACTGTTTTTGGATCTTACAAATTTTTATTACGTATGGAAATCGAACCCACAACACTCGCCGGAATAGCATTGGTGAGTGGACTACTTTAATAACTGAGCCATCCATGCATTCAAACAAGTAGAAAATATTCAAGAATGTCCCTTTATTTTATAAACACGTACTACAGTCAAGATAATCAAACTAGTTTTCCAAGTAATCAAATATATACGTAGGCTCATTTTACGTCTATAAAAATAAGTACATGCTTTTATTTTTAGTATAATCAAGTCAACTGCTGTCTCTACAAATAAAAAAGGTAATGATTTATCCATTGCTATGACGGCCTCGATGGCGTAGTGGTTATTGTAACCGACTGCCACGCCTGAGGTCACGTGTTCGATTCCCGCACAAGTCAAACATTTGTGTGCATGAACATGGATGTTTGTCTTGGTCTGGGTGTTTCTATGTATAATATGAATGTATTTACAAAAACAAAGTATATATATATGTTTATCCATTGTTTAGTGCCCATAGTACAAGGTCTGCTTAGTTTGGGCTAGATGGTGTTGTGTGTATGTGATAGAATATTATTATTATTATATTATTCCTTTTACCTTTTATTTGGAGATAGAAATGAAAAATAGAAAATACATCTGAAATACTTTTCCAGTTCTCATAAATGTATACAAATATTATTCTACGAATTCTACATTATATTAAATAGGTAAGGTTCGTTATCTTGTGTTTCGACCAAACTGAACGAGTCTACTGTGTAGGATGTGCGCCTACATAAATTAACTTTCCCGAGGGCTCATTCCGTGAATGTTCCTTTTTAGGGTCTGATTTTGAACTATAGGCTTATGAACTATAGGTTATCCTTAGATTGATTTCAAAGACAAATTCAGCAAAGGTCTGAGACTCCACTTCCCGTTTGTATTCTAAAATACTATAGAAAATATAAAGCGATTAGAGAGTACAGAATGGGAATAGCTTTTCTCACAATCCATGTACAACCTAATATTTTGGAAATAAGAAATAATTTCGTGTGACGTGTTCAACTAATATACATATATTACCTGCATTGTATAGTTAGGATTTTAGACGGATCGTACAAAATACCACTTAATAAATCTCGCTAAATATTGTAACATCTAATAGGCTACTTTCCAGGAATATGTCAAGAGAGTAAAGCAAAGAAGAGATTTAATTGGAATGCGACATTACGTGAGTATTTTCATACAAGAAGGTTCATTCTCATTTATTGTGATTGGATTTTGAGCTTACATACCTTTTTATACTGTAGTAATATTATTTCCAAGAATTACCAAATAAATTTTAGAAATGTTTTCATATTTTAGATTTGATGATATACTAAGTATGCGCTATTCAATTTGGAAAATTCGCCATATTACATATCTATCGTCTCTCCCTTCAATCAGTGTGGCTACACCTATAATATCACCCAGATATTATATTAATCTTTTCTCATATATGTATAAACACACAACAAACTAAGGGCCGCAAAAACGTTTCATCAAACCTAAGTATCTCAAATATATTAACAAAAATCCATTCATCACTCTCAATAACGTTCCCAGCAAAACCGATCACAAAATGTAAAGGTTCACAACTTACAATAACATATTTAGCTTCCATTTTTCAAATTTCATCGTCATCGCCTTATTTATGTAGTTAAATCGGTCAGTGGATAATATCCGGTAGGAAGTCGAGTGTCTTGAACGATGGCCGGTCCTTTGTCACGTGCGATTCTCGTATGTCTTGTCTTGGCCGTCTCGCCATGTCCCGGCGTGATATTCACCATACCTACTTAGGTATATCATGATTAATGTTATTACCTATTTAAGGACATGTCAACGTTCTAGGATAAATCGTTCTGAGAAAGCGAGGATTAATGGAAAACTAACTTTGTGTTTAAGTTATACACTAAACTATTCGTAAGAAAAGAAAACGTAGTCATGTAAATATTAGCATGGAAGATGTAAAATATTTATGAGAACTTAAGTTTCAAATAAAACGCAGACATTATTATAGTTCTAAAAGCGAAATATCTGAAAATTTACACAGGTATTTTATCACATATGGAATATGAGGACAGGTATTCGACTGAAAAGGAAAAAATATTAAAATATTTCATTTTGTTTGTGAAGCGAGAAATTCATCTTTGAAAGTGTTTACCCCGACGTGAAATAAAACTGCGAGCATGTTCAAAACGTGTTTACTCGACGTGACTCTGAATATGTCTCGACAAATATATTTTTTCTGTCGGCAAATTCGAAAATCACCTACACAAGTATGCGAGGAAGAGGCGAGAGCTTGGAACCGACGGCAAAAAAAAATGTCGTTCGAACATTATTCGCATTCAACTCCCAACATGTCTTGCTAAGCCGATTTTTATTACTTTTCAAAGCAGATGCTTAGAAAAGTACAAATTAATGTACACAAAAGACCAAAGCAATGACTGCCGATATATACGAAACGCGTACTTACTCACGGATGTTGCTGAAAAAAACATGTTTACCATTTGTATCTTTTTTCTTATTCTATAGAGCTATTGATACCTGTATGAAAGCGGTAATAAGCTAAGAGTACTAAATATATATTTTATAGAAATCAGACGACCTTAAGTAAACTATATTATATGGCAGGAATGAATAAAATATATAGCCGCCATCTTAGTAGGTAGACGTTAAGTAATTACCATCTGTATATTATACATTTATACTATAATAGATACGAGACTCTGTTTGTAAGATAGATGCATAGATATTCTTAAAAAATATTGTGTTGTCTACTTATTTCAGAACACAAAACAAATATATAGCCAATATTGCGCAAAAACTTGCTTTTTAGGTTTTGTCACAATTTGGTAGCTTAGGTTTCATATAAATAGTAAGCTTAGTTTAATTTAATTGAGTTTAAAGTCTAATAGATCCAGAGATATCGTGCAAAATGTTGACCTTGAATGAATCATCTCGTAAGCGACGTCACCATCAAACTGTAGTCCACACGGACAAAGTCGCAAGCAAATGCCTTTTTGTTAACTAGCTTTAGCCTGCGGCTTCCCTCGGGCACAGTACTTTTCTGGATGCAAGGTATCCTATGTTCTTTCCGTACCCTTGACAATGGGTATATGTGAATTCCATGATGATCGGTCACGTAGTTAATGCGTGAAAGCGTAACAAACAAACTGGCATTTATAATATTCGTTAGAATTATTTTAGAAGTAAACTCTTTTCTATCTATTAACCATATATTCAAACTAATATTCATTGAACCAGCTGTCTGCACCCACATATAAATTTATGACCGCTAAGGATATTGGCAAACATGGGTCTTTTGTTGGCACCAAACACTAAAATGCTAGTCCAAATTTACATACTAACAATATATCATGTATAAACACGTTCCAATCATAAATCGTAAAGCGGTCCACTAAAGAAAACAATATAGCACTGATAGGAAAAATAATAGGAATAAATTGAGAGAGTACGTGGACCGGGCCCGAGATTGCGTTCGTTCATTCACCAAATCCCATTAGCATAGAAATGGAAAACATTGCTCATTGGCGATTGTAACCCCTTCGCGATTACTCACGTGTATACTTACAAGGGACGTTAGAAACCTTTTAGTAGCTATATATATAGTTTTGTCAAGAACTAGTATACTTTACCTTCACCGGTACCACCTGTATATAAGCAAATTAGCTTACAATAAAATTTCCAACATTCGATTATGGGATACAGGAGCGTAATTATTTTTGAAGCATACTTTTTTTAAGATTTGTTCCAAATCTCGAATGATACTTTCAAATAAAGGAAACAAAGAACACCCAGTTTCGGAACAACTATTTAAGAAGTTCCCTGTCCAATGTCCATGAGTCTAGTTGGAGTCATAATCTAAAAGCAAATTTGATGCTTTTTATTTCACTGGACGTTTGAATAAGGGCAAAAAGATTCTCACCGACGTATGGTTAGATAACAAGGTTACCGAAATTTTTTTTTTCCAGCCCTTTGTCGTATTTTTCTATCTTATTGTCAAGTTAGGGCGAAATTGTAGATGGACTTACGAATGCATTTTAAACTTTTTCTGGGACAGGGAACTTGTTAAGGATCACATTATTGACTGCACAGATGGCGTAATGCTTTAAGTGGTTGCCTAGCCGCCACGTTGAGTGCTGTGGGTTCAATACTCATACGGGACAAAAATTTGCGTGGTCGTCAATTGTGCCGATTCGAGGTGATTTTTGTGTACGATGTTTGTATGTTTGTAAATTCCCACGACACAAGAATTACTTCTGGTGCGACAGAACTCTCTAAATAAAACATGAATTTTGGCCTGTGCTTGCACTAAGCCTTTACAATTAGGCTCATTGCCATTCGCCAGGCAGCGACTTAAAGCACACAGCACCATCCATGCAGTAATTTATTTATGCTTTTTTAACCTGCTCATAATAATTTCAGCTACTATAATTTGTTAATCATAAAACGCTGAAGTGGCATACTCAGACTATAGTTTATATGAGCATAAATATTTCATGATTGTGATATGATATAATTATATCACAATCATTATGTATGCACTAGACCGTAGAAAACTTGGATATATCATGTAACTAAATTTCGCTCTCGTAAATGTAGGTTAGGTTATATTAGTAACAGTATTTTTTTATAGATAAAAGGTATGTCCTTTTCAACGTCTATGCGAATTTTATGATGATCGGTCGAGTAATTAAGGCGTGAAAGCGTAACGAATAAACACACATTCGCATTTATAATATTAGTCAGGATTCACATTATAATAAATCGTCTAGGATCTATTGGCCACATATTTTCAATAATAACATTAAATATGATTAAGAAGGCACGAGTATCGAGTGTTTTAATGGTCACCTCGACAGCGTGCAGAGTGTTGTGGGCACATGACAAGACAAGACTTTGAATAATGTACAAATAGTTCTAAATCATTCTTTCTTTGTGTCAATTGTTTGAATGTTTGTAATTTTGTATTTATTATGTTGTGATAGTAGAACCTAGAATAATTACTACTGATTCAGAGAGGACCTTATAAGTATTTAAAGCAATCCTATGATGTATACCCATACCCCAACACGGAAGAACTATTTATCAAACAATTTTAGATTAGATTAGAGAACGGACAGTTACTAGCTTAATATTACGCCGTGTATTGGTTGAGATTTTTAATTTACCATTTGTATTATCAGAAGTAATAGTCAAAAGCTATAGGATTATATTCTATAATTTTAATTTATATTTTATAAATATCATATTTGGCCGTGCGTATTCATGAGACCTGAGATGTCTGTTAAATCGTTGAATGATAGTACCTATGAGAAATGGTGTGACAAAAGCGGGCTGTGGAAATAAGACTACGTAGTAGTAGTAGGAAACAATTTAAGAATACTTACGTGAAAAGAGACTATATAAATGTACATAAAAGATATGTAAGTCAGTGTACAGAACAATGGTACATGGAAGAGATGAAAGGTAAATATTTGAACTTGACGGACTGTGAACGGGACAGTGAACGTTCTCTGATTAGGATACATCTCGTCAAAAGTCGAATCTAATGAACCTTTAACTGGCAATCTTCATTGTCATCACATTCTACATACACACATACACATATTCTCGCGCTTCTATCATCAAACGTATATAGAGATGTACAAGACCCACTTTTCGTCAACTGAATTTAGGCTCTACGTAATAGAGAACGAGCCTTTTACCGTGCTTGCCGGGCACAGTTCCGGAGTTTCTTGACAGAAAAGCCCATTCACACTTTTTGTCTGACCCGAGAATCAAATCCGACACCTCATGCACATTAGTCACATTCTCCACCACCGTGTCACCGAGCAAACGACTTATGTGAGGATTATCACAAGTGGTAATCCGTAGTCCCTGCTTACTATCCCAAGTTTGTAATTAAAAACAGTCTACAAAAGTTTATAAATAAACATATGCATTACTTATTGAAGATCCTAAATAAATGTTTTATCAGTTGTTTGAATAACAGAATATTAAGTAAAAGATTTACAACACATAAACGTACAAACAATGAGGCATAATGATTCTCAGCTTAATTGCTAAATAACATGAACGCTGTCTGAGTCTAAGTCTTACCGTAATGTTTCAACTATCTGATAATTGCTGTAGTCGCGGCAGAATGGCCTTTTGTATCACCTGAGTGTTTAGGCACTTGTAGTTTGATTCTTGTTTAATGTACACTTTATTAAAGGCTTTGAACAAGAGTTTTTAACGGATTACGAGCTTTTGAATTAGAAGAGTAATTCAAAACTTACAAGTAATTATAATTCTAATATAATTAGTCTATAGCATTAAACGTTTAGGACGATAGCAATATTGTAACTACAGGAATAGCGTACGTTAAGTAAGTTTTTAAGTTGCTACTTCGCCAAGTTGCCAAGTTTATGGGTTTGATCACCAGGAGAATCATTTGCCCATTTAATTGTTTGTACATTTCCCCGCATCACACGAATTATTCCTACTGCGGTAGTTGTCTATTGAAACAAACTAGTGTTCGCCAAGTGGTCAAAACTCGATCATAATCATTATTGTTAATTTAAGGAACACATAATTCTACGGATTGTTGATTGATTTACATTAAGTAATAAAATAATTGTTTATATATTTTTTATTAATAGCAAGTTCTATTAATAAAAAAAGAAATAAGTAAGTACTTATAAAAAGCGATTGTTCCCGGAGCTACTCGTACTTAGAAAACACAAAAAAAGAATGAAATGACAAACAGAGAAGAAAAAGATACTGAACTGTTTTGTCTTCGTCTATTTATTTACAGATAATTAGAAAACAGTTTCTTAGCAACAATACTTGTTTTATAAATAAAGTTATTTTTAAACAAATTAGTTAATAAGAATCATGTAATTATACCTATTGTTATTAAAAATAACAAAAATTCAGACATTCATTAGGTTGACCAAACGTGATCATTAGTCCGTATACAGAAAAGGAGACCGCATCGGATATCCGAGCGTGTACCGAGCCTATCCCTACCCTGCTCTAAAAGCCCATACACACTGTCTCTCTTCTGTTCCCAATAAATTGTGACGATCAGCTGGGGTGTAACTTTTCTTTTGATATTATCATATTTAATTAAATACATTTGTAAAGAGTCTATAAGCCCTTCGCAAGGTGGACCGCAAACCTGGTAAGGATCGTGGGAAGCGGTTACATGCGGGTGGCCCAAGACCGGTCTGTGAGGAAAACCTTAGGGGAGGCTTATGTCCAGTATTGGACGTCTTTTGGCTGAGATAATAATGATGTATTGAGTCTCATGACTATATCTCCGTAGAGGTAGTTAGATTATACACACATTACGCCAGATTCAGGCATCTCACGTTTTAGAGCGACCCTATTGCCGTCTATTGAGCATTATGTCTGAATCCATGCAGCTACTGAGAATTTCTTGACAGAAAAGTCCAGTAATACTTTGCCCGACCCGGTAATCGAACCTGAGCTCTCATCTAAGGATCAATGATATTTAATTAAATTCAGTAAAACTGTTCTCAAAGTCCGTGTTGTCAGATAAAAACTATTGGGATCAAAGAATGTGTTGAATCGACAAATACTCATTAATCCCATAAAAACTATAAATAATACTTATATTATTGATACGTCGGTCGTCAATCCCCAAGCATATTCCTTTTAATTAATAAATAAAATGTATAAAATATACTAGTAGATACCTTATTTTTGCAAGTCTGAAAAGCACTAATATTGTATAACATGAATTGTTATGTTTTTACGACTTTGCATATTTTAGTTTTAGTAGTTTAATACTTTAAACTTGCTAATCTTCTCTTAATATTCATTCATCTTATCAATCAGTGTATGCTTTATATTTTAATTTTCTCGCTCGGTTCATTTATGCGTCACATAGTGCGTAAAACGTTATATGTCTATTCCTGTTTGATTAATGTTCCACTCCCGTGGCTCGTATTACTTCTGGAAAAAGGATTTTATGGTGAAATAATTATTTAAATCGACGTTTTAGAGTTTATCGATTACAAACAAACAAACAAATTTTTCCTCCTTATAAACTAAGTATAAATAAAATAGTATGCTACAACCAAACGTTGTATCTTGAGCAAATCGTTTGACTTAATAATCCTGCTCAGCCTGTCAGCTATCCAGCTTGACTGCGTTTAAAATAAGAGCGACCCGTGAGTAAGGTCTTTAACCAGACCAACTAATTAGCAGGGGTGAGGTGCGAGAACAAGGCAAATGAAGATTTATCATCTGACAAGTCCTCTGGGCTCTCGCCGACCGATTATCAGCGCAGGATTTTTGTCCAAGGATAGTGTCAAGGTGATCAAGGTTTCCAAAAGTTATGTATTGTGAGGGTTTAAAGTTTATTCGACAATCTGACTATATCTCGTTTATCAGATTTTAGTGAGTTTTATTACACTGCAAAATATGCTCTCTATACTTTGTTAGGTTTCCATTAGCGTATATTTATGTAAGCGTGTCTGCGTGCGTGACTCTCTGTGTGTAAAGAGTTCAAATAATTTTGTTTATATACGAGGCTAACGTTGGAAAATACTCAATTGATTCTAAAAATGATTAGATATAATAGAAATCAATAATGTAGTTATATGCGACACGAATAAAATCAACAGTGGAAGCTAATATAGATAGATATACGGCTGGTATCGTCAAACCAATCATTTATATAATAGTCTTACACACACACATATATATATATATATATATATATATATATATATATATATGAAGAGCAAATCCATATTATGTCAAGAATGCTTGTAGAACCTACATAGTCCGTATTCTCTTCTTCGTATTGAAGAATTGCTCAAAAGAAAAACTAATAACACTGCCTGACCGAAAAGTTAGATAAATAAAGTAATTGTAGTTGTTAAAAACATACCACGCGAGTGCAGCCGCAGGCGAAACAACCATTTTATTAGAGGAAATATGGTTTATCAAAACTAGCTGTTTCTCGTTAATAACTTGGACGTTTCAGAGGTTAAGTATCCTTATATACCTTGGATCCACAGTATCTCCATATCAAATAACACAAATATCGGTTCAGTAACTTCTAAAAACGTAACAGACACTTTTACGTTCATGTTCATAATAATAGTATGAGTTAGTACTGTGGATAAGTAAAAGTATATTTATGTATAAATACGTTTCTGAATTCACTTCACAATTAGTAAATATTAAATCTTTGCACATACAATCTTATTCGCCGACGATATTTAGTTATTTGCAGATAAATATCGTCAATTGAATGTAATTAGACTTATTAGTGAATCTTTTTCTTTTAAAATACGTCTCCTATACCATAATTACTTTCTGTGTCGCGGGAGATTCTAAAAACAAACACAAATAATACCCAGACACCAAACAAATTTGTGTGGATCACACGAGTTGTTGTATCGCACCATAAGTGCAGCATAAGATTGTTTTTCTAGCAATTGTATTAAATTAACTACATAATAAACATAAATAGAATGAGCATTTATTACAGAAGCAGGCTGTTGATAAGTTTTCATTGCTAAACCTTTCTTCAACAAAGCTACAAAAAGGGAATTGGTACATATACCCTGTGTATCCGACGCGGCGCAGTATTTATACACACTTAACATAAAAGAGATATTGTTCGACCGTCGTCATTTTCTTTTTGTTCGTCTATCGCGGACGTCAGGGGTAATAAATCTTTTTCTTCAGACTAGATACAGTTATCTTGGACAAAGCCTAGGTACCTACACTTGAAGTGTTCAAGTATGTTGGCTGATCAAGATGTCCTCCAGCTAAACCTTCAATAGATTTATCCTTCGTGTTTAAAGTGTCAGTTTAATTTTATTGGAGTTGAATTGTACGGGTTTTTGTGATTTACACGTAGTTCTACCGGCCGTTTTACTTGATTGGATTTTGGATATAGGGTTTTGAAGTTTTTTGTGTCGATATGCTGTTCCTTGATGGTGTGGTAAGTGAATAAAATTAATCTTAGTATTTATAACGTTTGAAAAGTTTATTTCTTTTCTTGAAATTGGTTCAATGTTTGCATCTGATCATTAAAAATCGAGTAATAATTATATTGCTTTCACATTTTTAGAAACAATACAGCTAATCCAAAGATCACAATGCCGACCTGCTATAAATGTGAAACTGTACATATTTATACAAAAGACTAAGCTCTGATTGATGAATTTCCTTGTTGATATATTATTGATATATAACTTTAACCATATGTATACCAAATAAGTACGTGTATTTATTTCTCGAAGCGTATATGGTAAGTAGCAAGCGAAAAACAAACAAGATATACGTTATACTTATATAAGTAAAATATTTTCGGCGCAAATTTTGCTCAACGGGTCAACTAAAGGGAATGGGCTACAATATGCCTCGCGGCTATGGGTTATCAGCCTAGGGTTGTCGTGATCCGTCAACCCGTCACGTTATCGCTCAAGGCGCTACCGATGCACACCATGGCTGGTCCTTTAAATTCTGAGCATCTTCCTCGAGAATCGGAAAATGTACATAGAAGTAGCTATACAGCACTAATAGTAATAAAAGATCTTAAGGCTGTAAATTGCGTGACAGCTCTGCCGTCCTTTAACTAGAACCCCGTTAACCCTCAAATGGTTGATTTTGAGTTTTGAATGCAAAGTATTACAGTTTTAAATTCTCTATCTTTCTGTCTAAGACCCATATCTCTATCACTTACAGTTTTAGATATATTAAAACATGATTTACCGTTAAATGACAAAATATGCAACTAATGCTTGACTTAAAAGTGACTATACCACGCTTCTTAGCTGGATGCACGTTTAAGTACCTTAGTTTCCAAATTCGCCTAATATTTTTTAAATGTTTTATTAGCTTAAACTACGTTAATTGAATATTCTTGACTACAAATATACTAAGAGCGTATAATGTGTTTATAGTTAAGGATCAATTTTGATAAAATAGAAATAAAAACAATGCTATAAACTATTTATGATGAAAACCTTATCTTAATTCTGGTTAGACGACCATAACGGTATTTTTGTCAAGTAATCAATGCTGTGGTTTTCTCAAAACAATTCGTTAAAAAAGCGTTATTTACTTCTAACACGGAATTTGTAAAAAAAAATATTAGTCATTCTTAACTTAATAACCGTTAGCCCACGTTCCCTAACTAGAAACACGTTATCCGTTTCTCGCGCTTCATTCATTTCGGGAGTGTGTGGGGATGCGATATTTTGTACCATTACAAAAACGACGTATGACCATCGATTCGCCTTTTTTTAAATGGATCGGAAAAGACCACCCAAGATTCAATTCAAGCGCAACCCAAGCGGTGAAAGTATACTACGAGTTTAAAAGAAAGAAAATTAGAAAAGTAGAGTGAAAATTAAATCAATATAAAGTGAAAATTGGTTGTGACAATAAGTGTAGAAAAAAATGTTCATCAGTCTTTACAACTGATGAACGTGAAGAAATGAACAGAAAATTTTGGCAAATGAAACATCCAGAGACTAGAATTTTTGTAAGATCTAATTATGTGGTAACTATTCCTAAGTGAAAGTATACCAATTAACCAAAGCGTAATTCCAGAAGGTCTTTTACGTTGCTGAAAGGCGATGGGACTCTCGTTTCTGTATGTAAAATATTTTTCTTAACAACTTTAGGATTCGAAAAACACAATAACTAAATTTTATGCAGCTGCTTTGATACAAGTAAAGACATTGACAAACGTGGTAAATATACTAAAACACCAAAATTCGACCAACAAATTATTACAGAACATATTGAAACATTCAATCCATCAGCACCGCATTACCGTCGTGAACTTGCTCCAAATCGTCGCTATTTGACAAGTGAAGTTAACCTTAATTACATGTACAAAGACTTTTGTTCAAAGCATCCCGACATAATAATTGGATATGAACTGTACAGAACACATTTAAAAAGCATGAATATATCGTTTGCCAAACTTGGGAATGAGGAATACGAGCTTTGCGAAACTTATAAGTTACATACTCGCGATACACGCCATGATGCTCGCGAAGAAGTAATAACCGATTGTGACCAATGTGTAGCATGGGCAAATATAAGGACGCCAGACAATTATATGATTCACATAAATCTTTAAAACAAAATACTGACGAAATATATGTTAGCAGCATAGGTTAGCAGTGACTAAGAGAAGGTAATAATGTTACCAACGCTCGATTCATTTAAATTCGTAATTTTTTGTCCAAGATGAACAGCATTTAATCAAACTTTCGCTCCAGTTGGAAAAATCACGGAAGAATCAAAGACATTTGCAGCTATTTGGCACGACGCTATCGCCGGGAGAAAGCAAGAAGATATTATGAGCGCCTATTATAACTTCTTTTTACGTTTTCGTGATATCAAACAAATAAATATTTTGATGGATAATTGCACGGCTCAAAACAAAAACTGGCTTTTTTTTTTCTATGTTAGATGATCTTATTAATAGTGATGTGATTGCTACCGAACAAATTTCATTATACTATTTTGAACCTGGACAAACATTTATGAGTTGTGACCAATTCCATCATCAAGTGGAGCTCTGAATGAAAAAAAAAGGCAAGATTTATGATTTTACTGATTTCGAAGAAGCTGTAGGGTCAGCTAATAATGGCAAAGTAATCCTAAAATCTCTACAGCCTCAAGACTTCTTTGATTATACAAATAATATATCAGAGTGCTCTGAAGAGTTATTCCACCTTATCCCGCCCTCCCCTTTCCTATCCAGAACAACGCGTGCTGGGCTCAGATGCCATCCTTACACGGTAGAGTCGACTAAAGTGCGTACCAACAAGTTTGGGTCCTCATACCTCTGCCGAACGATCAAGGCATGGAATTCTCTGCCAAGGCACGTGTTTCCTTCTTCCTTCAATCCTGGGTCCTTTAAGCGGGGCGTGAATAAGCATCTTCTCAGGCCGTCAAAGTAGATACCTCAACATCACCTCGGCTGCTATGAGGACGATGTGGAGGCCACTGCTCTTAGACCACACGACTGCTTACCATCAGGCGAAGTGTGGTCATTTGACAAACGAAATAAAAAAATAAAAATAAAAAGAGAGGCGTTTCAAAAATGCTAACTTTATCTTTAAATTTATCTCAAATATATATCTCAAATTCGTTTCATAAGATCAAGCTTTGATCTACACAAAAAAAATGATTTTGCTGAAAACTACAAAACGATAAAATTTTTGACTGACAAGTTTTTAAAACATTCGCAACTAGGTATAAGATTTCGTTCGCTACCCAAAGGAATAGAGAGAGACCGGAAACAAAATATAATTGATAAACTATCATACCGAAGCATAAAATAATTTTTTGGCAAACAGCTAAAACCTTGAAGTACAAATAAAGAGAACAAGAGTAACTAATTAATAACATATACCTAAAAGCCATTTATAATAAAATTATAAGACTGATTACACTTAAAATATGTTCTAGAGAATGCTATATTAAAATATAAACCTGTGGTTTAAGTAATTAGCTTAACAGAATTTATTTTATTCTATTGTTTTAGATTTTATTGATTTAAAGTTTTAGATTCTTTTTATTTATTTCATTGGATTTATTTGGTAAATGTTTCATTTAATTTTAGTTAGATAAAGATAATTATATTTAAAAGAGGTGTTTTTTAAACCCTTGGCCTGTAATTCATAATCTTACTATATAGCTATAATTGTTTAAATAACTGTAAGTACAAAGCACAAAGTTCCTTAAAGCAATCTGTGATTTAAATAAATGTTAATATTTTAATTAATAAGTGGTACTATGTGATTGAAAATATTATTACTGTCGATACGCAAATATAATATGTTAAATAGCCGCTATGGAAATAGTGCCTTAAAATATCTTTATAATATTATTAATTGTTTAATAAGATAAGAAAAATAATCAAGGGTGTACTAGTAGTAATTTTGAAATAATAATAAGTAATATGTTATTCATAAAGAATAAAAGAAAGAACTTTTAATTTACTTTTGAGATTACTTTTATTTTTTGCTGTTTTTACAAATTGCTGTATAATATGTTGATGATAAGTGAAGGAAATATATTTAGTTAAAACTTTTTATACTGCAATTTTCATACTGCATTTCATTTAATTATCTAGTTTTTTGATATGAGATGCTTAGCTATAAAGACGTTAGTAACAATTGAAGTAAGAAATACCTGTTTTTAGCTTAGTAAGCAAGCATATATTTTTTCATACCCTTTTTATATTTCGCTAACACTTAGCTTAAAAGAGTCTTAGGTGCTTTAGCCTCTTCTTACGAAAGGTAATAATGTATAAATATTAAGAAACGTATTAGCTACAAAACAGTTAATGGACTTAGCGCGTTTATAGTTAAGCATTTCGGGTTAAATCTATCGAAAATTATAAACCTTATAAATTTAAAGAAAATGCTTAACTAAAAGCTCTCTAAGTGTAGGTTAACGAAGCTTTAGTGCGGGAATCAATGTCAAAAAAAATGTGTATTGCTTAACTAAACCAAAAATTCCTGTTTTTTTATATAATTTTAAGTATATTTCTGAGCAGGAAATATCCTAAATGACGCTAGCAAATATTTGTTTAAATAATATTTAACAATCACTGATTTATGTATAATAGTTTTCTAGAAACAACGATTCCCACGTTTTTTACGTTTTTCTCCAAGATCACTTTTTGGGGTTAACGTAGTTTTAGTTAAAGGACGGCAGAGCTAATGTAGCTATAATGCAGAATATAGACATAGTTATAAACCTATTGAGTCTGTACGCCGGTGTGTCGCTGCGTATGAAAGTGTATTTGTACTACTATATGTTTGCCTTTAATATTAAAGTAAAGCGATACTTTGACGTAATTTAGGTACAAAATTAAGAGTAACGGTAATTTTTACTTCGGAGTAATATCTTATATCGAAAACTAAATTAATAATAACGTATCTTTTAAATATAGATTAGAAATAAATACGATATAAATATATTGTCACTACTGCCTAATAATTGACTTCAGTCAAAGTAATATTTTAGCGCCTCTATTTCAATAGAGGCGCTAACATCGTGACACTGCTCGTGATGTTGTCAATAAAACAATTTAAAGATTTTTCGTATTTGAAAAGAGTTTTCTTGTAAAATTGGTAAGTCATTTATTAATTTGTAGGGAACAAATAAATGTAGATACATGTATCTGTGATTTAATCCATCTGCATACGTGTTCAGCTAGTTGACTTACATATATTTATATCAGAAGGAAATCTCGTATTACTTATATACTTCATGTTTGCCGAGACGCCAAGACACAAAGCTTTTTATTGTACCTAATATTCGGTCAGTGCCTAGAACAGGTCACATGAAATTTAAGAAACAATATATGACGAGATTCGTTTTTTAAAAGTCAGTCCCTGTTTGCTGGTAGAAAACCGCATAGTTGAATAATAATTGGCAATCTGTAACAACGCTTGAATACGGTATATTTGTAGTATGCGTATGCATGCACCCGCAATCTTAATCTTTGGTTACTCTCCATGATTAAAGCACAACTTGGTAGGCTCGACCACAATCTGCTATAACTGTACACAGCATTTCATGTCATATTGAAAGTCCCTATTAAATCATAAGAAGCCAAGATGTAGGTGCTCACTAATCTGATTAAAACGCTGACATTGTAAAACAAACCAAAACACATACATCAGAAAAATATTAAAATATTACACTGCGAACGGATGTTAATATTTACTTTAAGGCCCATATTTATGCAGTAAGCTCATTATATAACCGTATGCAGTTAATTATCGAGTTGAAAAACATCGGGCGGCAAACAGGACGGTGCAGCATAAATAGCGGCTGATTTCGTAGCAATTAAAGTGAGGGATTATTAGCCGGCGCCGATGATCAACGACCGTCGGCCGTCGGTGTTCGGCCCTCGGCACCCAGCCCTGTACTCCGGCTTCGGCCTCGGAATTAACTTAATCACTGTTTACGCCTCGCTTCGGGGTATGTAGCGAATTATTGAGAACTCCCTTTGAATTCTGTGAACACCTTGATATTTAGATGTGACCTATTCAGCGGTCATAATGCCGGGTTTAATTTCGTTATTATTTCTGTATAGTATTCTGGTGAAAAGGAATTTTAACATTCAATTTCCCTTTCCAATATTTAGTTTCTATGTAATCAATTAATGGTGTAGAATAGAGTGGACGATTTAAATGCCACCTAAAATAAATTATAGAGAGTTTGAAATAACGGTGACGCGGTAGTATAAGTCAGTTATTTGCATATTACAGGTTACATGCCACAAAAAGAAAATAATTATATGACCCGACAATAGTTTTTAAATATTTTCTTTCAAACAATACCGCACTAGAAATAAATCCTGTGTCGCCCGGGATTTACAAACAACAGACACAAAAACGCCCAGACTCGGTACAATTTGCGGATCACACAAATTATTGACCTATTAGAGTATCGAACTCACAGCACTCAACGTAGTGGTAAAGGCAAGGTGACCACCATTTAACCACGACTAAAAGGATGATCAACGACCTGTCAAATTCAATTACATATCAAGTGATTTGATTGGCAGTTGCTAATTCAGTCAGCAAATCCCAGCAATTGACATGCGTTTGATCGTCTGTTTAAACATCCTCGTATTGATTAGCCATTGAAATACCGGGCGTACTGCTTTATCATATTTAATTTTCATAACTCCTTATGGCATAGGTAAATATGTTACGGCGATAATAAGACCGTCGGTACATTCTCAATAATCGATATCGTTCGAACGGCTCAAGGACGCTGTTCTGATTTTAATTACAGGTCTCGCATTTACTTAACTAATTTATACATACACTTAACTCATTCTGAGCCTATCACTACAACTTGAATGTCACTTATAATCTGTCTTCAAAATGACAAGAAGTTTCAAGTATGTATCTACACATTAAGAGAGTATAATTACTTTCTGAGAGGAAAATTTTGTTTCACGCGTGGGCTAGTCCCTTTGAAAGTCTTATATAAAGGTTAGTGAAGGTGCGAACGATTAATGGCACCTAACCAAAGAATGTCAAGTGTGTCTCGTGAGAGAAACGTTCAGTAAGAAAATGACTGCGGAAGAGCATTTCACGGGCCACAAATTTCCCCGTGAAAACAATCGTAAAACGTTTTTATTACTCAAACATTCGCCATTGATTCACGAGCCGAAACAATAAAAATACTGACTCAATCAACCTACCGAATTTTACGACCGGTGTAGGTGAGTGCATTTATTGTCGGAACGCCAATAATGTTTCATTTACACCTCCACCTAAGAATCGAATTAGCCAAGCTTCATATTTTATTATTACTACCGCACATGAAATCGTGTGATATATGAGAAATTAATTTGGCTCGTAAACATCTTTCTAATGTATCAGCCATGTACTAATCAGTCTTAAGTGATTACTTACTTATATTAATATCAGAAATATGTTTATATGTTTGTTTCCTTGTGTATTACTTTGAAATACTATGAAATTCTAAACTGATTTCATTAATAAAAAGCTGCACTAGATATATCGACTATCTTATAGTTATTGTTTATTATTATATATACGACACGAGCAAAGACAACTAGATAGGGCTAATATAAATATACGATCGGTATCGTCAATCCGATCATACATAGTCTCACGCGTATCCGTTAAGGGATATGCAAGGTATACCCACTTTTCGCTAGCCATACTTTAAAGACCCACGTAGTATGTGGCGAGCCTGTTGCCGTCTGCCAACAGCCACCAAAGCCCGTGCTGCTCAATCATATACAACAATCATATTCACAATTTTATGAATACATAAATGTGATTTAATTATACATAAACCCATATGTATAATTAAATATTTTTTATTACTCATATAATTCCTGATGAAGGAACTAAAACGACACAGAACAAACAGACTTCGTACAATATTTTAAATGCTACAAATCTTTAATTTTCTTTATATCACAGAATTATTTGACAGTTTTGTGCAAAAACATGCGACACAAAAACTGAAATTTGCAATCTAGATATTTATGATTTGTTTGGTTTTATAATTTGGTCGTAGCCATATTCCGCAGCACCATGGCGACAAAAGTGATTAATTGCCAGCTCCCTAGAATGCAAACTATATCACGAAGCTTGTTAAAAAGCTGCAATTTGCGCGAAATATATAGTGAAACAAAAACGCGACGGTGCGCCCGGAAGAGGTCGTTTGCCATCATAGGGCGCCGGCGGCAGCGGCCCGGCGACTGTCCCTTGCCTCTGTTGTTCATTTTTCTTCCCCTTTTTCCCGGGCCAAACGGTAAAGAGAAACTTAATTGGAGGCTTTCCCGCCGACTCTCAGGCTCAATGAAAAATTACGAGCTAAACGAGCACACGCTTGGGAATTTCGCGCTCATTCTCGACGGCGCACCACCAGAAAGAAACGCTGCGTCTTTACGCAAGCCCCTTAAACTTAGATAAATGTAAGCTGACGAACGTAATTTCAATGAAATATACTGCTCATTACCGGAATTAATTTAATTCAGCTCTTTTGGCACATTGTCTGACGGCATGTAGGTGTCGTTACGGGCCTCTTCACGAGCTGAGATAAGCAATTTATGTTTGGTGATTTTTGTATTCTTAGTATATTTTTAAAATGTTCTAAGAACGACTTAATTAATTGTATATTTTCATTATTTTTATAAGAAATATACTGAGTAGACTACGTACGAACGTAAACTTGGAATGTCTTCAGAAAGTCTTACCTACTACCTATCTTATTTATTTTTATTACGTTTTAGTTGCTCCTTTTATCTTACTAAGCCATCGTGTAGTTTTGGATTTCTCGTTTCGTAAAGATTGCTTTGTAAAAAAACAACCACCGCATTAGGTATATAATATCTGTATGGCGGGAGACTTATTTATTTATATTTGGTATATGAGAATAGGTCGTAAAGTATATTTCATACCGGTAAGTGATTAGGATGTCGACCTAACCTACAAATACTCGAGCGAAACCACGGGCAAAAGTTAGTATTATTATATTTTGTAATAATACCACTTCAAAATAAAAGAGTTAAAGAGAGAATGAAATGGAAAAATCAGATTAAGGGTCCAAAACTCTTACTTACTGAGCGAAACTACTTACTTTAGGTAGAGCGTAACCGCTCTTACGCCAGTTTTCACAGACTTTTTACCTAGGGAATTGTTACCCTTAGCACTTTCTAGGAAGAGCCGTCTCATTTGTATCTTCATTAAGTAATTGGCAAAGGCGAGCCCTTCGACTCGACTGTGAAACGAACGTAGGCAATAACTCAAGGGCAATTTTAACTGTTATATAGATACAACAGCTGTGCCACTAATTCGCAAAAATAGTAACATGGAAGCGGATGTAATCGAATAGTTTAGACATGTTTATGCGATTAAGAGGTCGTAGGTCCAAATCTCACTTAAAGCAATAATGACGTGAACACTCTCCTACTACAAACATATTGTCGGCCTCGATGGCGTAGTGGTCAGTGTAACCGACTGCCACGCCTGAGGTCGCGGATCCGATTCCCGCACAAGTCAAACATTTGTGTGCATGAACATGGATGTTTATCTTGGTCTGGGTGTTTCTATGTATAATATGTATGTATTTACAAAAAAAAGTATATATGTATGTTTATCCATTGTCTAGTACCCATAGTACAAGCTCTGCTTAGTTTGGGCTAGATGGTGTTGTGTGTATGTGATAGAATATTATATATTATACTATTATATATTATATTTTCTCAGCTATAAAGGTTTACAATATTATTAGTAGTGTGTATATGTATATACATATATAATATAATACGTAACGGGTATGAACGCGATCATGCATAATGTTTACCTTTTATTGCTTGACGTTTCGACCGAGTGACCGGTGATAGAGTCAACTTGTGACCATGGCCGGTGTATTATATGTACTTTTATCATGCACGCGAAAGTTTAAAAGCTAGTAGTATGTAATCTAAATTACTCTTGAAAATAAGAAGATTTACATTCAAGTTCTACACATCAAATAATTATTTCTACATCAGCAGTAGCGACTAGTACATTGTACTTATATGTAGGTTCTCTTTACCTCAAAACCCAAAGAGTAGTCGCACACAAAGGTCTTGCACAACAACCTGTAAGCACAAACGTAAGTCACAAAGCACTCCTAATTGGTTAACCAGCCCAATGCCGGATTACGTGGGATGTTCATTATTGCGCGTTCGGGATTTCCTAGGAGGCAGCTGCATAATTCAATGCAACGATTAACCTAAATGCACCGAGTGCATATGTACTGGAACATAGTTAGAAATTCTTTTAATACCTGCTATTTGTTGCATAGGTAAGCTAAGATAACTTTTAGTGATATAGTCGTCATTTTGACTGCACGCATGGCATAGTGGTGGTCGCCTCGCCACTACCATTTGCGTCGAGTGTTGTGTGTTCGAATCCCAAAACCAAAACTTTGTGTGATCCATAAATGGTTGCTCCGAGTCTGAATGTTCTTTTGTCCGTTGTTTACATGTTTGTAAAGTCCCCCGCGACACAGGAATGATACCTGGTGTGGAAGAAAACATAAAAAAAATATGAATGTCTTTATTGGATGCCTTATGTTTCGTTTTACCAACATCGATCACTATAGTGGTCGAATGTTACCCATCAAGTTTTAAATCGGCTGCAGCCCAATGTATAAAGCATCAGATTTGCAACTGGAATGTCGTGGATTCGAGTCCTACTCATTGCACTACCGACGTGAGCTCAGTCCTAACACAATGATATTAGCTTAGCTGGAGGGGCTTAACAATCTTCTTCTTCATCTTAGCGTTTATCCCGGTTGCATCCGCGGCGTTGGCGTTGGAACCCAGGGTCCACTTTCCCGCTAAATCTTCTCCATTTCGCACGATCTTTAGCATCCTGTGGTGTGAGGTTGTTGGCACGCATGTCATCTCTTACGACGTCAAGCCAGCATTTCTTGGGTCTGCCCCATTTACTCGGGCCAGGCGGAGGTGGCATAGCAAGACATTTGTTCCCTACGTAACATGCCGGTTTTTGTAAAACTTGGCCGTACCAGCGTAGGCGACTCTCGTTGTTCTCGTTGTTTTGACTCTCGTTGTTTGTCTCGTTCTCGGCGTTTCTTATACGGTCCTTCCGCGTTATTCCACACATCCAGCGCAACATATTAATTTCCGTGACACGCAGTTCCTGCTTGTGCCACTCAAGCACTGGCCACATCTCACTGCCATATAAAAAGACAGGCCTAATGATGGTCTTATAGACCTGTCCCTTCAGCTTTACTTTAGGGTCCCAGTATTTTAGGGTCCCAGTAATTTGTAACATAATTTAATTTTGCTTGTAATATATTAAAAATGAACGTCCATCTGAATACTACAGAGTTGTTATGTAAATGCCTATATAAGATTATCTTTATACGTCACTAGCACTTAACCACGAGTTAGCATACGTGGTTCTTAGTGAAACAATCGTTCCACAGGGACCGTGCGCCATTGGTGTAAAACTTAGTCTTTGTATGTTTCCATAGATTTATATGGAAAACAGGACGATCTAATGGACTGCTATAGCGTAAAAGAAAAACAGACCTACTGATTTAATAATTGCAAAAGTGTTCGCTACTAAACTTTTGTAATTATTAAATCAGTATGTAAAAAAAAATCTCTTAAGTTTCATTTTATTATTAGTTCAGAAAGAAAAAAATAATATACATTAATTGCAAATTATGTTCGTATATATCTATAGAAATATATAAAAATAAAACTACTATATACGGATTTTATAGCGTTGTTTATTTATCACGGTATTACAAAATTTTGAAAATTTTGTAATACAGTACATAAATAAACAACGCGATAAAATCCGTATATAGTAGTTTAATTTCAATGAATAACATTCGCGTAAACAGAAGACAATATTAAATATATAAAAATAATTTAATTTATATTCTTATTCATGTGATAGATATCTATTATTTGATTCATTTAGTAAAGGTTTGTTGAGGAAGCAGTGTTAGCTGCGATATTAATTTAGTCGAGAACATTAACGAAGGCGTGACTTGTCACGAAGGATTTTTTTACAGAATACCGCAGATCAGCTCTTGTGCAATCACGGATCAGATCCGTAAAAGCGGGCACCGTGGATAGCCATGATGACCACGCACGTTATACAAAGTTATTTGGCGCATATCTTACCTTTACTAGTGTGTGCAGATGCAAGCGCTTCCTGATAATCATACTAAATATTACGCCATCTACTGTGACTTCATACGAACGTCAGTTCCAAAATCAAATCATATTTAACCATATTAGCGGAATACAGTTCTACCGTAAAATAAATTCCGTTCTATTTCCAAATATTATTTTCCTTAATAAATTTTCGAAAATCAATTTTCAATTTAGAATGTAGATAGTTTCCACTGCGAAGGTTTTATATCTGCGCTCAAGTCCCGATGCGGTAGGGTGACAGGCCGCAGACATTTTAATTAAAAGTACGCGATGTACCGACATCTCTGTAAAAAAATTAACTTGATTAAAGTATCGAGTACTCTTCTGATTAATAAAACGTGTTACGTGTCACCTGCACTTTTGCAGCTTACTTACTTTAATTTGATTGAGTACATTTTGTATTAACATGATATGGATTAGTTCCCGTAGAACAGTTATTTAAGATGTTTTAAAAGGTGACTAGGTGCTATAAGTGTAATGGTAAATGCAGATTCACCGAATAGTATATAAACCTAATAATATAATAGAACATATTATTAAATATTTAATAATTAAATATATAGTGATTTTCATTGACTTTACTGTTTGGTTTAATATATAAATCTTTCTTACTTAATTTAGTGCATCATTCAAAATGTGTCTAATGTATTCCTACTTATCTTTTCATTCGTGTGCAAAGCATAATAATAATAACCTACAAGTTTAGACGCTAAAGATATGATCCAAATAAAATTAATTCCGCTACATGTTTGTTCCATTCAAAGCATTTAGGATTAAATACAAAATCTGTTTTACATTGTTACAAAGTATTGTTTGCCTCTATGTTTGCACAGCTTTCGAAAACTGCGGAACAAGCTCAACCATTTTACTTTTTTTAGCTCAGGATTAAATTTATATTTGCAAACAAATTGATCTCCAAATCAAACAACCGGACACTTAACAGAGTTTATTTCCTTATAATTTAACCTTTTCAGTTTATGTTATTTACAAATTATTTATCACAATTTCACAGTCAAATACATACATTTATTTACAAAATTTATTTTACAAACGTTTTACTAATCGTACACTGGCGGACAAATTTAAAAGAACACTGAATATGTATGTACACCTTTTATTAAACAAAACAAAAAAAAACAACGTATAATTTATAGTATATACTCTGTCAGGATTAATGTATGAGCAACATTAGTATTAAAAGCGTATTTAGTTTCTAATAAATATGTCACGCAGCGCAAATAAATAAATCGCAACGGTTTGTGGAAAGTGAACCTATTACTGTATTATTTGGAAGAAATACTTTTACTTAAAACTGTACAACTGCTAATGTCGTAGAACCTAAAAGGTATAGATGTAACATATATAATGCAAATGAACTACAAACATTACATAGCTTAATTATTATAACAATTACAATATTAACTAAATTTAAGTTACTTATGTTATTATAAGTATGTATGCTGTTTCTAAAGTAAGAGCATGTGATATGTGTTATGGTGTCAAATTAAAATCTTTATGGTGAACATAATATAAGTCAAGAGTCGTGAATTAACACGCAAATAGACCATATTCGCAGATTATTATTTCTACAAAAAAGTTACTTCCTCACTTATAGTCAATTTTATAAAAAGTTGCATGATTTCTTAGCACTTACTTTAGAAACAGACATCCTGGTGCATGTAAGAGAAAAATGTCAGTACAAACGCGCCCGTGAAAAGACTCTTGGCAGCTTTAAAAATACAAACAGGAGATATTTTAATTGAAATCCTTATTAACTTATCTACACTTTTGTATATAAATGAACTCAAACAAATCAATATTTAATAACAGTATTTTTATGTACATATTAATTATTTGACATTTTGAAAGCTAAGAATATTTTCTGAGTGCAATTTTTTGTCAATGTTTCAAATACAAGAAACATCCACAAGTATGCGTAAGACACATCACAATCACAAAAAGGAAATAATTCAAGTGACAAATGTCACAATATGATTAAATGAAAACGTTGTTTCATGATAAAATCATGAGCTTTATTTTTAAATTTTTGCCACGTTCCAGATTTACATTTTTAATTGTGTCTACTATACGACCCGCAAATGCATTACAAGTTTCTGTTACACACTATACTTACAAAAATATTTAAAACATTCTTTTTCTAAATACAAAATGGAATTCAACAAACCGTTACAATTCAAGATGAGTCTCCCCACCGCAAGATTAATGCAATCTCGTAAATGCATTAATGGCATAACTTTTCCTTTTATCTTTTACTTGTGAATCAACGTTAGAACCTATTAAAATCAATGGACAGGACTTATTAATTCCTTAGTCCCAACTTTCCCCTCCGTCTGCTTCGACTGCAACTTTACACCATTTATTTTTCTTTACTCCGGTATATTGCCGTTCGATGGAAGCTCATCTCAAGAAACTAATATTTACAGAAACACTGTTTACTTATTTACAATTTATACACAACTCTCTGGTCCTGGTATTTCTTCGGCTATAAGATGTTCTCGCCTACTTAACGTCATAGTACCTAATGTTATCGGCTGCTTACTTAATACAGCCTTCGGCGGTGACAGTACCTGTAAAAAAAGTAATTTACAAACTCTTAAAACTTAATCTAGGTTAATAGCTACTTAAGTACCCTAAAATAATTTATATTTTCATATTACTTTTCAAGATAATGTTGAGTTTTAATTCTGTAGAAAAATAAAATACTACCTCGGGTATTTTATTAAGCCCCAAACTATATAGCGGTAATAAAAAACATAATTAAACTTAATACGGCGACAATTTATACCTAATGCTTCAAAAAGTACTCGTGTCTCTAGAGACCAAGTCCCTAGAGTATAATTATGTGCGGAGTGTATAGTCTATGACATAATTAAACCCACGTTTTAATGAGTTGGATTTTTCACATCAGGTTAGTGGGCGCTTTTAATTTAATAACATGTCTGGGTGTGTACTTGTAAACACGAAGCACGTACCTAGGTCATACCAGACAAGTTAAAGTTGTTTAGTTCTTATGTTTGAGCTCGGTACAACTAAATATTTACTCAGTAGTGCAGTTAAATTGTTACTATAGAGCAATAGATAGATAAGTAAGCATCTGTACGAACATTAATTTAATTAACCGCTTGAGTTTTGCAAGCTAACATAAACATGTTATAATACATTCTTGCACTTTGAGGATTGTTTATTGAATGTGTTGTTCATACAACAAACTCGATGATGAAATTTTGCGTGTATTCAGCAGCATATTTTATTACCTATAGCTAAATACAATTTATAACTACTCAAAGCCAGTTGACAAGTACGGTAGCATTCTGTTTATAGTTATAAACAGACTAACTATGTAGTGTATTCATGGGTAGTATATATTATTGTTTGCTCTCAATATTGTAATGCTTGAATATGGCACTAACTTATATGCACTACTCATATCATTATAACACCTTATTTACAATTAGTTGACAATAAATGGTTTGAATTTGAATTTGAAGCTGACATATGCCACTACTTGAAATTGTTCATAATAATACCAGTATTCGCCCAGTGGTCGAAATATGACTATAATTAGTATTGAATATTTGAGGAATACATAATAAATATTTATTAAAATTAATAAGACTAATTACATTAAATGCGACGAAACAACACAAAAAATCGTTTGTCAAAGAAAGGGCGTTTGACAAAAATAGATCTGATCTCTTTTGTATTTTCCTATTTATATGTAAATTGTTTTCACAAATTATAAACGACTAATGTCTATACGAAGACACATAGAGCATTATATAAATCGATACGTATATAAAAACCAAAATTATTCAAAGTTTAATTTTTAAATGTACAATGAGCAATAATTGCACAGAGCGCAGAGCACGCGAGTGCTGGGTGCTATTCGGTCGTGTTGGGGGTACTTACGGGTCGGTGATCGTCGAGCGTTGCGCTGGCGCGCTCGGCTGATACCCACTCCTCGCTCGCGTGGAGTGCGCCGTTTTTCGCGGCCGGCTCTGTAACGCACTTTGTACTCAGCGGTGCCCCGTCTGCGTGCAAATGTTTCATGTTACTTGCTTGTATGTATAGCGAGACTTACTCACTACTCACTACTCGGTTAATATGATATCTATACAAGGATATCCACTTCGTTACTTGTCTAGCTGTAAACCCTTCTATTAATTATGTAAATATTTAGTTTCTCAAAGAAATTAATGTATATTCTAATCTATATCTATACTAATACTATAAAGAGGACAGATTTATTTTTTGTTTGTTTGTAAGGATTTAACTCAAAAAATACTTAACCAAATTTAAAATTCTTTCACCATTAGAAAGCTATATTATCATCGAGTAAAATAAGCAATATTTATTTTCAAAAAGTTCTGACCATAACGGAACATATCCTAACCTATGTACTTTTATGCGAGCGATGCCGCGGGCAAAATACTTTGAGAAATAAACCAGATGTCGTATTATTTTTTATACTAGTTTTTGCCTGCAGCTTCATTCGTTAGCAGCAAAAGGACAATACCTTTCTCTGAATCAAAGGAACTCTATGCACATTTCAGTACGCGTGACAACATTTATGGAAAATTTCATAATGATCGGTCGAGTAGTTAAGGTGTGAGAAACAAACTCGCACAAGCATTTATAATATAAGGACTATGTATACTATTATTATGTACGTTTAGCAAATTTTAATTAAATAAACATGGAATTCTGTGAACATCCTAGAATTCATACTGTATTCTACATACATGGATAAGTCATAATTACACCTATTTTATTATAAATGATAAATTATTCCGATCATTCAATTTGTTTACCATTGGTTGTCTGACGTTTCGACCAATCAAAGCAAATAATTGTGGGATAGTGATAATTTCAGTTTCATAATAAATGGAACGTAATTCCAAGCAGTCACTCGGTGAGATTATATAAAATAATTATTATTTAATACTATTTACTGAATAAAGCTATGTAGTTCAAATAACGTTACGTCAGTTTATTTACATTTGTTAGCTATTTCAATATATTGTCGGGTATGATTGTTGAAATATAATTATTATATCTAAGATTTTACCCGCAGCTTCGATCGCGTAAATGTACAAAGGTATTGTAACGAGGTGGGTGTAAAACTATGTGACTATTTTTTTTTGATCATCTTTTTGTAATATCCCACTGCTGGGCAAAAGCCTTTCCCTTGGACTTCCAAATCACTCTGTTGGTGGATATCTCCTGACCTTATGACCTTGTGACCACTATATCTCGGGGGTCTTTTGACTCACAGGGCCCATATTCAAACTCGACCGAGGGATAACCCCAAGGTGTCTGCACACCAAGTTACAAGTCAAAACGCTCTTGCATCTCATATGGATTGGTATAGTCCCAAATTCGTCAACTTTGTTTACTCATACGTACCCATTCATCCAGAAATGGGCCTCATCGCTGAAGATGATTTTTTGATGAAAATTATGGTCAGTTGCCAACTGCTCCAGAGACCATTCAGCGAACACACGTCGTTGTCTATGGTCGTTTACCTTCAGTTCCTGGATCAGTTGAATTTTGTACGGGTGCAGGCCCAAGTCACGACGCAAAATTAGTCAAGTTGTGGTCTACGAAAAGCCGAGTTCTTGTGAGCGACGCGAAATTGACTGCCCCGGATTATCCTGCACACTCTTACGGACAGCGGCGATGTTTTCGGCAGATCTTGCGTTTCGTCGACGTACGGGTTTTGGTGGATCGTTTACTGAACCAGTGGACTCAAATTTATCCACCACATTGCGAATAGTCCTCTCGGTAGGACGATTATGGCGACCGTAAAATGGGCGAAGCGCACGGTACGTTGCCTGAACAGAACACCCATTTTGATAAAACAATTTTATTATTTGCACGTGTTGTTGAATGCTATATCCGTCCATGGTGATTTGGCAAAACAGATTGAATAAATGACAACTAATTTTACAGATGTAGCTTTAACAAAATGACCGTTATCAACTGCCAAAGTTCGGAAGTCCCTCTTGGAAGTCTTTAATAAAATCAACTGTATGTACCTGGTGAGAGAAATAAATAAAAAAAAAATCAAATTTATATAAAAATTACAGATTCCAAATTCAAATATATAACAATATTATTATGGTTGTTTTTAATTGTAACAGTATTTATGACCACCGGGCACGCCACGATCGTGGCGGTAAGTCCCGTGTTTGAGGAGTGGCTGGAGAGGCGGCATGGCGCCCTCACCTTCCGGCTGACACAGGTTCTGACTGGCCACGGATGTTTTGGCCGGTTCCTGTGTCGTATACGCCGGCAAGAGACGCCCGGTTGTCACCACTGCGGCGACTGCCGCGACGTTACTGAGGACACGGCGCTGCACACTTTGGCGGTTTGCCCCGCCTGGGCATCGCAGCGCCGCGATTTGATCGCGGCAGTCGGATCGGTTGCCCTCTCGCTCCCGGCCGTAGTTCAGTCTATGATCCGGAGTGAGAGGTCGTGGAACGCCGTCGCCTCCTTCTGCGAGGAAGAGATTTCCATCAAGGAGGCGGCGGGGCGGGAGAGGGAGCGTATAAACCCTCTCCCCAACCGCAGAGCCGGGCGCCGGAGGGCGCGAGACGACCTCCAGCCACCCTGAGGTTTGACCTGGGGGTGGCGGGCTTCGTGGGCCTGCCCGCCATCCGTTCAGCACCAGGTCCGAGAGGCGGCGTGCGTGTTGCCACGCGCGCCTCTGTGTCGAGTCCGTCTCCCCTCTAGGGGGGAGACAGTAGGGAATTTTTGAGGGAGTCCTTTGGGTAGGTCTCTTAGGGTAGTGGCCTGCCGTTTCATACGGCGGGCCGAAACCTCGGCGGGGTCGCGACCGCATGCGAAAGCGATTCGCGCGGCCCCGCCGATAGTGGTTTTGTTGAGGAACACCGTGATAGGTTTAGTCGGTATTCCGGGAGGTACATTATTTCTTTTCCATCTTCTTTTACCCCGGCGAGTCCGACATAATCCCTCCGCCCGCCCCCGCGGAGGGATATGCGTCATTGCATTCCCCCACGTAAAAAAAAAAAAAAAAAAAAAGTATTTATGACCAGATTAAGTATGTACAGTTACCTGTAATAGTGCATGGATACCTTAAGGTCAAAAATCAGGTGAACACTCGAATTAGACTGAATATGAATGAACTAGATGGCGTTGTTTTATAAATATTGCAACGCGTACTCATTTTAGCAAATAGGTAAAATTTATAAGAAGGTATAATCTCAACCGAAAAGACACTCGAACACAGGGACAGAATAATGTTTGCGTACGAACAGAATAATGAGTCATCTAAAGTATCTATAAAATAAACTACCCACTATAAATTTATAAATTCATTTGTAATTTTTTGCTTCTTATTTTACCATGAAATGTATTCTTTTTTGAACAATTACTGTAAATAGAGATTTAAAATTGTTTTAAGTAAATTTATCAAAATTAAGGCACTAAGAAATCTACTTCTTTTTATTTAATAGTAGCACCGCCATCTATTACGATATAAATAAACTCCTTAACACTTCTTGTATTGATTTCCGTTAGATGGCGTCAATCACCGGCTTATACCATTTTAGTTTTGAAATGGGTATGCATTTTCCTGCTCACTGTACGTTTTAATTTCTTTGTTTAACTTTCTAATCTAAATATTTGATCTAATATTAATATCGTGGCAATAGAACAATTGGATTTATAATCGAAGTCCTTTTGTCGCAAATTACTAACACAAATCCTAGTTAACATATTATCGCTTTTAACAGATTAAGATCGCTGCCATGACCAAGACAGATATATTTATTAATAAAATGTAAGTAAGTATGTAATTATATGGCAAACTGTTCATAACAAAAATAATATTTTTAAGTAACACACATCTCACATACATTAATACTACACATATAAAAGCTAATTAGCAAATAAGCATACGTAGCGAATTCCTCAATAAGATTAGCCTCTGTTACGTCACAGTCCAGGAGTGCAGTCAGACCACAATTACAAATGAGCAACAAACGTTCGTAGCTACCCACTCTCGGAGCTATCTCCACTACGTTTATGCCCCACTTGTTACTAGAATCTCTTTCAGTAAAATTGCTTTGACGTACAATATGAGTAACCGATCATGCTCATACCTTTACACTGAAATATGTGGCCGTCGCTCAAAGCGTCGATAATAGTGTAGTTTTTGAATTTACGATGAGTTCGAAACTGCTTTAGAAGTTACGTCAGATATTTCGGCTTAATGGTATCCCTCAGAAATGTGATTACAATAGTACCAAGTGTGTATTGCTAACTTGTGTATCTACGAAATTAATGTGTTATATTAAATACATAGTCTTATGCCTTTATCTCAGACGGGTTGAGCGAAGGTTTGAGATATATTGGCGTTGGTGTCTGTCACACACATCTCACTAGCTCAGACACCGTCGTTTTACTCTATCAGTTTCGTGTAAAATCTACCATTTTCCATTACATGTTACTATAAGACAAACAAAGTGTACCTATTTTTGGAATAATAAAGATTATTATTATATGACACTCGCATTTCTTGAGCACTCCCATTTTTAGGTCTCATGTAATAGAATCAAATAGCTTCTACCGGGCATACATAGTTTTGACATTGCATGCTATTAAGAATGTCTTAAAATTTTCTTATAAGACATTCTTAATAGCATAGTCAATAAAACTTTTATCAATTAGGGAATCAAATACTCATGCACAACATTCACATTCTTCACCACTACACGACAAGTTTAGTTAACAAAGAGGTTAACTAAACTATTGAATACAATCAGTATAGACATTACTAACATATACTGCCTACGTAAGATTGTACAACTCGCCATACATATATTCATGGTCAACTTGTACATACATATAGTACAGGAACAGTTAAGTATAAAGTTTCGCAGAGTTCATAGAAGCAGTTTGATTTTATTCGTTTTCTAAGTAAATGGCGTAGGCGTTATTATATTAGCACCCAGGAACATGAACCTTTATTTCAATTATCTGTAATAGTTTTCTGCTAAATATAGATCCATTCCACGCTATAAATACGGTTGCATAATTACTTCATTCTACTATAAAGACTTTTGTGTACTGATAATAATTTGAATATAATGGTGAAAAATATGATGGTGAAAATAGCGACAGTGTGTGCGTTTCTGTGATTATTCTGAAGTTAATTACTCGATTACTTTAAGGGTGTGTCCACATCTGGCGAATGCTTGGTGTGCCTCTTTGGTGCAACTCACGCAAGGATTGCAGAGTGAACGCGCGCGACATGCGTGCGCGCTGCTAGCGCGCAACAAGTGCCGTTGGCTTTCATACTGTAAGTCTCAGTTGTAAATTTGCTTTCGAAGATGTCGGACTATAAGACGACTGCCATTAAAATAATTGCTGCAGCATTGGCACATTTTATTAGTAACAAACAAGAAAAAGAAAAGACAACGACGTTGGTGGCAGGTTCCGATTTTACGGCAGTCAGAAACTAACTAGGCGGCTGAGCGGGCGGAAGGAAGTACGGGCAGCGCGTGTGGCGCCCACGCGTGGCCTTTGCACCGTTCACGCACGGTGCGTAGATGGCGCGCGAGCGGTGCGTGGGCGGCGCAGGTACGGCGCGCAAACTTGAAATGCACGCACGCAGCTGGCGAGCGGGTTTCGAACGGCGCATTCGTAGCGCATTCGCCAGATTTGGACACACCCTAAAACTTAAGCTAGCGACGCAGTTAGCACGGAGTTTGGTTAAGTGTTTTTTTTATACTAATACCATTTATGTATGTATTTACAAAAGAAAAGTATATATATATATAATTATCCATTGTCTAGTACCCATAGTACATACATACATAGCTCTGCTTAGTTTGGGCTAGATGATGCTGTGTGTGTGATAGAATATATTATATTATATTTTTAAATAGCATGAAAATAGTTATAGGTTTTTCCCGCAATGAGTGGGGCAATATATGTAATACTAAATGTAAAAACCGATATGAATAAATAAATAAATAAAATATTTCCCCTTATATCAACATTGATTAGAAATTTGCTTTAAAAATACACGATAATAATAATCAGAAATAGAGTAATATTACTTAATTGTCATACAAATTTATAAACCTTTCAAGATAAAGCAAATACTTCGTCTATTCCCAGTTGGTCGTCGGTTTGTTTCAGAATGTGTACCTAAGGATAATCCATTGCCCACGGTTTAGAAACAGAGCGAGTCCCTAGAAAGCACACCTATAAAACGAGAGAACGAATAAAAAATATTCTTATCTGAAACTAAGCCTAAAATTGCTCTCTGGAGTTCTGGCATACGGTAAAAAAACTAATTAGCTTAATAATATTTTATACTATATGAATTTAAGTCTATACAAGGATATGATGCTGGTGTAGCACTTCTAGGCAGTTTATATTTCATAATACATATTTACGTTAGTTACAGCTAATAATTCGCGCTTTACTATCTGAGCTACGCCCCCGTTGTAACTACATGTCCACTAGAACCATACTTACATAATATTATAAAAGTTACAATACGTAACACTACCCTCAATATCTTTTTCTTCTTCTAAAATGCAAATAAATCTGCGTAATAACTTTACGTCTGTTTACTTTAAAACTACCACGGTGTTCCTCGACAAAACCACTATCGGCGGGGCCGCGCGAATCGCTTTCGCATGCGGTCGCGACCCCGCCGAGGTTTCGGCTAAACCCAAAGAGACCTACCCTACTTTAAAACTACCCGTCAATCTAAAATAACCCTTATAGATTAAACACTCATCGTTATCTTTCATAGTATAGAGACACAGTCAATCCATATATTCCAAAGTAATATTCATGTAGTTACCTATTTCTAATGCTATAATAACTATATAAACTTAAATATATTTACAAATTAACATACATTAAAAATTCTGTAACGCTGAAAACTATCAACGAGTGAAGAGTATCATATTACATTATATTATATGATTGTAATAATATTTTTAGTTCAATCGATGCATTTGTTTACATTTCGAACATCTGGCAATGTTTGAACAGCCTGTAGGAAGCTATGCATATTTTATTTGCTACGCATAAAGCTCTGCATTAAAAATTGTACGTACAATTATTAGTGACATATTTGATGATCATGTTTCGTGATTTAAAAATATATTGTAAGTGAATAGGTATAGGTATATTAATATACCTAATCAGAACATCAGGGTGCCGAGTGCGAGTTGTTTCTACGTTAACGCGATCGAAACGGTTACCGCGTTTGGCTCTCTGATTGGTTAAGAGCTTGGAGCGGGCCAATAAGAGCGCCGAACGTCATAAACGTGTCGATCGCTATAATATCTTAAAAGTTTTCATGGTTTATCTATACCTATACTAATATTATAAAGAGGAAAGTTTATGTATTTTGTTTTTTTGTAAGGTTTAATCTCAAAAACTACTCAACCGTTTTGAAAAAATATTTCAGAAAGAAAGCTATGTTTTCACCGTTTATAGTAACATAAGCTATATTTTATTATTTTTTTTACTTTTACGCGAGTGAAGCTGCGAACAAAGGCAAATAATATATAATTTTAAAGTTTAAGATGATAGAAATGAAAATTTTCAATTATCAGTAGGAATCATTGGTCTCAGGCCCTAATGACGACAGCAGATTTAATTATTTACAGTCAGTAGTCGTAATTTTGCATTCATCATTGGCTATGATAATAGCTTATTAGGTTGGTCGTGTAGTATGTTCTTACAATTTTAGTAGTAGATATAAAAATAAAATGCTTGTGATTATAACCGTGCACGAGTTTGAAATTGTTTCGCAGCTTGTTTTTGTAGTACTTTCTAGCTTCTTTCGTAACATATTATTTTACACAAAGTGCTAAATAATAGCCTACCTAGAACGTAATTTTCTATTTCCATTTTGCAGTGGCACACCGGCGGCCAGACACAATAAGTTTTTAATTATATCTGGTATTAAGGCTTGACAGGTAAAGGAAATTTAAATTGCCACATACTTACGAATATTCTTGATAGACAAGTATGTATATATATATACATATATATATCTATATATATAAACATGAGGGGTTATTTAGTTACCTGGCGGTGGGTTCAATATATCGGGCTGCGCTTGTTTGGGTGGCTTGAGCGTGTATGCCACGACGTACTGTCCGTCGCCCGCATTCAGTTGTAGCTCCGACGACTGCTGCTTTGTCGGAGGATTACTCCTGTTCGACATACAAGTACACATGACAAATACTGTCCAATACCTCTGGCTAGTATGTTTGGAGGGACATAAGGATTGCGCGATAGATTCTGGTGTATCATATATGATGTAGTGTACAAATTGTTTAATGATATCAAAAACAAAAATGACTGCATGGATAGCGTAAGGTAAGTGGTTGCCTTGCTACTCCCATTGCGTCAAGTGTTGTTAGGACGTTCGCGGACACGGGACAAAAATTGGTATGTTTCAAAAATAGCTATTTCAAGACTGGGCGAATTTTGTGTTCATTGTTTGAATGCTTTCTCCATCATATTTGTTTTGTTGTTACTTACATTAATATTGAACATTTTTAATCAGCACAAGATTGAACTGCAAAGAAAATAAAATACAAATAATGGCTACAACTTATTTTATCGGTTTGTTGGACTTAAGTCTGTAAAGTTTTCTACTTCTTATGAAGACAAAATGCAAACAAGCTTTGTCTAAGTTCTTATTAACTTCTAATCAACGTTTTATGCCGGCATCCAAACACTATACTTTCATGATTGTCTCGCCATTATGTGAGCGAATAAACTATAACTAATAAGAATTATGTATATAATTAAGTCAAATACTTAATTAAATAAGCCCTCATTTATTTTATTCGCTATTTAAGGAATTTGAAAACTAGTATTTATTTTTCACTATTTAGACGTCCAAACTAATATTATAAATGCGAATGTAAGTTTGTTTGTTTTAACTACTCAACCGAACATTATGAAATTTTGCATATTTATACTCGAGGGATGAAAATGTATTGACAAAATGTGACTGTGATAACATTCAGGACGAAGAAAAGCAGGACCTACATAGACGCCATAGAGGTCGCATCTCAATAAAAACTCAGGTATTATATTATACTTTCGTTCTAGATTAAGTACCCTTATTGAAAGTTAATTGACATAAATCCCAACAATTTGTCCGAGCAGAATATCGAATTTAAACCCAAATAATGCCATAAAGAAGTCGAGGCATTTAGAAAGAGAAAACAAGAACTGTTGAAGTCTCAAAGAATGTGTTAAGACTCCAAATATCCATAAAATCTTGATCTAAATTTGACACATTCCTTCAATCTGATGATTTTAAATTGGATTGGTAATCAATTTCGACATTATCGTATTAGAATCGAATGAGATGTAGCATAGCTCTTTAATTTATGGGACGCAATCGATATCATTTGATTCAATCATGTCAATGTTAAATGGAGCCAATGCTTGCGTGCAAGTACCTACATGTAAGATATGCGTATGCAACATGTAGGTACGTAATTAATTTACATTGTAGCTAGATATGCACCTGCCTATATTCTCTTCGTTATATTATGTACTCATTTTTGAATATATTGTTTAAGCAATTTTTCATTATAATTTTTATTCTTTAAAACTATTTTAGTTGTATACTTAACTATACATGTTTGCAGTACATGTATAAATGATTTTTGTAGACCCTTACTTTATTAACAATAAAATAAAAATGTAATATTAGAAACAACCAGAAACACAGGTCTCTGACCTAGTTCAAGTAATACAATGTAAAAACAGACTTCATAAACAAGTCAATAGTGTGCAATATTTAAATTGTAAATGTTTTCCTTTAGATTAAATATAGTTTTAATGTGAATTTAATACAATAAGTAGCCTGTAATGTGTATATAGTTTTGTAAAGGCTTTTATTTATTGAATAAAAATTTATTATTGTAATTATTATTTAAAAATGAAAAAATGAGAATTTCGTTTTAAGTAATATTAGTTATAAGCCAAATACTACAGAAAAGCTCCTTTTAACGATATTGTATGTAAAGGTAAAGATGACTTTTAGCTTACAGAATTCATAGCATAGAGCGCTCTCGTTATTTGCGACTGTACTGATGGCGTAGTGATTTAAGTGGTCGCCTTGCCACTGCCACGGCGCCAAGTGTTGTGGGTTCGAATCACACACGGGACAAAACTTTGTGTGATCCACAAATCGTTGTTACGTGTCTAGGTGTTCTTCATTTTTAATTTTTATTCTTATTTTGTCTGGCAGCTTTTAGCCACACACGGCCATGTCAGCTCTATCATACTCTAAACTTAATAGTTATTCACATTCTACCTTAAGTCAACTTTATCTGTTATCTTATAAACTAAAATAGCTGCTTTAGACAGGGGCTCAGCTAAAATACTTATGAAGGCACCAACATCCATCATACGAATTTTAAGAGATTGAAGCATGATAGTTCTTAGCTCCTAAGTTCTGACGCACTCCACCAACAGATGATGAACATCGTCCAGAGTGCCGCACTCTGTGCAATTCGGGCTTGCACTTTTCCCCATGAGATGTCGAAACATATTGAGTGGGGCATGTCCTGAACGAAGTCTATGAGCTATTACTATATATTTCCTATTAAGAGTTGTATTGGCAAATCACGGATTACGAGGAGGTTCACTTTGTACAGTTTTATACCAAATGTCTTTAGTTAATAATCTTTCATTAAAGTAGGGTATTGCTGTAACAGGGGTAAGTAGTAACAAGGCTCTTTCGCTTAGAATTTAAGACTGCGCCGAGCGTAAGACTCAGATGGACTGAATGACAGAGCTCGATATTCAAATCGACGCGCAGCCGCCATAGTAAAGTTGTATGGAGGATTTGAAGTGCTTTTTTGATAAATATGTATCTTTATTGTCAATCAATAACTTAAATATTTGGGACGTTCAAATTGTAATATAACTATTTATGTTTCGTTTAAGCTGTAAAATAGGAAAGATTTCTACTGTTATAATCTAAAAATCACGTAACACGAGCTTATGCTTTTGCATTTTTTGTGCAAATTTACGTAATTTTATAGGTGAAAATATTAATTATTTTAAGTTTTTTACACGGAGTAATTGTAAACACATTCATTGTTATGGTAAATGTATATTTTATATTTGTATGAAACAAAAATTGTTGATTTTACCAACTTATTAACTGTGACCGCCTGTTTTGGCAGATTTCGCTCGGCGCAGTTTTAAACTTTATTAACGTATTTCTTTGACTCAATCTTACCGTTATACCGCGCCGCGCCATGTCATTACAGCTAGTGTCCCGCCAGGGCGACGCAGTGAGTGAATGAGAGTGAGTGCACAAGCGCATCATTGTCGCCAGGTAACGTATAATTTTACTTTCGTCAACTTTTGGTTGGCTTCACTATTATCGACTAATTAGAGCTTTCTGTATGTTATTTGATTTTAAAATGTATCGATTTATTACGTCATGTAACAATTTTTGAGATTACTATGTTTATTAAATAGTTATCGTGATATAAATTAATAACTATACCTTGGGGTTAGTTGTAACAAAATCTTGGGGTTTGTTGTAACATGTTACAACTTGTCCCCATAGCTCGGGGCGAGGGACCGGGTTTTGCCGCAATCAAGGCGGCAAGGTCCGAGCTCCGCCAGGTCCTAGTGGCTAATTGGAAGGAGCGACTTGTGCACCCTAGTGCCGGGCACGCCACGATCGTGGCGCTAAGTCCCGTGTTTGAGTAGTGGCTGGAGAGGCGGCATGGCGCCCTCACCTTCCGGCTGACACAGGTTCTGACTGGCCACGGTTGTTTTGGCCGGTTCCTGTGTCGTATACGCCGGCAAGAGAGGCCCGGTTGTCACCACTGCGGCGACTGCCGCGACGTTGTTGAGGACACGGCGCTGCACACTTTGGCGGTTTGCCCCGCCTGGGCATCGCAGCGCCGTGAGTTGATCGCGGCAGTCGGATCGGTTGCCCTCTCGCTCCCGGCCGTAGTTCAGTCTATGGTCCGGAGTGAGAGGTCGTAGAACGCCGTCGCCTCCTTCTGCGAGGAAGTAATTTCCATCAAGGAGGCGGCGGAGCGGGAGAGGGAGCGTTTAAACCCTCTCCCCAACCGCAGAGCCGGGCGCCGGAGGGCGCGAGATGACCTCCAGCCACCCTGAGGTTTGACCTGGGGGTGGTGGGCTTTGTGGGCCTGCCCACCATCCGTTCAGCACCAGGTCCAAGAGGCGGCGTGCGTGTTCCCACGCGCGCCTCTGTTTCGAGTCCGTCTCCCCTCTAGGGGGGGGACAGTAGGGTATATTATAGAAGTGAGTCCTTTGGGTAGGTCTCTTCGCGTAGTGGCCTGCCGTTTTACACGGCGGGCCGTAACCTCGGCGGGGTCGCGACCGCATGCGAAAGCGATTCGCGCGGCCCCGTCGATAGTGGTTTTGTCGAGGAACACCGTGGTAGGTTTAGTCGGTATTCCGGGAGGTACATTATCTTTTCAACATCTTTCTTTTACCCCGGCGAGTCCGACATAATCCCTCCGCCCGCCCCCGCGGAGGGATATGCGTCACTGCATTCCCCCACGTAAAAAAAAAAAAAAAAAAAAAAAACTTGTCCCCATATTGTTGTATCTTACTTTTATTATTTATAATGTAATTTACCTAATTTGTGTTATTTTAGAGAGACTATAAATTTGCTTTTATTTTATAATAATAAAATAAAAAATAAATGTGCTGTGCAACTTGGTGCTAAAAATATTTCCCTTTATGCTGGTATAATACCCTGATTTAAAAAATAAATTTTCCCCATCGAAGATTATACCATTAGCGAACCACCACCACGGAAAACAAATACAGCAGACGCAAAAGGAAATCTACTGTTTTGACGGACACGTAATATAAAGAAAAAGAAGAAAAAAGATGATAATAAAGATAAGGTAAAGGAACAGGGAAAGACAAAGGCAAAGGCGAAAACAGAAAACAGTTATACTTAAAAAAGAATTTTATGTTCAGATTCCGAATCTGAAGAGTAGTATTGCCTAGTTTGCACCAAAACGTATAGTCATTCAAAAGATGATGTAGGATATGTCACAGGAGATACTATTTATTTTATTTGTAATAACTAGAACTCGGATAAAGACTAAATTAATTAATAAGGATATTATTGAAAGGCTGATTATTGTAAGATGTATAGTAGAAATAAGAGATAATTACGAGACTTAATTTGGAGGTTTATAATTTAATTTACTGTGATTTTAAAATGCCATAAGTACACGTTTGTTAATAACTAAAATCTTTAATTTTTATTATATAAGAAGTATGTTTAAGTTAATTAAACGATAATAAATACATATTATATAAACACCTAATTATTTTCTTTTGAAAACTAAGCAAAATGATATGAGTTTTGAAGGAAAAAGAAATTATTGTAGGTGTGTCTCATTTTTTACTAATGTTACTACTTGCCCCAATAGATGTTACAACTAACCCCAAGCACGGGATAAGTTGTAACACCGCCCTTTTTTAAATAATTGTGAAAGAATTACCTGTAGATTTTATATTTTTCATTTTAACTTTATCGAAGAATGATTAGAGTAGCAATCAATGTTTAGTTAGTGTTAATTTAACCAATACATCTCAAGATATACGGTATTTTAAAAACTGTTACAACAAACCCCTCTCTCCCCTACTCTTTCCATTCCTTTTTATATTTAATTTTATATTTCGACAGGAGTTGAAAATAGCTAGCAGCTACATCAATATTATTTCCCTCTGATAGGGATATTCTTTGCCAACTGATCCACCTCCTCATTACCTGACAAGCCAATATGCGAAGGAACCCATTGCAATATCAATTCAATGTTATTTGTCCTGAAGTCTAACATTTGTTTTATTATTACATAAGCTATCGTGGGTGTTCTTTGTGTCCATTGTTTCAATGTTTGTAAAGTCCTCCGCGACACAGAAATTATAAATAGTACAGGAGAAACCTTTTAAAAAAAATTGAGCCAAGCGGGAGCGTGTGCAGCTTTTACTATTATGTGTAGTCAGCAACATCATTCGATACCCATTTGCGAGATTTTTATTTGCTCTGTCGTTTAAAGTTATAACAAATATTTCGTTTTATAGCATTAATAGTTGGAAGATAGTTACGTTAATAATAATTCAAGATACAAAGTATGAATTAGGATTTTTAAATAAAAAAATACTCACACATAGTCTCTTTCTCTCTCGTCGAGAACATATGCGTGAAACTATGAACGTATACTTTTTCAGGAAGCTATAAAATTTCGTCTGAATTGGCTAGTAATTCGATAATTAAAAAACAGTATTCAGTATGATTAGTTCCAATTCAAAAGGCAATTCGAATGGACATCAAAGTAAAGCACGATACACGCTAGAGTGAGAAACACTCCGCCAACACGTCAATGTAAATGCCAATACTCAAATAGTCGGGTTTCCTCCAAAACTGAATTGAACCGTTAGGGGTTTTTTTAGTTTACTGGCGCTGAAGTTCGATTTTGTTACTCTCGTGCCTCGAAGTTCTTATTTTAAAAGTTAGTGGTTTTTTGTTTGATAGTGATAATAATTTTTGGAACTGCATTGGAATGTAATGTTTTGACCTATGATGAGTAATTATATGTATATTATTTGTTTGGATCACTCCCTAAACAATTACAATCACAAAAAAATTACGCTGACCAAAAAAAAAGGGGATCCATATATAGGTTTTGAGACTGGGTGATCTTTATGCCGATTGTTTGAATGTTAATGTAATTCATCAATATGTATACCTATATATTAAGATATAAGTAGAAGAACATTGAGATGTAGATGGAACTGTGGTATGCCATCCGATGGTTACCCAACGACATAAATACATACGTCTTGCCAGTGGCTTGTCTACTATGTTAATAATATTAAAGTGTACAACGGGACTTATTCCGTTAAAGAATTTCAAAAATAATATTATTATGAAATGAAATGTAATATGATCGCGTTAAGCTAGGTTTTCCAATATCTATTGATTGGGACATGTCCTTTTCTGTACCCCTGCCAACAAGACATGCTAAATTTCATGATGATCAGTGGAGTAGTTAAGGTTAAGTAGTTAAGTAAGAAAGCGCATACAAAGAAGCTCACATTCGCATTTATAATATTAGTTAGGAAATTCAATTATTTTTGGTACGATTTCTTACAAAACCTGTGGTTTGGCATTGTACTAATGTAATACATATATATTGTTATATTGTAAAAATGTACACTATGTGTCAATCAATCAACATAAAATCGAGCCAATGAATGACTACAACGAAACGAAACCCCCAATTAGTCTAGAATGGTACAAACACCAACGAATGATCCTAGGGACATGTAGCTGTAATCAAAACGTTTGCCATCGAATTGGTAAATGCAGTCGGGTGTTATCTGCTTGCCAATTTGACCGACATTCCCCCTTTTCATGGCTCTTTACGCTACGTACTCGTTGAGCAATGGAACAACATATTTTCAGTAGCGGCTAGAAGTAGGTTGCAAACATTATTGTATGGCGTAATATTTAGTAATAATGATTTGATGTGGAGAACTCTCTTACATTTAAGCATAACTGAATCACAGCAACAAAAAAGGAACTAAATATAATCATTACGAAAAGCATCAAAGTTCTTGAAAATAGATAGCATAATATATAGTATAGAGTATATAATTTTGGGCTACCAATAATATCATAAATATTTTTTATTTTAAAATAGTTTTATTATTTACACGATGGTGAATTGTAATTTTAATTTAATTTAATAAATATTTTTTGTTCAAACTTCACAAATATAACATTTTGAGGCCCCACATTAGGATTCTCTGTGTCGTGGGATCTAGTGTTTTACAATCCTAGACACATTTATTTTAAACAAATTTATGATTCCGTTATACATTTCATATAAGTAGTGGTAGTATAGTAATGACATACTATTGTAGAGGACAACGTCTACTTCTCGTAACTGTTATCGTCATGCCAATAAGACAGTTTCGCTAAAAATACTTACCTTTTTCTTCGCAGGAAGTATCCAGTGAAAATGGCTGCACACCCGCAAATAATGACGGTGAAAATGATGGACCAGAATGCTGTCTTCGAGACTCCAGCCATTAAGCCGCTCCCACCATCTATTAGACAATAAAAATAGTTTTATATCTACTTCCAAAGAAACGGTTAATAAGTATACTCTTTCATTTGTCGTTCCCCATTACTGGAATGAATGAGGATAATCTGACTCGATCGACTTCTGTCAATAGTTGTTTATTACTTGATATAATTTGGTAGATGGAAAAGACATTAAATAGATTTCTTGTGAACTGAGCTGAAATGTTTATACTATAGTAAATTGAAGGATATTACTGAGCTATCTCTGTGCTAATTTGTTTAAATTGTATTGACCAAGTTAGCCTTTAAATTGTTCTTTCTTAGGCAGACTTTTGTTAAAACCGTTGGTGTCAACGACATAAATAACCTATTAAAGATACCAAAATGCCACAACTATTAAATGTAAAGAAAATTTGGCTATAGTTACAGGTTATTACCGATATTATTTGACAATTAGTAGTTTACTTTACTAGCATTAACTGTTAAGAATAAAATCACTATCCCTTCACACACTATCACACACACACACACACACACACAGCAGGATCTTATATATTAGCGACCTACTCTATAGTTGTTAAAATAATATACGCAGAAATTATGAAGTAACGCATACTAATATCGAGGTTACATTTACAAGTACTCCTTTTAATTCTTAGAAGCCGGAACGTAAATCTACGCGAGAAATAATTTTCAATGAGGTTAACATTTCATCAAACAAAAGATTAATTAAAGCATACTTTATAAGAATAACATAAGCAGAACACTTGAAATATAGTTTTATGATTGTATGCAATTTTTTTTGTACAGGCAACTCCTGCACTAGTTATGAATCCTGTGTTAAGGGGGACTTTGCACACAATCAAACAATAGACACAAAGAACTCGAAGTCTCAGAACAACCATGTGGATTACACAATTGTTCGTAGGCGTATTTGTTGCAGCGAGGCGATCATTACGCCATCCGTGAAGCCAAAAGTTAAGTTAGATCTGCAAGGTTTTCCAACGTTCTAAGTAGCAAGACACTAGTCAGACAGATGGCTCTGCACTAGCACAATGAGCTTAATAGTAAAGGTTGAAGCATTACAGATAATGAATCCCATGTGAGCTTTAACTCTGTTAGTGCGTTTCGCCCGATAAGTGAGTGTTCCGAAGGCTTTCATACAGGAGTATGAAAGCCTTGAATGACAGAGGTAATGCCTTACCTTTCTCTCAACTTTAATACGTTTTCCTTTTTGGAGGGTTGCGAAGCAAGTAATAACCTGGTATTGTAATCTTAGGATACGGTAGCTAACCATCAGGTGGGCGCGCTGTTTCCCACCTTCTTCTATAAAAATTACAATTAATATCGTCGGTATGACTTTTATTGAAAGGTAGCGTAGTGGTTTAAGAGATCGCGTCAACACTATCATTATGTTAAGTGTTGTGGGTTCGATAATAAAATGCTTATGCTAGCAAATAGTTGTTCCGAGTCCTAAGTGTTCAAAGTGTCCGTTGTTAATAATTTTGTTACATCTCCCTCGAGCCCTTATTCCTAGAGCAAGACTTGTCTTTTTAAAAGAGAAAGAGATATTAGTATGGCTACATCCTCGCTAAGATAAGCTAAACTAGTAACACCGAGCCCATGGGAGTTCAAAATCAATAATGTACTGATTACATTAGCGTTGACTTAACCGATAAACAATTTATGTACAGTGGCGGTAGTAAATGCGATTGCTGTGCATGAGGTCTCGGGTTCGAATCTCGGGTCGAGCCTACATAAAGTTATTGGGTTTTTCTGTTAAGAAATCTCAATAGCAGCCCAGAGGTAGGAAGTTGGCGGTGTCGTGCCTCGGAAATCACGTAAAGCCGTTGATCCTGCGCCTGATCTCTCTCCGGTCGTGTCGGATTACCGTCCCATCGGATCATGAGAATTAGGAAACAAAGAGTGCACTTGTGTTTGCGCACACGCTTGTGCACTATAATATCTCCTGCGCAGATGGCCAGTCTCCGTTAAGATTGGCCGCCGTGACCGAAATTCGGTCAAGAGGACATTATTTCGTATACCTTATATGAAAAAGTGTATTTCTATTCAGCCCTTTTACTATCAACTCCAATACTCTTCCTACAAAAGTATTTAGTTTAACTGAAGAGCTTAATAAATATATGTACTAGTAATTTGCAATAGCTAGTCTTTTTAACAAATGGATATATAGGAAGTTCAAACGCATGTATAGACTATGTATAGCATGAATATAGAATGGTAGATGGAAAGTTTCCTAACGCGTAGTTTGTAAGGCACCCATCTTTGTATTGTGTAGGTATCGAATCTAAAGCAACGCTTGCTTCAACGTTTATTGCCCTTTTGTAAAAAAGATATTCCAATACCTTTTTATTTTATCTGTTTTTTATCTATACTAATACATATAATAATGTTGAATAAGTCGTTTCCTATTATTGTTTAAACGCCCGACTCTTTGAAACTACCTCACGGATTTGAAAATTCGTTTTGTCTATATAACATCAAGCGATGAACCACGGGTGTGAAACAGTAGTCATAAACTTAGGTGTAGCCACGGGGGACATTAAATCATTAATATTGATTTGGAATGCTATCACATAACTACTTATAAAAATTTGGTAGCTCAGTTGTTTGCCTATCTCATAGAATTATTTATTTCCTTATTTTTCATTTTCCTTATTGCGAAAGGTGTACTATTTGTATAGGTATGGTTTGTACTCGGTAACGAGAGCCGAGGTAAAATGGTACCGGTGCATAAGTAATGTCAGGTTAGTTCGTCTTCAAGCATCACAATTACTCGTTTTCCTCAATTTTCCAACGAAAAGCGAAAAGAGGGGAATATTTTCAACATCCCATGTGTGTGGATATGTTATTTATTTTCACAAAACACATTCAAAAATTATTTTACCCACAAAAGCTTCTTTCGCCAGTTAAATAATGTTTTAAAACGTGCTCAGAACGAGTTTGCGTCATTATCTCTATGTAACATAAAATACATTTATATTTGCTTCTTTAGTAGAGAATTATAATAATGAAAATTGAACTTTAACAGTGCTTTTGAAAAATGTACTCTATATATCGAAGTGACTTTAAGGACCTTCTACGTAATACCATTATATAAAAGCAATAAATAATAGTTAAATTAGATTATAATTAGACTTACGCTTATTAATACTAAACGAGGTATTTGAACATTATCCGCAATGTTGTAACTTTATTATCCGTACTGATTATTACGATATTCGATGGCTGACGGTAAATTAGCGTAATTACAATCCCCGTTTTCCTTTTCGGACTACCTTCTAATTGGCGCGTGGAAGCGAGATGGGAACATACGTACTACGCTATTAGGCAGCTCCAAATTTACGTCTAGCTATCTGGCTGATTGGGTGCTTATTGTCTAGCTATCAATAGCAAATTACATTGAAGGTAAATTCACTATATTATCAGTCAGGCGATCAGAGAAGTGTAAGATAGCGCGTCAATGGGCTTAGCGTTCCAAAGACAGTACGCAATTATGCTTTATGTTTTGTGACACAATAGGAGGCATGCTCTATTAATCAAATAGGGGAATATTGAAATGATCAGTATAGTATTAGATTGTATTCAAACCTGTTCTCCTTTCAGGATCTTGATATGCGAGAGCGTGAAGCATGATGCGATCCGAAGCCCCTTTGTCGTTCCTCGAGTGTACGGTGAGGCGGAGGGCACTGCCGCTCGACCATAGTATTCCAGCAGGTACCAGAAATATAGCGACACCATCTAAGAGTAAAAAAACGTATTAAATATTACATAATCAAATAATTTATATACTTTTGTTCAAATAATTGCAATGATGAGGTGACATATAGTCAAAAGTAAGGACTAAAATAATTGATTTATTGAGATCACAAAATGGCGTTGTCAACGTCAAAGTTCGGTAGATAGTTAGTTAACTGAATTTACATTTAGGTTAGTTGCTAGGTTATAATACTTTCCTTTTGAAAATTCACATAATCTGATAGACTTGTGGCGACTGTATTTTGAGATTTCAACAAGAAACAACTAAGTACAACATTTAAACCCTGGTGCATTTTGATGATGCTTTAAAATTTACAATTGAACTGAAGATAAATAAGCATCAAGAATGCTGCATAGCTTAATATTGTAGATAATTATTATTTACGAGTCAAACCAGTCTTAATATTGTCTTCTGTTTACGCGAATGTTATTCATTGAAACTAAACTCATTTATACGGATTTTATCGCCTTGTTTATTTAACACTGTATTACATAATTTTGAAACTGTTACTCTACTACTACTATTGAATTTTACTAATTTTTAAGCTAATAAAATTATTAAAACTATTTATATTTAGGTTTACACTTTCCCCGACGTTTCGGTTGCTTTTCAGCAGCCATGGTCACGGGGAGAGAATCTCCCAATCAATCAAACCAGTCTTTATTGCTTCTTATTTGCTTGTACGACTGTCACGGTAAGCAGCGGCTTGCCTATGTGTACCCCTGAACATTGCCAAAGTTTGTCACCTAACAGTTAATTTGCAGTTACTGGCAGATCGTTTGCAACGAGAGGCAATAATAAAAACTATCTTACTTATATTAGTGTATTCTATCGCGATGGCACACCCGCGGCGGCCAAATACAATAGATTTTTTATTATGTCTCGCACGTCAAAACTTGACAGGTTAATGAACCACTTTGCCTTCTAGTAACTCAAACAATCATATTACTTACATTGGCAATAATAACGAGATCTTTTAGTTTACTAGCCTTATATATACCAACAATTAAAATTATAAATGTTACAGAAAACGCAACGCGTCATTGTTAGGTCCTATTAATATTGACTTGGAAAGTGTGAATTCTAGGAAAATTATAGTGGAGATTTCTTACCAGTTTCGTTAGCAGTGACATTGAACCGAATCTGTCCAGTTCGAGAGTCCAAGGCTTCTAACACCACAAGCTGCGGCAATCCGCCATCATAACCGGTCACACAGCGCACTACCATGGACTCTCCAAAGTCGTCCCTGGCAGAATCTTCGATCCAGTTGGAGCCGTTGCTTGCAGACACAGTGCAGTTGCGAGGTGGGGATGGACGAGCTGGTGAAAAGATAAGGAATGGTTCATTCTGATTTATTAAGGCGTTCATAGCTGCAATAACATTGAACGAATATTTTATTGTCATAAATAGAAAGATCACAGATAAGTTTCATGAAAAACGATTTTAAATAAATGAATTACGTAACTATTGAAATTACACCGTAATGCTTTATAGCCTGTGTTACTGCCGGATAAAGTAACTTCCTAAGGATGCAAAATTTTAAAAATCGGTCCTCTAACTAAAATTTTAGAAATATTAAATACAAATATTTCCTTTTTATAATATTAGTATAGATTATTGTATACTTTAATATTGTTTCTGTTTTTAATACGTATCTAATTTAAGTTCGGCATTTTATGCCATAAAAATCAGTATAATATATACTTTACTCTAATAGATGCCTATATGTATCTATCATATATCTTTAAGAGATATTAGATATTATATAAGTAGACAGGCACAGTACTTTGATCTTTTTGTCATATCAGTCAGTTATCTAGCATTCAAAGCTCGTCTCGAATAGATCGCAATTACTGATAAGATCTCCTATTCCAGAATTTGTAAGCATCTCTTCCAAAATTGTTTACAGTTTGTACAATATACGAAGTTGGTTTATACAAATTATTGTAAGCAGAAGCAGTTTCTGAGTTTGTAAGCAAGACAAGCGAGTTCAAAGTTCCAGATCAATAGGAAGTAAATTCTTGAGTTGGCGCTCGCACAAACCCTTTTCCGAAATCTGACTATTGAGATCAGAGCTCAACAGGGAGACGTCCGTAAATTGCCAAATATTTGTCATTCCAACTTTGTCTACTAGTCTATCAAAATGTTTTAAATATAATTCGGCCCAACTTTCTCAATTGAGAACAGGGTTGAACTACAGCAAAACTAGTTCTGGGACCTAAGCGGATAATTTTGTCTCCAGACAAAAATAGTTGGCAAACTTGGACCCACGTTATTGTCGTTTCATTGAGTATGTTTGACTTGACTCTACTGAGAGTAATTTGGAATACTTTGAGCATTGTCTAAATTGACTTTGAACTAATTATATAAATACACGGACAGGTGAACAGACCTTAAAAGAAACGAGTGCACATAACCTATCGAGAATAAGTTTTCAAAAATCATTTGAAAACCATTTCTAGGTGAGTAGATTTTATAATATCTGCGTTATGTACAATGATATTATATACTAAATATATCATTTTTGCAGTAATGGACGTTAAAAATCTGATCCATACAATTTTGTTAACAATAACTGTGCTTGTGTTGAGAAATGTAAAAATAAGTAGCGCAATTGATAGCAAAAACTACGTGAAATTGTGTTTTTACTATTGTGCTAGGGATTTTTTTGAACTGATTTTATTTTGATTAATAATTTATGTATCTCCGCTTTTCGTGTGCTAGTAATATAGCTGCTTCTTTTCTGTATATAATATCATTGGTAACTGCTGTTTAAATTCTTGATAACAACGATTGCGTGAATTTGCATTGGCCTTGTTAATATTAATAATGCAGTGAACAAAGTAATTATAGTATTGGTGCGATGGTATAAGTAGGTACTCATAATAAGTCAACTCGTCACTAGTGATGCGCCACATGTATGTAACGAGTGTGTTAGATATAATTAGTATATATAGCTATGTATTTCATATTGGTATGTAAACATTTATAAAATAATAACCCATTGATAATTAAATACAGTAAACAATATTTGTCGGTAGTGAAATAAAAAGACCTGAATCATACTTGTTTGTCGTCGCCTATAAAAACGAATGTTTAAACCGGATTGACTCACTTTGTATCGAGACGTTGACTGGTACGGAGCTCTCTGAGATTCAAAAGGCGACGGACAAACATAAATTAGAAGATAAGTATAATTATAATTACTATGTAGAAGGTTATGAAATGATTTCCATGTAAAATGATTTTGATACCAAATTATGCTAAATATTATGTACATTATATTGGTCTGTTACATTTTAGAATTATGTATTTTATTATAGACTATTAAATATAGTTGATATGCATAATATCGTTGTTATTCAATTAATGTTCCCCAATCATATATTTCTTTTACTTTTGTTTTAAAATAATAATGGAATATTAAGTATATTCAGTATGGAACTAATAAATTACACCTTTAAACATTGGGTTTCATTTTCATATTCTATTATCAGAAGTGGGATAGGCTTATGCTCACTGTTCTAACATGAATATTGTGATTTCAGAATGGATCTCCCTGCTTTACAAAAACTTCTTAAGGCGATTAAAGATGCTGTTGCCGGCACTTGGCGACGAGATGACGACGTTGCTCTGCCGATGTTCGACCCGACTACGAGCGACCTGGGTGCAAAGTCGTGGTGCAGCAATATCGAGACCCTCGCTAAAGAATTTGGATGGAGCAGCGTTGCGACAGTTGCCAAGGCAGGTAAGGCCCTAAAAGGGTCTGCATTATTGTGGTTCGAGACATGGGATCCTGCTGAGGGTTGATCATGGGAAAATTTATGTAAGGAGTTAACAGCCCTGTATCCCGAAAAGAGAAATTTAGCAGAAACACTTCAAAAAGGCAGTGTTGTACAATTCCGGGTCATGTGATGTGATTCCTATTGTGAATATGCTAGAGAAAAAATAAGGCTGTTACGTAATACAAAAATTGCTTTTACCGAGTTACAGTTGATTGAATTAGTGTATGGTAGCATATCTGACGTAAATGTACGAATGGCGTCTTTCAACAGCAGTGTTAAAACCACATCTGAACTTATAGCCCTGTTTACTTCATATACAAAAAGTAAGAAGCGATCTTCAGAGCAAAGCGGCAGGGACTCTAAGGATCCTTCTGGTTCTAGTCTTTATAAACGCCCTAGAATAGATACTCGTTCTAATAAAGTGAAATGTTATATATGTGGCAAATTGGGGCATACCAGGGCGCAGTGCCATACAAAGGACGTCCGGAGTAATACACAAACAAACAAGCCAGAATCACGAGAACCAAGACCTGGCGATTTTGTTAAACGATTTTGTACATATTGCAAAAAACCCGGACATGTAGATGCTATTTGTAGATATAAACCGAAATCTAATAATAATGATAATACTTCTATGACCGAAAAAGAGGTTAATTTTTTAGGAAGTGCGAATTTAAATTAACAGAGGTATCTATTAATAATATTTTCATTAAATCACTTATTGATACTGGGGCTAATTGCAGTATAATAAAAGAATCTGTGGCACAGCGTCTTGGTTGTCACATTACTCCATGCAGTTTTCATATTTGTGGGATAGGTAAGGGTAACTTACATGTGTTTTCAAAAATAAAAGTACCAGTTAAATTTGTAGAATTGTGTATTGAATTAGATATTTTTATAGTTAGAGACTCTGATTGTCCTTACGATCTTCTAATAGGTAGGGACGCCGTTCAACATCCCGATGTTGAATTTGTCACAGATTCGTTAGGTTCTCGTTTAGTACGAAAGTACATACCGCAACATAGCCTTGAAATCAATTCCTTAAAAAAGTTTAGTACTATAGATACATTTTCAGAACTTTCAGAGGCATTAGCACACTTAGACGTCAGTTTACAGAATAAGATTAAAGCCATTTTTCATAAATACCCTTCCGTTTTAGAAGCAATTGGTAATGCAAACCGGTGAGTTAGAGATAAAATTGAAAAAAGACGATGTGGTTTACTATAGCCCATACCAATTGACCCCAATAGAAAGAGAGAAGGTTAAAGAAATAATACAAAGTTTGTTAAATAAACATATAATTAAAGAAAGTAATTCACCTTTTGCTAGCCCTATGATTTTAGTAAAAAAAAAAAATTGCTCAAACGAATGACCTTGAAACTCTAATTTCGCAATTGCAAGCCGGTAACTTGGATAGTAACCAATATTTAATAAAAACAATTTATTGCATTATAAAATCAGTCCTGATGCTGAGCCGAGGTTGTATGTACCAAAAGGTATAATAGGTATAATATACCAATATAGGTTAAGCATTTTGAAACTATTTCACATGATAGCAACTGGTACGCCTAGAGGTAATGGTCAGGTCGAACGTTATGTAGCAACTATAGTCAATATGTTAAGTACTATGTGTATTGAGCCGTCAGAGTGGCCGAACGTACTGCCAAAAGTACAGCAATCAATAAACACCACAGTATAAAAATCTACTGGTTTTTCTCCATTGCGATTACTAATTGGTGTAGAAGCAAATATACCCGAAGTCCAATCTCATTTAAACGAAATTATTAATGATGTGGACTTGCAACCCAATATTGACGTACAAGCTGATCGTGAACTAGCCAAACAGAGGCTACAAAAAGTCGCAGAGAAATTTAAACAACGATTTGATTGTGTTAGGCGGAATAATAAAAATTACAATATAGGTGATTTGGTCTATGTTAGTCAGGATCAAAGGCGTAATGATAAATTAAAATCCAGATTTAAAGGTCCTTACGAAATTCTCTCAGTCCTTCCCAATGATCGCTACACTCTCAAAGGTCAAGGTAATGTAAGGAATTAATGTGACAAAAGAAAAATTACGATTTTGGCCAGGAGAATGGGTAGACGAAAACATTGCTTTTGAAAATGCCATTTAGGTATACGTAAACTTTGTGTATGGAATTGTAAGATGTAAAGTAATGGTACATATTTAAGACTTATAAATTATAACTGTTTAATGATTATGTACTGTACAGTGTTTTCATCAGTATGTGTACCGCTGGACGGCCTTCTATTTGGTGTCAATTATCTCACTGGCAGCGGGTGAATGTGATTGACATGTCTATGTAGTTGGCAATTGGATTCTATAACCGCTGGTCGGCCTTCTATTTGGTGTCAGCTATCTCACTGGCAGCGGGTGAATGTGGCTGGCATGTCTATGTAGTTGGCAAACATTCGCTGTTACCTATTTGTTTGGTGGTGGTCTATCTCAATGACAGCGAATTGAAGGGGACCACCATGTCTATGCAAATAGATGAAAACAACAAAAAATAATTAATTATGACTTAGTGATGAAAACATTTAAGTTATGTCAATATGTAATAGAGAATATATTTTGATTGATAAAATGTGATATAAATAATAGTATAGTAATAATACTTCGAGGACGAAGCATTGTCAGTATGGCCGTGTTAGATATAATTAGTATATATAGCTATGTATTTCATATTGGTATGTAAACATTTATAAAATAATAACCCATTGATAATTAAATACAGTAAACAATATTTGTCGGTAGTGAAATAAAAAGACCTGAATCATACTTGTTTGTCGTCGCCTATAAAAACGAATGTTTAAACCGGATTGACTCACTTTGTATCGAGACGTTGACTGGTACGGAGCTCTCTGAGATTCAAAAGGCGACGGACAAACATAAATTAGAAGATAAGTATAATTATAATTACTATGTAGAAGGTTATGAAATGATTTCCATGTAAAATGATTTTGATACCAAATTATGCTAAATATTATGTACATTATATTGGTCTGTTACATTTTAGAATTATGTATTTTATTATAGACTATTAAATATAGTTGATATGCATAATATCGTTGTTATTCAATTAATGTTCCCCAATCATATATTTCTTTTACTTTTGTTTTAAAATAATAATGGAATATGAAGTATATTCAGTATGGAACTAATAAATTACACCTTTAAACATTGGGTTTCATTTTCATATTCTATTAAGTGCAATTCCTGCACGGAATAAAAATGTGTGGTAATAAATAGAAAAGAGGTCAGATGTGCAGTAGTAGTTTTCATATCATTTAATTTTGGCTCACAGTTCTGCTTCATTTAATAACCCTAGAACTCGTACATGTCATATAGGATGCAGCCGTGGCTGATGAATGGAAAAGTATTGATAATATTTTTTACTTCAAAGGTTGAAGACAAAGAGATAAACTTCTAAAATCAAAAAGCCAGCCGGCTCAAAAAAAAAGAACAGTAATAGAATAATTTTCTTTAAAATATATAGAGGGGTATACATTACCAGCTGGAACAATTTGGAAGACGCATGGTTGTGCTTGCCGGCCGACAGTGTTGGTGGCGCGGCAGGTCAATGCACCGTAGTCTCGCTCGCTCGCCGGAATGTACCTCAACTCGCTTATGCTGTCGTTCACAGTACCTGATTAAGATGAAAACAGATTTTAAAGGTTTGTTCCACATATAACCATATGGTTAATGTACGCCGCAGGTACTTACTCGCAGCGTTTCGCTGGATTCTGGGACACAAATTTCTACGAGGTAAAATTGGAGGTCTAAGTGCACTTTGTGTCCATTAGTTATAAAGTCCCCGCCAAGGATACATTTGAGTATATAGTTTCATGTACAACATTTACAAAATCTATTTTAAAAAAATCTCATCTTTAATCATCAGAGTTTACTATTTCCACAATCTGTTGTCTGCAATTTAAGAAGACTATACTTTATACACCTTCAGAATATGGTATTAGTATGAACGCCAGTAATACGTTATATTAAAGTACGGCTTTCATTTATAATGCTCATCCCAAGACAGCCAAGCGTTGCCATAACTAGCTGGTTGATTGATCTACACAGACGATGTTTTTTGAGAGAAAAATCTGGTAAATATTTAACTTTAAACGATTTCAATATCATTATGATTGATAATCTAAAAGAAGATTTCAACCATTTTTATCACCTTCTACATAATTATAATTTTACTACTAAATGGCTCCAAGAAAATATGAAGGCATTCGCAAAACGAAATAATTAGGCTCATTGATACACATAGTTGGGTGACTCGTCTGTGGCGATGCTCGAGTGTTTGCAGCAAGCACTCAAGACGTTCAATCACCACTTCATGTCCACACTGGCCTGAATATGTAACGAAACTGGCTGTTACGTAAATGAAACCATCTGAAGGCCTCTCCCAGAGTATACAATTTTACTCTTACCATTTATTGCATGATATTTGATAGAAAAACTTATCTGAAATTAGATCCTTAGGCAAAATTTCCTAGTGAAACAAGTTCCTTTAGGATAATATGATTGTCATATAATTTCAGGATTATTATCGTTTCTGAATAAAGTAAATTAAGATAAAATCGAGGTCTAATAATGCTGTATCATTTGTAATAACATTGCCCGATATTATTAAAATAGATACTTTTTTTAATATCATAATATTACATACAAAATATATCTATTCCTCGGGCTAGTTCTATGTAAACAATCTATCATGATGATTTATTTAATACATATTTTAATAGTTTGAATACGTATTTTATATGTGTATTGTGTAGCTATCTACGCATTCGTATGTTCAACCGGTAATCTTAAAATCGACTATGTAAATAGAGGGTCGATTGTCTTAATTAATAAATAATAGTTCACCGATTTAGTTTCACGTCAAATGTGAACTGAAAACCAATTCATGTTCATTTCACGTTTATTTTAAGTCAAGTAAATACCATTTATGATGAGACTAAATCGAAGTTATATTTTGAATAGTTCTTATTCCGAGAATAAGCCTTTTGATCAAGATAAAGTCGTGTTTATGACGATTGTTTGGTTTACAATCAGAAAATCTCCATGAACTATCCTGCTAAGTTTATAACCCTCCCATTATTCGGAACAACTTACGGTCATAGATGTTTTTATGTTGTTCGGAAAAGACATGTTAATGTCGTGGAAGCAGTTCTGCATGGCTAACCAGGCTAATCTAAAGACGAGCTATGCGCAATGTTGTTTATCGCTTCTGTGCTTTGAAGTTTAACTAAGCCACCGTTAGGCATTTTAGTAGAAGATATTGTAGACTAGCTATTGCTCGCGACTTCGTCTGCGTGGAATTTAGCAGTTCAGTTCGCAGAGTTTACGAAAACTTAATAATTCTGTCATTTTTCTACTATGTGAGTCGATTTTATTTATCATATTATTATATTATTATATATTGGATGAATAAATATGATTATTATTAATATTATATATACTTCCCTATTTTGAATCGGATATTGTTCCCTATTTCATTGGTTTTAATTACTCCTTATAACATCAGCTATCTGCCAGTGAAAGTCACATCAAAATCAGAAACAGATCGACAGACAGACAAAAATAATAACAATTGAGATTTTTTTAAATGTACCTTATAGACATTCATATGCATAAAATAAAAGCTGTTATTTTGACAATACAAACTGACACTTCAATTTTATTTATTTGTATAGATGAATCGAATGAATCAGATATTGTTCACTATTTCATTGGTTTTAATATTTCTCCGCAGCACCCTTATTGATTTCTAAAATAAAAGTAGCCTATGTTACCACTTATAACATCAGCTATCTGCCAGTGAAAAAGCTGTTATTTTGACTTTACAAACAGACACTTCAATTTTATTTATTACAGAATATTTAACGATTCGTACCGTTCGCAAATGTTACAGTCAGCGACGTGCTTTATCATACACAATATTGGTAATTCCTCGTCTCTACTAAAGGATAGTTATTTTAATAACAATTGATAACTATAAAACAAAAAGATGTCATTATAAAATATTGTCACTTAATTTCATGATCACTACAAATGTTTCTACTAATTCTACTAATACTTATATTCATTAAGAACAATTTTTTTTACTAATGTTTCGCTCTTAATACAACAGCTACGCCGTAGCTAAATCTCTACGGCGTAGCAGTTGTGAATTCGTATAACGCATCCTACGGAAATGAGAGAGAAATACATCATTAAATTTAACATTTGTGTCTAATATCCTTATAACATGAATGTTACGTACCATATCTAGCTGGCGACACGTTGAAGCTCTCCCCGCTGTTGTTAAACTGCCACAAGAAAGTGACGTCAGCAGGGTCCGCGTGCACCGAGCAGCGCACGCGTAACGCTTCGTCAAGCGCAGCGCCGACTACTTGCGGTGATGTTTCAGCACATACTGGCGCATCTATTTATGAAAAATAACGTTATTTATTAAGCGGTGCTAGCTCAATTGAGAAGGCATAGGACTTTTGATCGAAAGATCGTAGGTTCGAATCCCATCCATTGCTCTACCGACGCGAGCGAGCTCCTAATACAAGCATATTAGCTAAGCTGGAGGAATTAATATTGTAGTAGAATAAATATATAAATATTGGTAATCCAGTTTTGGGTTTACCTATTAGTAATTTGTAACCCATAACTGCTAATAATATTATTTTAATAAAAATATTAATATATGGTGAAAATTGTGCTTTTAGTAATGATATAAGTAGATTAACTCATGATGTATCTAAAATATATATCATGCATCAACACACCTGAAGTATGATAATCCCCTAGTTGTATATCCTAGTCTAGTCTTACATCGCAAGGAACGAAGTCACTATGAACACAGTAACTTAAAAAAATAGTTGGTATGTAAATAAGAGAACGAAGCTCTTCGTTTCAGAGGTTAACCTAAATATATATATGTATCTGTATATGTATATATATATATATATATATATATATATATATATATATAGGTATATATAGGTTTGAGAGGTTAATATTAGTCAGTAATAAAAAAACAAATATTGATTTATATACCAATCCTTTTCCGTTTTACATATTTAAAGATCGGCGTAACGATAAACAGAGCTTCGGCCAAATATTCACCAACAAAATATCGTTGACTGGGAAAGGCTGCGGCCGGACGTGATGGGTATACTACAATTTGTGAACATTTGCATACTAGCCAAATACCCGGTACATCGTTAACTTCGCTACCCCACGGCCTCCTAAATAACAAGCATAAAATATCCATAAATTTAAAAACTCCAACGACCAGTTTTCCTGTCATAAAGCGATAAATATAAATCAAGTGAACAATTATTTCGGCAGTTACGAATTATTTCGTCTTCCCTCTCACGGTGCCAATTAAGTGTCGGCCAGTCGAGCGCGGAAGGAAGCTTCACGATGCGCCAATATACAATTGTGTATTAAATCATTCTGTGGACGACGCCGTTGATTTACGTACGTCCTTCGCCGTCTATAATGAACAAGTACCTAATAAATATATACTTTGCCCTCTGTTCTCACAATACACGGAACATATTTGCCATAACCTCGGCTAAACTCACTGCCAGATCCACTCGTTACCTTTTCACAAACTCGGTATATTTTGTTTCTTTAAATTTCGAAATTATTTCTACCTTCGTTATCCAACACAAATACGGCGTAACCCAAAAATTCGCAACAACGTTTTTGTCGTTTGAAATTTATTTAACTTTGGCAATTAGCAAAATTGATTTGGACCTCTGCAAATGAAATTTTATTAATCGCTCTTCCAGAACCGAGAAATAAGCCAAAATATTAATTTATAATATAATATTTGGAGATTCTAACGCAAAATCAAACAAGTATCGAACCATTAAAACTAATGAATTAAATTGTCTTTTTTATTTCGCAACTCGGCATCAAGAAAGCTTTTCGCCAACTATTCGTGCGAATGTAGGCGTGGTAACATTATTTCATTATTCAGTATATCGTTTCTCCAAATACTGTTTCGATTTATTCCAAGAAAATTAATTTAACCTACATATCCAAACAACCACATATTACAGGGTGAAACAAACAAATGTGTATGATTTGAAATAAAATTTATTCGTCGGGAGCGGAGTGAACAATGCTGTAGGTAGTTGCCACGAAACAACAGATTGAGGAGGTAGCAGGAGAATCGTAGTAATATTAGGCAATAATTTTGATGATTTACCGTTGGAGCCGCCTTCCCTCGTGCCAATTACTATGCGGACGGTCGGCCACGGAAGGAAGTTGGTACGTCGATCCCAACCGCAATCATTTGAATACTATTCGTAGACACGTCGGTATTTATAGGCCAGTAATTCATACTGTGTTCGGTGACATTTTATGGGATGCCAGTGTGTCCGATGTATATAACAAGGGATTAGGGATATGCAAATGAAGTGTCTAGTGTGTATCCGTTGTAATATGATGTCGCTACCTTCCTGCCCGGTAAGCTAATACTGCTGGTTGATGCAGCTATAAATTTAATAAATAGCAATAGCGTTTAACGAGAAAATATCAGCATAATAGCTATACTGTTAGCTACTTATAAGTTGATCGGTAATTATTTAAATTAGGAAAACATATTTAAATAAGTATGCAAACAAACTGGAAACCGTGGGCGGTAATTTAATTCTTAGACCGGATAAAAGCCATTTTACAATTGTTTATTAAGATCTATTTAAAACGAAAAGTACTCAAGAAGTTTGACACAAAAGAAAAATTAAAATGTTTCCTTAGAGCAGATAGCTTAGAGAGGGCACATGCCCTGAAGCTACACAAAAAAAGGACAAAGAATCTTGAGTTCCGCGCGCTCAAACTCGTATTTGTTGGCTAAAACCGTGGGTCAAATGTTACAAAAAGAATATGATATTGCAGTAGTCTGGAGCTAATATAGAGAAGTGTAGTTTTTCTTCGTTCGCTTTGCAACATAAGTAAGTATATTGTAACAATTCACAAATGCCTAGCAAGTCTAGCTATATATGTACAAGAACATAACTTGTTGTTGGGAAACAAGGTATTTATGATACTTTACTCCTGCTACTTACACTGGACTCTCAAAGAGACAACTTTGCTGGACGTCTCGCCTCTTGCGTTGGCCGCTTTACACGAATAGCTGCCGGCCTCTCTTCGCGTGACTTTCTGCAGCACCAGGGACCGAGTACTTACTATGATACCCGAAGTCATATTCTGACTCACTGGTTTGTCCTGTTGAAAACGAAATCAATTATTATGCTGCGTACAGTCGAGAATCGTGTACAAAGTAAGATAGGTACTTGTATCGGCAAACAAAAAGCACCCAAACTTGAAAATTAAATAGTTGTGATCTTTGCTTTCTTACAATGGTTCCATCGTCAACCGATGATTTGCCAAAGTCAAGGTAATAATATAATATACATATAAAACATATACATACAAATTTATTTTATCAATAGATTGTATAATGATGCCTTGACATCACATTTAATGGCATAGTATGTAATACAATACATCGCGTAATAAAGATGTTATGGAAAAATGTTCTACAGTTTCTTCATAGAAAGAAACTTGTAAGGATTTTAAAGTATATTGAAACTACAAAAAAAGATCTTGAAAATCTGTTGTTAGTTGTTGACTTTGCCGAACAAATTTTTATTAATTTCTACATCGTATTTTTGAAGATATCTAACTAAAATTTACTTCTTATATTTCATAAATGAATAATTTAGTTATTAAGTCAATTGTTCAACTAATATAAATTCTGTAAAGTTCGTCAGAAATTGGCTTGCCAAAACAATTTTTTAAAACTAATAATCAAATGAAACTGTTTGTCGTTATCATTCTGCTAATCTTTCGTTATTTGGGTTAGGGTTATCTGACCCTGTCTGGATAGTAAAACGGCTGAGTCTGGCTCTTATAACAATATAAAAAGCATACAGTCTGCAATTGCCCGTTTCTGGATCTATCATTAATGTTATTGTCAGCTGGTATCGCCCGCTGTGTAAATACAAGTAACGATACCATCGCTGCGGCTATTCGTATTATACAAAATAATTATTTTTAGGATTATACTATCAATTAAATAGGCATGTAGTAATATATCAGATATTTATTTAACTAATAGTTATATAAATTGTATTAATTATACGTTAATAGTTAGTAATACAATGGTGTTATTTAATTATGAAAATGATTCAATATTAACACGTTAACTTTTACAGTGGCAAGTGTTATTTCACGTTAAATATTTTTGGTATATATGTATATAAAATAAACATTATGATCTCGCCCTAACTTCCCAAGCCACGAACTTTGAAGAAATAGAGGTGACTCTCACTACAGCTCTTAACACCTTGGGTACGTACTATGAGGCGAGCGCACTAAAGCCCAACCCAATTAAAACAGAGTCGTGTGCATTCCATCTGTGTAACAACCAAGCGGGTCGTAAACTTAATATATATTATGTGGCAGGGTGTGCCTATAGCCCACAATCAACATCCTAAATATTTAGGAATCATTCTCGATAGGTTTCTCACATATGAAAAAATTGCGAGATATTGAAGAAGAAGGTACACACTCGCAGTAACCTACTCCAGCGTCTCACTACTACCAAATGAGTAGCCTCACCGCAAGTATTTCGAACTTCTGCCCTGGCGCTAGCATTTTCTGCCGATGAATACGCGTGCCCTATGTGGAGTCTATCGGTGCATGCAAGGTCTGTAGATACAGCACTTAATTAAACTTGTCGGATTATCATGGGTTGCTTTAAACCGACCCCGGTAAAGCCACTGTACCCATTGGCTGGCAGCGCACCTCCGGATGTCCGCAGGGCTGTGGCGAGCTCAGCAGAGAGAGCAATGCAGTATGGTCACAGGCCAGTGCAGCAAAGGCTAAAGAGCCGTAACAGCTTTGTTCAATGTATCCATGCACTGACCCTGGAGTCATCAAAGGCGAGATGCAACCTATGGCGAGAAAAATATCTCTTCCTACACCTTTCATGTCACCTGCTGGGAGCCTTCCACCTGGACATCAATGGGCATGGTCGCTCTCAAAGTCACTAAATAGATTCCGATCCCAGGTCGGTCGGTGCAAAGAAAGTATGTTTAGGTGGAAACTCTCCGACGGTATCGATCTGACTTGCGTGTGCGGTGCAAGACAAACGATGTCCCACCTTACATCGTACCCTGTATGCCCGACAACTTGCACGCAGGAGGATCTGATGGCTGCCTCTGACAACTCAGCTCGCGTAGCTGCTTTTTGGGCGGCATATATGTAACTTAAAAATGTTTACCAACGATACGCAAAGAAGAAGATTATGACAACAAATAATAAGTAAATTTTTGTTAGAACAGAATGTAATGAAGATATCGTAAGTCGTATGTACGATCAATTGCAGTTTGCACACCGTTTATACTAAGAATTGTAATCGTATCACGGTCCACCAGCTAAGATTATCTAGTTAGTGAAAGTGGCAGATTGTCTTGTAGTGCTTAAAGAAACCCGCGTCTTTTTCTCGATAAAAGAGACTTTGGTATGCTTTTAACTACGTTGTATTTTATTCTGAAAATCGTAACTACCCTAATCCTAATCCTAATTATTATTATAAATACGAATGTGAGTTTCTTTGTTTGTTTGCTACGCTATCACAGTTTAGCTATTCAACCGATCATCATGAAATTTCGCATACACGTTTTCAGGGGAACAGAAATCGACATACGGTACCTTTCATCCAGAAAACTTTACTGTTACTTTTTATTTACTTTTTTTACGTAGCGGAAAGCATACCTTTTCGCGGGGTAACGGAGAAGTTATATATAACTCACTGGGGGAAAGATGGTGACAACCCGGTAATACCGACTAAATCTAACACAGTGTTCCTATAAGCAACGGGCGGGGCCGCGAGATTCACTGTTACTAATCAAACCTAACCTAACCAATATTTACGCGAGCGAGGCCGCATACAAAATATAGTAGATTTATTTATGTTTAAACTTGTGGCCAAAGTTTTTTTCGTATACCTTAAATACACATACTATGGAAATACTTTATTACATTATATATAGCCTGTTTACAGATGTCGGACATATAGCCCGACAAGACCTGAACGTAATAATTTATGATACCCGCGCGGATCGCTTTGTTGGACAAGTACCTCCATATAAGGCTTGTAATCAGGAGGGCTAATAAAAATAATTCCTTATTCGACATGAACACATGCCAATAAGCCATGGCCTTAAATTAAAGGTCAAAGTCATATTTACGTTCGGCTCGCTTATATTAAAGAATTATACGTATGATTTGTTTTACTGTGTGTAAATACTGTGCTTATTTCTCTTTGTAACAGTAAATTTAATTACAAACAGTGTAAACATTTTAGCAGATTTTATTTAAATAATAAACATCCTTACTTCCTTACTTTTTAATATATAAATTTGAAAGTAACTCTGTCTGTGTGTTTATCTGTTACCTCTTCACGACTAAATCACTCAACCGATTTGGAAGTGATTTAGTACAGTTAGTTTGAAAACCTAGGGAAAGACATAAGTAACTTTTTAATGTGGGTACACGGGTGCAGCCGCGCGCAAAAGCTATACTATATAATTGCTTTTAATCTTGATCTTCTATAGTACCGGTACCGAATTTTTCAGTTGATCCAAAAACGATGTGACCCTTTGGCTGTTTCAAAATAAACCAACGCCTAGCCTTTGAAGCGATCGAAAAATGAATTCAAAGTTTAGAGCCCATTTTTTTATATTTTATATCGTAGCCTTTGTGAGATCAAAAGACCATCTTTGCTGGATGGAATGATACCAAACGTTTGGCAGAGGTTTTTACAGCTATGAGCAGTGAGTTGCTGAAAATTGGCCTTTGTGGAATGTTGGTGCACTACAAACGGGCTGAAACAAGGGACTTTCAGGATAGTAAATAAGTCAAACCAATTGCCCATCCTCCTTTTGGAAGTCACGTTGATAGAGCATTAAACAATATTTTGATCTAAAGGTTGCTTGATTTAGTTTAAATAAATGGTATTTTGGTTAGCAATGTAGTGGCATTACTTGCTCTGCTGTTCTTGCAGCTTATGCTCATCCACCTAGCTAAAGTCGGCCAGGTGTTTATATCCAGACACATGAACGTCGCTGTAGGCAGATCGCCTTCAAGATATTAGATAAAAACTATATAGGATGCATACAGTTGTAAAGTGTATGTATGAGTTTTAATACAGTTTAAAGTCAATATCTACTTCGTCTCATTGCTTTCCATCGAAGACAAACTATTGACTTCTTTGACTTCTTGGTAATATTAACTAATATATTTTTAACAATACTTTTAATATAACATAACGGCCGACTTACTTACTAAGAGTTAGATTGTTCAATAAATAGTTTGCAGGATAGATATCTGTTTCAAGTAAGTGGTTTAATGGTTGCACCTCTTTACATAAAAGATTTTTAAAACAAACAATGCTGTAAACTTGGCGGTTAAAAAGAGTGGCCGTGAGTTTTATGCCAATTCTTCCCATTGGTCCTACTTCATTGATTTGGTGAACATGGCAATAAGTAAATGTTAATGTAAATTCATAATAATAAGTGTATATTTGACGTTTATAAGTGTTACTTTGTAAGATACATAAATAAACATATTTAATTCTGATGATTTTTACTCACTTTTAATGGCGGTCATTAATAGATTTTAAATTGTATAAGTTATGCTTAAGAAAAAGGATAATGTTTATTAAAACTCACGTTGTGAAACCACGATATCCGATGTTCTCTGGGGTTAGCGCGGACATTACACTCAAAGTAAACGTCATCTCCTTCTTTGATGTCGTGAGGATTCAGCGTGCTACCAAGCGTCAGCGTCACCAGCGGGCTGTCTGGATTAAACACATATTATTAATATTATTTATTTTTTTGGAATAACTAACAGTTACACAATATATAATAACAAATTTGCATAGCATTTACATTTAAGAAAATGTACACTCACACTGTTATTCACAGATTACAGTGTAACCAGTACATAACTAAAATGTATTTATATTAAAGACCCAGCCCACATTGAACACTTCGTAGAAATAAGTATAAACCAAAAAAGAATTTTAAAATTTACAGTCTTGTAATGTACCCCTGACTGAACTAAACCTAATATAATAATAACACAATTATATCATCCCTATATCTCGACAAAGAAATTTTACATATTATAAATAACACGTAGCCTTGAGACTACGTACATATGTATCTGTAATATATATGTACGTAGTCTCAAGGCTTTATTCCTGAAGAGTTAGGCAGAGGTGTATGTACTACGCCCACATTTCTCCAGTTATGGCTTTAGGTACTACTTAATAAAAGGCGTGCCTATTATCGTTTACCGTAGACAGTTGCAGCTACTAAGAGTTTCTAAACAGAAAAACGTAATAACGTTCTGCCTGACTCGAAAACTGTACCCTAGACCTCACGTTCAGCAGTCACAAACATTACCAAATAGTTATGAATACAAATGAAAAATTACTATCAATGGTTTAACATCATGTTATGATGATGATTATGATTAAAAAAAAACATAAGTAGCTTATATGTCAAGAGACTGTTTCCTTAACGTTACAGAAAAATATATCTTGGCCAAACAAAACCTTTGTTTAAATTTCCTAATTTTTATATTACGTTACGTTTTACGTTTACGTTATACACGTTGGGATGGCGGCTACTACCACACTAACTCCTTGCTTTAAGACGAACTGTTGTCAGTTTGACAGCCAAATGTTATATACCTAATATATAATCTCTTTTTTTACCTTTCTGAAGTCGTAAATAGACTTTTACATTTACCATTCTTTTTACATTTTTTTTTTATACTAATGCAGTAAAATTATACATCCAAAAACAGGTCGAATTTTGGGTCAGCAGAAATTTAATAAAAGTTTTTAAAAGTACCATATTTTATAATGTTATAATAGCTCATCCATTAATTGTATATTTTCTAATGTAAAAGTATTTTATTCTTAAAATAAAAATAAAAATACTATAAGAATAAAACCTTATATTTCCACGTTAAACTATAAAGTTTGTTTCTTTTTAAAAAAAAACGGCGACCGCACTAGGAATTCTTTGTGTTTGTAAAAACCACTTTACAAACGTTCAAACAACAGCATAAAAACACTCAGACTCGGAGCAACAATTTGTGGATCACACAATTGTTTGTGTCTTCTGAGCACATTTTTGTTAATTTTATTTAAAAATGGCAATTTCCACCGTATGAATAATTATTGTGCCGTGGAGGACTTAACATGCATTCAAACAACAGACACAAAGACATCCAGACTCAGAAGAATCATTTGCGATTCAAAATCTTTTTTTGTCCCCTCTTGTATTCGAACCCGCAACCCTCGATGCAGTAGCAGCTGTGGCCACATAAACCACTACGCCATCCGGGCAGTCAATATAAAAAAATTGTAAACTTCACTAATTGTGAAGGTAATTCAATTATTAAATCTATTTATATTTAAGTTTACACTTTCTCCGACGTTTTGGTTGCTTTTCAGCAGCCATATCACGGGGAGACCTTAACTTAAATATAAATAGTTTTAATCATTGAATTAGCTTCTCAATTAGTAAAGTTTAATAGTAGTAGTATGTAGTGTAATAGTTTCTAAACTGTCAAATATAAATGTTGATAAAATCCGTTTATAGTAGTTTAATTTCAATATAAAAAAACATTAATTGACAAAATTTTGTAAATTCTGTGTGTTCGTGTATTTCTATTCCAAATAAATAACTATTTAGTATAAGCAAAAATAATATCAGCTCTTTATTAAACTGCCCCAAGGCTGGGCACGGACCTCTTCCCAGTGTGAGAAGGGTTAGGCCATAGTCCACCACACTGGCCTAGTGCGGGTTGGCATACAGGTTTCCCCACGATTTTTTCCTTTACCGTTAAAGCAAGCGATAATTAACTATTCAATAGGCATATAACTTCGATGCGCGGTTTGGGATCGAGGTCGAGACCTCTGCGTGGCAGTCCAACGGTTTCCCACTAGGCTATCGCTGTTCGTCATTTAGTATAAGCAACTATGAAATAACGATCATATAGATACAACAAAGGGGCAGTAACGAACCGTACAAGGTATGGTTCCACACTGTTTCCAGTGCACTGTGTTACATCTGCCAATTAAAACAGCTTGTCAAGCTCACACGTCACAAAGACGTTCCGTGCTACAGTATTCAACACGATCGTTTTCCTACGGTGGTCCTAGGAATTCATGTTCAAATGTCTTTAAATAAACATAATATGAAAGACTGATGACCGTATCCTCGAAAGAGTACCTATAGGTATCCCTAAATATTATAAAATAAAGTCTCCTTCCGCGTCTGTCTATCTGTTCATGATAAATTCAAAAACTACTGTACGGATTTTCATGCGATTTTCACCAATAGACAGAGTAAGTCATGAGGAAGATTTAGGTGTATAATTTGTTAAGGTTTTATACGGGTAATAACCCGTGCGAAGCCGGTGTTGCTAGTATATAAAAAATATATGGATATGATACATCTCATCTCCTATCTGTCATAAGACAAATTCTGTGATTGTAACAGAAAGAAATGCGATCCTTGTCTTTCCCTTCTAGATTTTTTATACCTTGAAAGTATCGTCAGTCAGGTTACTGTATTCTTATAGTCTGTTCCAAATACGCAGTCCCATTTGACAGATGATCGTTGAACAGCAATAGTGAAGATACTGTTTCAATCCACACATCACGAAATCGATTACCGATTAACTTTCTAAACAAACTGTAATCGTGGGATTAAAATCGAAACAGGAATTATAGAAACAGAAATACAAAAAAGGAGTCCATCCAAGTTTGACATATAGAAAAATAGTTACATCAAAGTTACTATAACGTGTTTACTTATAAAAGAAATCTGGGCTTATTATTGATTAATTATATATAAGTATAACATACTCCATACTTAGTATAAATGTGGTATAACAGATTTTGATTGACAAGGCGGCTAATCTTTCTCTCCAATATCACATCGTCAAATCCATATTTTGGTAAAGAAAATATAATACCGTAGCAACGTTATAATAATTAATACCAAATATACGTTTACAAAAGTATTTCTTAGACAATTGTTTTTACCTCGAATTAGTTCGATATTATCCGATTCATATTGTCGCGTCACTATGACTGAAAGTAAAAAATTACCCTAGTGCGTAACTATGGTATTGTTGTAAAATGTTATTTTATTTTGATGTTTTAATTATTTGGATTGCCACAAGGGACAAATATTTGTGTAATCCACATATGGTTATTCCGAGTCTGTCTGTTATATGTATCCGCTCTTTGAATGTGTCCTCTGCAACACAGGAATTATTCCTAATGCAAGAAAAGTTTGAAAAAAAAGAAACAAAAACGTGAATTGTTAACGTAAACTGATAAAATGTTGTGGTAATTCTATATATACCAGTACTATTTTATAGTGTTTAGAATTAATTTTATATAAACTCGTTGCCAATTTCCAATATCATAAAATGGATCCAAAATGCATATCTAAATAAATTTTAGACTTATTTTACAATAAATATTAGCTATAGATTTTATTTATCATGCATTATGAATAGAAAATTATATCCTTTTTTAAGATATATGTATTGCATAATGTGTAAATATTAAAGAGGTTAAACAAAGTCAATTATTTAAATGACTTTGTTGTCTTTGTCATATGTATGACCACAGAACATTTTTCTACGCACGTCAAGTGTCCGATCATTGCTACTTAAAATGCTTTAAGTATCTTATTTTGCCAAATCGGCTGTATTTTACAGATTAAAATTGATCCTTAAATATGATCAATTATCTTTCTTGAAATTATGTAAAGACTACAAGGAAACGTCGTCTTCACTGACTGTTATAAATATGAAGTAGATTAAGCAATAATGTAAAATCTGCCAAGTAAATAATTCTCGAAAATCATTTATTAAGCGTATAATAAAGATAATAAATATGCACTAAAATGTGTTAACATCATAATGTAAAATGTCAAATAACCTTAATGAACCTAAACCAAATGTAATTTTTATTCTCTTTGTGCAAATAATCCACACATACATCCACACGTACAGTGGAGAAACGCTGTAAAAATATTGTAAGATTATTTTCATTTTCAGAAAAACACATTCATACAGAATTAAATTACTGATAACAATGGCGACATTTATTAGCATTTGACAGTACTCAGTAAATAATTTAGTTATGTTTTGTCGGCGCGTATGACGCTAGATTCCTATACGGATAACAAGAAAATGTATAAAAGCCTTACAAATCACATGACTACCGAAGGCGAATTACGTCAAAGTCAAGTAAAGTAGTAAGTATCAGTGTTCCAACAGAACTTTAACATAAAGAACACCACCGCCGGCGACCGCCATCTCGGCCGCGTCCCTCAGGTGCATAATGGCGCCGACCGTCGAATGCCCTTCCCGGAATCCAAACTGAGCATCCGACAGGTCGGGACCGACCGTGCTCAAGTGCCGGGCGATGCAGGTGGCTAAAATTTTCTCCAGCATCTTCCCCGCATCGTCCAGCAGCAGTATGGGCATGTACGCCGCGGTCGACTCTGAAGGCCGTTCCAGCTTGGCCAACAGTACCAAGTAGGTCCTATGTCAAGCATTTAAATTTGCTTTTGTGTTTTGCATTTAAGGCAATGCGATGTATTATCTATCGTATACTTATAGAACTATGCGATCAACAAGTACATATAACGAATGTAACAATTGCTGTTAAAGATAAACACTGCCTAATATCTAGTACAACATTATTGTAATACTATCATAAACTCAATTTGGAGAGGGACTAAACTTTAGATGATCAACAACAAAAAATCTACTATGAGATGACAAAGTGGCTTATCGGTCTTTTTGCACGAATCTGTTGGCCCGAATTGTACGAGATGACACTTTCTAAAATAATATTATTTTAGGTGTCGATACGCACAGTTTCTTTTTCAGATCGGTTCATTTTGCACTCAAAGGAGATGTTTCATTTTCGGCTATGAAATGTACTATGAACCAAAAAATAGCAATAATACCAGGAATCGGGGAAAAATATTGATTCCTGAATTTAAGTAATGATGGTAATGATCGAGTCCTGCTTTATAGGATGTCAATCGTTTTAATTTGCGGTCGGTGTATGACAGATGGTAAAGAAATCGCTTTTGCACTCGCTGCAGTAATTTTATATATATGACATAGTTTGGGCTCCAGATAACAATATTATATTCTAACATAGGAAGAACTAATGCGTTGAAAAGTTTTATCCTTGTTGATGGCTGCTTAAAGTCTTTACTGTTTCTTATTATGAAGCCAACCATCTTAAGTCCTTTTGCCGTATTAATTATATGTTTGTCAAATTTTAGCTTGTCGTTAATTATTAATCCTAAGTTTCGTATATTGGTAACGCGGGTTAAAGCTTTTCCGTTTATGTAATATTGATTTTGTGATGTGGATTTGTTACGAGAAAAGTGTATATGATGGCATTTTTCGATGTTTATATTCATTTTGTTTGTAGCACACCGCTGAGTCAGTCTGTCTAAGTCCTTCTATAATAAACTCATGTCAAGGTTAGTTTTAATCGATCTTATGATTTTAACGTCATCAGCGTATAAGTAATAATCAGGTTTAAAAACAAAAGGTAATGTCATTGATGAATACGTTAAAGAGCACGGGCCCCAAATGCGAACCTTGTGGCACCCCGGATTTAGCCTGGAATGTTTCAGACTGATAGCCATTGACGACAATCTTGCAGTGTCTACTACTAAGGTTCGATTTAAACCAGTAGATGAGGATACCTCCCACACCAAGTTGGTTTAGTTTAGACAACAGTAAACTGTGATCTACTTTGTCGAACGCCCTACTGAAGTCTGTGTATATTGCATCCACAGGAATGCGTTTATCAAGGAAGTCAGATATGGCAGAAGTGTAGCACAATAGATTTGAAGTAGTTGACCTAGATTTTGTGAAACCGTGTTGTGAGATAGTGATATAAGTTTTTAAGAACCAAAAAAGGCGCTCAGTAATTATTTTTTCGAAACCTTTTCCTAATGTGACCAAGATAGAAATAGGCCGATAATTGCATACTAAGCACCTGTCACCGGATTTAAAATTGGTTTGATAAGTGACTCTTTCCAGCGTTTCGGAAATTCCCCTTCGATGATTGACTGATTGTAGATAATTTTAAGCGGTAGGACCAACACATCTGTGCAGTGATACAAAAGTATTGGAGGTATACCATCACTTCATGGACCTTTTTCCCGTCTAAGGACCTTAAGAGTTTGTGTATCTCATCTGCACTAAAAGAAAGGTGGCAAAGATCAGCGGTTGACGTTTGAGCGAAAGTATTGTCAGGGGTCCATGTATTAAGGGGTGTGTTGTTAGTGTACACTTTTGCAAAATTTTCTGCAAATAAGTTGCATACTCCTGATGGGTCAGATGAAGACTTATTATTATAAGTCATTTCTGCTGGGTAATGTTATGTTTCCGTTCCCACAATTCTTGCGAACAGCTTCGTACGAAACGACCAATAAGCTGACAAAATAACTACTATAATCATTGCGAAGCTCACAATTTACACATAAACACATATCTTAAAATCAAACACGGTTTATAAAAGTAACGTGTATAACTTACCTATGACCTTGTTCGCCTATAGTTAAAAAGTAAATATAAGTTAAAAATGGTGTACTAACATACAACATTGAGCTGTAGATGGTCATCGATTGTCTTGGTTGGCAAACTAGGGTTGGCGGCCACACACTTAACCATCGCTCCATTATCCATAGGATTCGGATTGAACACCAAAGTGCTGACTGTCCACGTCTCATTGGAGTGACTCGTCACCTAAGACAGAAACACGCCATAATAATACAATCTTAAAAGATAAATAATACTAGGTGCTTAAATATGAAATTGCCACTTTGTATGAAGAATATCGGTTACGTTGTAATTTTTTTGCATTGTTTTAATGCATCAATATTTTATTGTTACGTGCTGGTTTCGACGGATAAGAACGTAAACAATATTACCGACTAAAACACGTTTTATTCTAATTAAATTTAAAGCACTACAAACACTATAATACACTTTTCCAACTATAACTGCTTTAAACTCCGTAGTATTTTCACTTCCGTTCGCTCCGATGAATACTTGACCACTTACGATTGTAAACTGACTCGGCGAGCGCTGACGTTCACCTTTTATACGCGGTTAAAGCGTTTCCGGAGTTTTCTAGAAACGTCATACTCGGTATGTAAACAGTACGAAGATTCGAAAATGTGCCAGCGTTCTCTCTACTCTTCTCATATCGGCGAACTATGTAATTCCCTAAGACCTCAATAGATGGCGCTGTAATAAATTATTAGACGGAACTGCCGAGTCTTCCCCACAAAGCCGAGAGATGGCACTAGGTGTAACATTATTAATGAAAATTCTAATTCTTAGTTTTTTATGTATAGTTGCTTGTTTTTATCACGTAATTATGGCGAATAATTACAACAAATACGGGCAGACACTAAGCAATACAACTTTAAATACAAATTTTATTAAAGGTTATTAATATTTATTAATTTATTCTCTTGTCTATTCTCGAAATTTAAGGAATTTAAAGATAACGATTGCATTTTAAACAGAAACCACGAAATTAAATGTAACCTAATATAAACTTCATCATCCGAAATTTAACAAATTTTGTTTAGAATTGGTTGACCTATTTATCCAAAATTATTTAGTTCCTTCTTCTATGTAATAATAACCTGATAGTTATTCAAATTTCAAAACACGACGACCTACTTTCCATCCGGAAACATTTACAAATGAACCTAGATTCGTTTTCCAATTTTCATTCCAGGTGTTATTTTAATGTCCAGACGCAATTACGTCTGTAGTCACATACACGTATTTAATTGTCGTATAATACAGATGCTACGATCTATTCGTTTAGAAATAATAATTGCTCGTCGCCTCTTTCTTTCAATAAAACATTCCTGCTATAAATCATATCGCATAGAACGTGCCCACTATATTTCATCAGAACTCAATAAAAAAGTCACAAACGGTTGCACTAGTAGCATTTCTGTAAGCTATTGTATAAGCGAGAACGGTCGCAGCGCAATTAGTCGAGCGCTAAATCAACGTCCATCAATGACCGAATCCGACTATAAAACGCGACAATCGATTTAAAAGCCACAGTGCGTGCTTAGCTTTAGAATTGAAGTTAATTGAGGGATTACCTGCGGCGCTCCGCTGAAATAAGAGCATTGGACGCCGAACACATTTACAAGTAACCGTACGTTTTGTGGCCGACGTGAATACCACATTTACTTCTAAAGACAAAACGTTTTAAGTGAATACATTTCCACCTAGCAATTTGTACTTCATATAAAATGCTAAAAGCTTGAGATAGCGACTTTAAAAGGAATCACGTACATCGCGAGTAGGACGAGTCTTCCGGACAAACAGCATGACCAAGGAGATACAAAAGTCAGCACTCTATTAAACAAGAAATATAAGAGTCTCTGTGACTAGTTTATTTACATTTTTTACTATATCCTGCCTCATAAGATCAAATGAGCTTAAAAAAAATTAAACTATAGACTTAATATGACACGCTTCATTGGCAACTAAAAGCTTTAATTTTCATTGTGGCTATGGTTACGCATTAGGTTGACTAGTTTGGACCACATGATAGGATTATCGACAGCGCGGTTGCGAGTAAAATATTAATAAACCATAATGATATTGTTAAACGAATTTTACTCTGTTTTGTTTATCAATATAAATTAACAATTATTTTTCTACTTCAATATAGCAAGTGAAATGGATATGGTGCAACTTTACTTCGTTTTCAACAATTACATCGCCAAGCATTAATTCAATGCAGTTTTCAGAATATTGTATGCATATTTTTATCAATAATGAAATAATCTCCCACATTCTCAAGTAGTCTGGCCTATTTTTAAACCGTATTTTTTTTATCGCTGCCAGTTATATTGTTGTTGTTTTAAGTGAGTTTTATAGAGAAAGACATTGAATATTTGAACCTTACCATATTCTTGTCGAAGCTTCTATTGTCCTTGTACCAGGTGACGTGCGCCGGCGGCCTGCTGCCTTCAGAGACACATCGTAGAGTTGCTGAGGCACCAGCCAACAGTTGCTGTGGCCGGTTGAGTAAGGATACCGATAGAGGAGCCACTGGTAAGAACACGCAATAGATTAGATAAAATTCGTGCGAATGATCAGCGCCATTGGCATTACATAACGATAGACGAACAATATTACCGTGACTCAATATCGCGATGACATACACAAATATACTTCTACTATACTGACTATAGCCGTAATTGATCGACATAGTTAATCAATGATAGAAACTACTGCACAACAATGCTTTTATTTTTATATGAAGAAATTGTTGATACTGACATCGTAAAAATTATATTAAGTTGGATATTTGACGGCAACGATTTCTTAATCTCTTGGCCAATGGCCTAGGATTCAGATACAATGTTTTTCTTCCATTCTGTCTGGATTCCAAATATTGAAACATTATGTCTGGAGGTTTGGACATGATCCTTTATCTATCAACGTTATATCAAAATAAATTAGATGATAATAGACATTTACTCGAAGGAAACGTCTGCTATCCAAATGCAATTTTCATACATTTTAATCTTTCTGTTGGCGTTAGCGTTGGCAGAGTATAGTATTTGTCTAGCTCCGCTGATGTGTTCGCGATCGTAAGGACGTCGTTTACTGACGATCGCGAGACCCTTTGAATATTTTTAGCAGACCAAAATTTTTCACCGTTTTAATTTTTTTTTAAATCTATTACTATTTTTTCTTCTATGCTACACTTATTAGTTTATTACCAAGGCGAAGTTTGTGAATTATGCTTGAAAGGTAGCATCCGACATACGCTCTATTAGAAAGCACCTTCACATAAGTCAAGTAGATGCTCTTTTGGGTATTTTACTAATGTAATATTGACTTCCTATTTTCTTTATCGTCTTGAGATGATAATTAATATGTAGTTAGCCTTGTAGTAAGCGGTCACCATAAACGAGAGAAGCTTGCATATGCATCTTCGTTGTGCCATGCCAACCTACCAAGAAAATTTGCTGCTCTACTGGCAGTACAATAGTTAAGATCACTTTCTAATGACAGTTTCTACAAACGGTGTAGTACCCGTAGTACCCTTAAAAGGTATTACATCATCTACGAAGCGCTCAGACCTTCTGAATGCTTCTAGTTTATATGACTGTGGTCAGAAGAGAAAAATAATACTCTAGTTGGGCTGCAGAAGATTCAGTTGAAAGCTTATGTACCACTGCCTACCTTCCTTGCTTAGAAGACGTTTAACGAACAATCTAACACAAAACTAAATGTTTGTAACTAAGATAAGCGTTTTCAGACATTAAAACTCTTCTATGAAACATATTTAATACAACATAATAGCAATAAATAATGTGCAGGTCATCTAGCTAAACTGTAGATTAATTAAACAAGTCTGGCAAAGTGCAAACATTTAATTTTGTAGAGCCTTTAGGTAATCTACAGATTAACGACCCGCTCATTACTATGTAAAGAGAATACGTTTGTGGTAGATCAGGAAGCTCTCATCTTAGCCTTTATATTACATATAATAATATCAGCCCTGTATTAAACTGTCCCACTGCTGGGCACGGGCCTCTTCTCAGTGTGAGAAGGGTTAGGCCGTAGTCCACCACGCTGGCATAGTGCGGGTTGGCAGACTTCACATTATCTTCGAGAACATTACGGAGAACTCTCAGACATGCAGGTTTTCTCACGATGTTTTCCTTCACCGTTAAAGCAAGCGATAATTAACTATTTAATACGCACATAACTTCGAAAAGTCAGAGATGCGCGCCTTGGGATCGAACTCGAGACCTGTGCGTGGCAGTCCAACGGTTTCCCACTAGGCTATTGCTGCATATTTTATATTTATAAGAGAGTAGTCATGTAATTATATTATATTATATTACATGACTACTCTCTTTAAATGTATGCATAGATATAAGATATAACATCATCTATGTAAGTATATATAAAAATCTCAAAAAACGGCTAGACTAATTTTAAATATTTTTTTTATGTATATTTGGTAGGTATGAGAATAGATCGTAAAGTATATTTCATATCGATCCAGCCGAACAACGATTGCTGGTTTAGCTAGTTACTAATATTATACATGTGAAGCTGAGTATGACTGCTTGTTTGTTAAGCTTTAACTACTCAACCGAGCTTCAGAAAATTCGCATACACATTGTTAAGGGTACAAAAATATTGTTCTTGAGAATGGCTAGTATATTATTTTTAATTATCAACATTTGAGTGACGATTTGCTAAAGTTCACGTTAAGTCCTCCAGCTAAGCTGAGTTACATGTTAAGCATGTGTTTACGTCAGCACAATGGGTATGGATCAAACCTTCGCCCTCTGATCGCATTTCCTGACATACATTTATAGCCTTAGTTACAAACTGCTTTCACTACTAAGTTATAGCTTATCAGAAATCTCGCGTATAAACATTACTCAACGTTAAACATTATTTAGTAATAGTTAAGAATGTTGATCAAATGTTATCATTGATTTTAAACCTAATAGCTAATTAGTTGAAAGGCAGCTAAGTATTAGTTAGCAATATTTTTATAAGACCAGTTGAGTTGCCACCGCTATAAAATGTATACGAAGAGTGTCCCGTAAAAAATCGATAATCCTGAAACACAAATGACATGCGTTACGTAAAAACCAGTTTTCTTTATTTTATGCTACCTATATCAATAGCTATAATATGAGGTGTTTTAGGATTATCCATTCTTTATGCACTATGCTTTGACTCTCAGTAATATAATAATATGAATATTCTTTATCAATTCATGGCACAAATAATTCACAGCAATCATTCAGTTAGTGCACAGACAACCCAGCTCTAAAAGAACTGCAACTTTAATAGCTATCGTGCCGCAGTTACGACGTACAATCAATTTTTATAAGCATCTTATAAATACATTAAAAGCTTTAAATACCTTAACACGCATACACATAACACTAAGCGTAGTTCGTGAATAAATTTTATATTTTAACAGGGTACTCGATAGCCTGCACCTTTCCTCGTTATGAGCTCGTTACCCCGGCTTTCGAATATTAATAATAACTGCATACTAATAAGTATAGTACCTGATACATAATACTTATATAAAATAATAATAATTAGGCCATAGTCCACCACTTTGGCCCATTGCGGGTTGGCAGACTTCAAGTATCTTCGAGAACATTATGGAGAACTCTCAGAAATATAGGTCCTTACTATGTTTTCCTTCGCCTTTCAAGCAAGCGATAATTAATTATTTAATACGCACGTATCTTCCAAAAATCAGAAATGCGCGCCTTGGGATCAAACTCAGAAACTCTGCGCGGCAGTCCAACAGTCTCCCATTAGGATATCTCTCCTTTATAATACGTAGTCTCATATTATCTATATCTCTGAATGGGTGGACAGAGGTATACTCACATTTCACCAGCCATGTTACGTAGGTACTGCATAACTTTTTTTTTCTTATTTTTTTTTATGGCATAGCTTGGCAAACGAGCAAACGGATCGCCTGGTGGTAAGCGATTACCGCTGCCCATGGACACCCGCAACACCAAAAGAGTTACAAGTGCATTGCCAGCCCTTTAAAAAGGAATGAAGGAGGGAAAGGACAAAGAAAAGGATAGAAAAAGGAACGGGGTAACGGGGCCTCCGGCTCTCTCACTCACCGATACGAAACGCAACAGTACGGGTACCGTTACTTCACGCCGGTATTCTGTGAGAGGGTAGTACTATCCCGGTCGATCCGGCCCATTCATGCTGAAACTAGCTCGGATCTACTACCTTAAAATGGTACATTATGGTACATGGTAACAAACATGGTAACATTATGGGTAAGCTTATTGCCGTGTTTCCGAACCGATACCAAACTCTATGCTACTGAGAATTTCTTAAGAGTAAAACCCAATAATTTTATTCTGGCTGGCCTTAACTTGATCCGAAATTCGAACCTGACCCGTAGACTTTTTAAAGCTATCTTTTTGTCATGGTAAATACGAGACTCATATATTTGATACGCAACCCCAGCCTTTTATGGACTACAGCTGAATTTACTGTACAACCAATTAATGAAAGTATGGCTGTATACAAAGTTTATAATCTTCTCAAAGAAATTTGTACAACGTACTTCCTTTATTACCAAACCATCTATACTAAAGTAAAATTTTGAATTGTGAAGTATTGTCGAAGAGCAATCAACGAGGGATCAAGAATTTTAATGAATGCGGCGGCTTTTTATCCTTTAGAACATGCAATATTTTAATATAATAGTATACGGAAAATGAAATATTAACATACATAATTACTTACATTTTTCTTGTCTTATTTAGTAAATAGATATGCCGTACTGGTAGCTAAGGAGAGAGTCTTTGTTAAAAAAGCTGCTCGGCAAATACCATTTTGTGATGTTATGTCGATATGAGTTTATATCGAGTTGAGTTTAAAATATCTAACACAATCTCTTACCTAACATCACACAGTCACGAATTCAACTACTTTAATGAATAGAATGAATACTTAATGAAATACTAGTATGAATATATTGATTACAACGTGCTTTTTATAAAATTGCGCATAGGTACGTGACATTCTAATATAGCTAACAACATGTTCATGGGGTATATGGGTACCACAAGCAAACCTCTAAAAAATCTAACTACAATCAACATGTACAAGGATTATGTCACTTACAATTCAACTCCAGCCTGACAACTTTTTCCTGCGGTGGAACAAGATTCGTATTAGATGCTCGGCATTTGAAGGTAGTATTGAGGTCTTCTCTCTTCAGGTGCTGCAACTCTAGACGATTGACTATAACGTGAGTGTCGGTCTTGACGCCTATGTATTGGGAGGCTGGAGTTCCATCTATCCACCATGATACAGTAGGCTCTGGTCGACCTGATGAAATATATTGATGGTTAAAAACTTAAAAGAAGATAAATAAATAAGCAAAGACTTAATATTGACACAGCCTATCACACCTTCTCAGAAGATATGCTTAACTTATTATGTCACAGCGGCACCTCGGTGGCTATAGATTAATAATGAAGTCTGGTATTCTCACACATGATGAATGATTTTGGTTGCTTAAGTAAAAAGTATATACTGGATCACGAAATAATACCTATCTATATGGATTGTTAATAACGAAACATACGTATAATTTCCTTATACTGCTTTGAGAATTGATTCTAGTTATTTTAAAGAAGACATGTGATAATATTCCAATATCGAGTTCTAATCTCAGCCTCTCATTTTTATAATAGATATTTTATTATATATCTCAAATTAATTTGCTTAATGCAACATGTCTATCAAAATAGTTTCAACCAAAATGTGAAAGTTAAGTAAATATTAAAATGATTAAAACCATTGATTGAATACACTGTTTATGTTTATAATGAATAATATCGGACTTTCGTTGCCTGCTTTTTGAAATGCGTTAATAAATCTAACCAAAATTGACATCATCAATTTGAATTTTCATTCTATTATACTATATTATCACTGGAGAGGAATATTAAGATTAAACATATTTAATATAGATCATAGGATAGCAAATCGAATCATAGATCAACTTCATTGTGAATATCTGAATATCACTGCAATATCAGCACTCGGATACGTTACGGCGTTGTCCCGATCACTATAACGTGGCCTGGGCACAGCACTGATACGAACACTAACGTGTGAACGATTTCATATGAAATGTCATTTCGATATTTTTGACCCCTAACGGGATTCGGTCATGTCACGTCTCTGACTGATTGATGTGCGTGGATAGACCATTACGGAAATAAAATAGGATAAAAAATGTCCATATACTTATAGGACTTATAGGTTGTAGATATTCGAAATGTCAAACCACACAATTGTTAATAATGTTGGTAAAACCATAGTTATTACGTTTTATCAACCCACTGTGTTTTGCATAATAGGTCATCTCTTTAAATCATCCCTCAAAACGTAAGTCACGACTAAATTTTATTTTGACCTATTTAAAAATAGAACTCGCCTTAGGCAATGAGAGACAGCGTTTTAAACCTTTTCTTTAATTGTTATCTTGAAGCAAGACGTGCTCAGTGGAAAATAAAGGATTAGAACTAGCCTAAAATGGTGCAGCAGGAATGTATGAAAAAGAAAATCTTACGGCCATAAACAAGAAAGAGATAAATATCAACATCACAAAAATAAGACCGTCTGGGCCTGGAAACAGCGCATAATAATTTATAAATCATATAATTAAGTATGAACATGATAACAGGGTCAAAGCCTAAATTGCCGCTGTCCGCCCCGCTGCATCATCACAATTGGTGGGCACACGGCCGAAGATAATCCCTAGCACACTGGCGCGTCGCCAGCCGGCCATACTGCGGACTTTTCAATGAACCCATTCGAATGGAATATCTCTTCCAATGTTTCCATAAAAGAAATCAAGCAATAGAAAAAAAATGAACACCACCGTTCAATATTTTCGCGACGGTTAAGTAAAGCTTCGAACTGAATAAACTTGCTCCTGTATTCAAAATGACGAAAGCCAATTTATTCTTGCCGCGTTCTATTTGTAGTAATGCTTTAAACTTATACACAAAATATTCGATCACGTTTTTCACTTGTATTGTGAATATTATATACATGTACAATTGTACATACATGCAAAACTCGATTTTTTTGTTGTACATTGACATATTGCGAAATTAAACTTTTGAGCGGTGATCCGGACTTTATAGAATGCCAATACGTGGCTTCTAACTGTTGAATTTGCGTACATGCATCAAATGAAAGCATTCTGTCACGTACTAAAATAAAAAAGAGCTTATGACAGCCATTTTTGCAATCAACATCAGTTTACTAAAATTGTATGAATATGACAAACATTATAGATTATAGATTCGTTGCCTGCTCAAGTAATCACAATACACTTTTTGGAACATATTTACAATACTTGTAAAATATATTTGGAACGACAGGTATCGTGAATACTAAACGCATATATTTTATTTGAAATCCAGTTGACAAAGTACAGTCAGATAATCTTACTTTTAATCTTAAAAAAGCGACTCCCACGGTAAGACTAACTCCTGTGTCGTGCGAGACTGTACAAGCATTAAAGCACGGACACGGACCATTTATAGATTACACAAAAACCCGTCTGGGATTCGAACCCGAAATACTCGGCGCAGTGTCGAGGCGACCAGTTAAACCACTATGCGGTTCGGTATCGGTGGAGTGCAGTATAAGAAAGTAAAGCAGACAATTTTATCAGCATCCAAGTGCGTAACTAAGGTTAGAAAATACAAACAATAAATAAAATATTAAAGGAAAATCAGTAGTTCTCATATTGTCAAGTATTGCACTTACCACCCCGCACTTCACACACCAATACCAGCGCGGCGCCTTCTTCCAAAGGGCCCACGATGCCGGATACATCGGCGCCAGACTTGTCATACATCAACATCTGATGCGGAGGCACTGAAACAAAAATCCTCTTATAATAACAAGCTTCCACATAAATATTCTATGTCTCATCTTGATGATAATAATCAATATGGAATGAAAATTGAGGGCGCGATCGTTCACGATATTACACGAGCGCCAGATTTGATTATTATTTGACGCCATTAATGAACACCCGCCGTTCTCAATGGTAATTGGATATTTTATGATGTTATGAATATGCCTGATTATGTAAGTAAGAGAGTTCTTTGTGTGAATAGTCCCTTTGCTAACAAAAGGCTCCTTGCAAATTACCTCTCGGCGCGAGCAGACTAATGGATTCCAATGGAGTTGCATATATGCGATGTAGGCTTACTTTTAAATGCTTTGTTCTGTGCAAAAGAAATTTACTTCCCTCATCTCCTTTGCCTGCGTCTTTCGTCGCCTTGAATAGGGTAATTTCTTTGAAAAGCTCAACGGTAGTTTGCTTGGCATTTTATAGGCAGTGTATATTTTTATGCTCTACGCTGGGCAATAATTTTCAAGAACACTGTTGGGCTACCACTGAATAGGACTATTAAAGCAATTACACGGAAACAGATGCGGTAGTGGATAAAATGATTAATAAAACGAATCCAGTGAATACATTAACGTGGAAACCATATGAAATGCCAATAATTCACGTCGATATGGATTGTGGAAGTGGTAAATAACGTTGCGAAAACACGGTGCTTCACAATATTAATTATAACATGGTCCACCGTGCTACGAATACAAAAATACTCATTTCATATCATTAAGAACCATTTCGCTGCCTAAAAAGATTTTAATAAGCAAATAAGGGGATCAGTACCGAGAACTGATAACGCACAGACAATTTGATCTATTCAAATCTAATTTCCTTTTAAATTCAACCTGTCTCCTGCAGATTTTATCTGTGTCATCGTCGGCGGGCATCGTTTTTATCAGCGAGGCAGCTGAGCAACCTCGCCGATCCCGAGTCGACAGTTCATAATTAAAATGTCTGCGCGATGTCATCACGAGGCGACCGCGCGCCTCCCGCGATTCATCCGTAATGACTAAATTGATTCCCAGTTGTCGCTTCATAAAATTTTGATTTGAAACTTAGCTCTTTTTTGTTTTAGCGAGATTTTCTTTAACGATATTATATAATTAGATTTCCTGCTAACCCTTTTGTCTGGATTTACTCCGTCCGTGAATAATGTGCCTGTAGCAATAAAGTTTCTGTTTTGATAGATAGTATTCCATAATTTACTAAGAATTTCTCTTCTCAACGGTTGTAATAGGCTGTTTAAACACCGACGCCTTGTTGCGGCTCTTGTTAAAATGAAAATCTTCACAATAAAACAGAAACGTTTGAATTGATTCGTGTTGCGAGAACTTGCCTTACCATAAATTGTATATTATTATACTTGAATGTATTTGAATAAAGAAATAATTTACTTTACTTCGTTCTGCCATTATAGCTGCGGTACCATTTATGTTTAGCATATTATCGCAAATAGATTTAGATAATATTTAATTTGAGGCATCTATATTTATTCTACTCAAAAAAAGGACATACATTACTTTTAAACAGCTTTAATAAATAAAACTTACCAATAACTGTGAGTCTGATTTGGAAATTTCTCGTGGGCGAGTTCTTGAAGTCGACCCTGCATCGGTATACGCCTTCATCATCCAGTTGCACGGAACTTAATGTGAGCGCTGCTGGTCTGGCGACAGTGGCAAAGTACGCTCTGGGGCCGAATGCGCCCGGGTCTGACCACTGCAGAGCTTTGTTGAACGACCGACCGCGTACGTCGAAGCTGCAACACAAATTACAATTAGGGCCTTGAACATTCCCAACAGTTTGATAATATTAGCGACTAACATGTCTTCCAATTAGAGAACGAAACACGGTGTCTCAAACTATGAAATATAAAAATGTTGTACAATTATCCGGTACAAGCAGTTCTAATATAATCACGTTCAATTTAATTTAATAAGAACGAGTAAATTGCCACATGGACCGCGTCTTAATTTATTTTCCTTGGGAAAAAACTGTCAAATTCTAGAATAAAAGAAGGACCCAACACGGTGAACTTTTTCAATTTCCGGGCAGACATCTACCAACCTTCATCCTAATTTATAAAGCAAGAAGCTTTGAAAGAGATGATTTGATTGTACACCCTGCTGTTCGCAGGTAAATTTAACAATTTAAGCACGCGTTTTATGGCGATATTATCTCCGCGAGGTTTTCGTTTCGCGAGTTTGCTGATGTAAAATAGAAATAATAAACAATTGTGTTGTATATATATTATGGAAAGCTATATTCAGACTCAGAATTATTATATAAGTCCAAATTATCTTCCTATTACAGTATTTTAAATACAAGAGCTTGAGTTGCGTTTTGGATAACTTAGTAACTTACGTGTCTCAATAAAATCTGGCTCCTAGATATTATTCAGTAACAGTATAAAGTATATAATGTAACAGTAGTAAATGTTTAAATAAAAAAAGTATATATTTAGAGAAATATATTTCGCAGCATCAATCTAAGAGAATTTAGATCTTTACAAGACAGTGCACACAGCACTTTCCTTCACATTCGCTCAATAAAACCTTTTCGTTAATCGCCTTTCATTGAATCTTTTCACACGACCAAACCGCCGAGGCCTTTAGATTATCTTTATAAATACAAGTATATCACATAGAAATGTTTCTCGGCTTTATGACCAATTTAAGATTTAGAAAATTACGTGGTTTTCATAGATATACATTTTCACTCCAGTATCCAGCAAACATTTGGATCAGAACAAATATTTGACTGTTTATCTAGCGTTCAATATTGACAAAGAACTACAATAAAACAACAAACATAATATATTCTGATATATGTTCAGTTGTTCGTGTAGAATTCAAAGAGAAGTCCCGTTAATCTCACTAATCCTTATAGTGCTTTGGGTAGCATTCAAATATGAAAAAAATTTAGTTAGAAATTCGAATCCGACCTCTCTTATAAAATACACCTTGCTATACAATGACTTGATAGACATCGTTCTTACAGCTTAGCTTACGGTCACATTCATAAAATAACTAGATTTTCTCCTCGGCTGTGCACACTAGGCTAGGTAAGCCAAATAAACTCACATTCTCACTTATAATATTAGTTAGGATTTGTTTTAGTGCTAAGGAATGTTAATGCCCTCACAATTTTAATAATTTGCTTTATTACAAGATACTCAGGCAAAAAGACAGTGACTGCTCAATTACTGGGACAACGCCTTATAAAAACTTTGTGAATGCGTATTTAATTAGCAGCGTAAAGTCGGGCCTAATGAACCGTTCGGCGCTACTTTAAACGGATGAACGGAAGCCGAGCACAACCAATCCAATTACCGTTAGAAATACACCTACAACGAAACACACTTAAGACGTCATGGCGCTCGTTAAGAAAATCACACTTGACGACTTGTGAGGTCCAACGAGTTTCCATCAACGTCCTTGCGCTGCGACGTACCCGAGTTATTGTCACTCATTTGTGTTTGAGGCGAGTTATTGTTTAGCTTTACTTCAAGTGCTACTGCCTTAGTCAAAGACCTACATAGACGTACACTACAGTCATGTAATAGATTATGTTTGGATGGTTAGAGCACGTGAATGAATACACATTGACGAAATAATTTACTTTGACTTCTGACTGCTCTGGTGGCGTAAAGGTTTAAATGGACGCCTCGCTATTGCCACTGCGCGTATGGGATTCGAAACCACAACACTTTCTTGTCGGTTCGAATCCCACACGAGACAAAAATTTGTGTGATCCACAAATGATTGTTCTGAGCCTGGATGTTCTTTGTGTCCGTTGTTTGAATGTTTGTCAAGTCGACTGCGATACAAGAATCATACATTGTGCGGTAATTGTCTTTTTAAATGAAAAAGTGTCTATCTTTGTTTATCTATTATTTAAAGCAAGTGTCAATGTAATATCATCATAACGATGGGCACCTTTATAATTATGTATTATTTAGGTTATAAACCAAAACGAATCTAAGATACCAAAGAAACAGTGTAATGTGTCAGAGATCGATAGAGAAGTACCCTCTTATATACCTCTAAACTTCAGATTGGACTGTTGTTGTTGTGTTGTTCTTCTAACTGAAAAATTGGTAATGTTTTGATACGTTATGTAGTGCAGTAATTAAATTTTTCTACCAAAAAGAATAATATGTGACGAGTGAATACTCGTCACATATTATTATTATGTATAAAGAAGTAGCTTTTACCCATGAAATTAGCTTAGGTATGCTGATATTACTAAAAGTATTTTCTTCTGGATGAAAGGTACCTTATGTCATTTTCTGCATCCCTGACAACGTGTATGCGAAATTTCATTTTAATCGGTAAACTAGTTAAAGCGTGTGAGAGTAACAAACAAACGATTTAACTCACATTCGCATTTATACTATTATAATAGGGACACGCAGTCTTGAATGGCTCTTACCTGTTTCACTGGGACCGAGTTACACTTACACTTAAAACTTGATATATTAAAATCTCTATAAGAAACAAAATGTTATACTTTATAGAAATTAATATTCATAACCTCGATCTAAAAGAAAACTCTAAACGGTATATTTCATAAATGTAAATTGGAATACAGCTTGTTTTATTAATGGAATACCACAAAAAATGTGTCATACTTTGAAATTAAACTACTATATACGGATTTTATCGCATTGTTTATTAATCACTGTATTACATAATTTTGAAACTATTACACTACTACTACTATTGAATTTTACTTATTTATAAGCTAATAAAATTATTTAAACTATTGAATCTATTTATATTTAGGTTTACACTTTCCCCGAAACCTAAATAAAGATAAAATCCGTATACAGTAGTTTAATTTCAATGAATAACATTCGCGTAAACAGAAGACAGTATTATGTAATGTGTCATACTAATAACTGAACAGATACTAGATTAAATAAAGGATATTATTACATACTCTGGTATTTTATGAACAAACCTATTTTCATTAATTAGTGCAATACGTATCCCGCGCTACTTACACATGCATACTGTTCAATGTAATGGGACGATATTACAATTTTTAATTTTAATTAAATGCCTCGCGTTCTTTTCGCAGTAACATTATGGATTTAGTTTTCTCTTGCCAACACCCACTCTCTTTTTGTAATAAAAAGCAGTTGATTTAATCTTTAAGTACTATTAATATTATAATCTAAAAAAAGCATTAGAGCTACTATAGGCTTACTTTAAAAATAATCATAATATTATTAAATGAAACGAAATTTGATTTCATTATTAAATAAAAAGTTCGAACGGTTTTAACTTTACTGCCTTGCTAAATAATTATCCTTACTATAATATAACATTATAAATTATTCAAAAGTTACTCTGTATATCTGTCTGTTACCTATTCACGGCTAAACCACTCAACCGATTGAGATTCAATTTGATATAGAGGTAGTTTAAAACCTGCGAAAGAACAAAGGCTGCTTTTTATTGATGTAGGTAGCACACGGGCGGAGTTGCGCGCAAAAGCTCGTAGACTATATTTTAGGTTACGTTAGAACTACGGTTTGATGAAGTAAGTAGTTAGTAGTAATATGGGGTTATTAAATTACATACATACATAGATTCACGCCTGTTTCCCAGAGGGGTCGGCAGAAACTACGGATTTTCATTTGCTACGATCCTGACACACTTCTCTGGCTTCGTTCGCTTTCAACATTCCTCATACACGAATTACGTTATATTCCTCATACACGGTTATCAAATTAGTATACCTATTAATGATTCCGCATAAGTAGCCTCAGTCCACAATAGATGGTCGTTCCATAGTAATAGTTAATCTATAACTACGTCAAACGTGCGATTAGTAATAACCTATTGGCAGGCAGTGGCACACCGGCGGCCGGACACAATAGGTTTTCACGTATTATGTCTGGCATTCTAACAATTAACAGGTTAATTAACTAGTTGTTACTGACTGGTTAGTATAACTTGAAACGCAGAACTACCGCTGGTTATTAAAACAGATCAACACAACAATTATTTGCACCTGCAGCTCAAAGTTATCTCAAATCAAGTTACAATTTAGTCTTTATCCAAGATACTGGTTAAGACATATAACATAGAATGAGACATGCGTATATAGATTTGACTGCCACTAACTTCAATATTATGTAGAAACTCTCTACGAAAATCATTTTCGTAAATCTGATCTATCCACATAAGCTTTTTTCTATTTACAGTTTTTACACATGGATAACTACGACACTCTAGTTAAAATCTAGTCCAATATATGACGTAAAACTGAGTTTTATTTTCAGAATATTTTGCAGACCTATGCAAAAAGTGGAAATAATTGTGTTCTGTGTGAATATATTGAATAAAACATTCGCTTACATGAATAGCTTTGTTATTTTTTGTTGTTGTTTTCACAGGCATCAACGAATATTTGAAGTTTAACATTTTATTGTATTAACTTGATTCTTTATTGGGTAAAAGTCAGAAAATGATGTCATGATAGTTTAATTAACATAATAAAGGATTTATTTGATAAAGAAATTTGGTACTCATCATATATCTGTTTTGCTTTAAGAAGAAGAAGGTTCAAATAAATGCACTTGCCTGGATTCATTTATAATATACCTCCATAAGCCACAATGTATATTGTAATTCTGGATTTCACACCAATTACTTTCGCCTGTATCATAAAAATGACTTCTAGATTCCAGTCTACTTGTTCCGGAATAATGTCAAATTACTGAGCGGCTTTTTAATGCAATTTTTACAGTTTAGAAAATTAGAAATTACATACATTAGTTTTATATTGAAACCACTATTCATGAAATTCCGTTGAGTTGAATCCGAGGTGTGATACTGAAACATCCACGGCTCAATTGTTAAAAGTTAAGGTATCTATGGATGAAACGCTTTTCACTGCGTCCAGGGATAATAATTATTTTCTCCATCTCTTACGTGTGCTGGGAACTCGACCGCTTATTCATTTTTATTTAATTATTTAGTTTAAGCGTCGTTCGTAGTTCGAACATCATCTTCTTAGCACTTTATATCTTCTTTATGCAGCAGACACAATAGCAAATATATTGTTCTTGAACAGCTTGTACCCACGCCGTCACTCGACAACTTGAACGAATTATGTTTATCATATGATAGATCTCATAAGTTTAATTTAAAACGCCTGAATAATAAGTAACAACATAGACTATATTAAACTAATATAAAAATTAACTAATATAAAATTTTAATATTATTATTTTTTATTAACGATGCCTCTGCCTACCCATCCAGACAAAGCATCAGCCTTTGTAACTAGATCAAAGTTTATTCATAATTCTAAACATCTTTAGTTATGTTATAATTCGTACTACAAACACAAATTATTTTAATTAATATAGAATGCGAAGGTCGGCATAACTTTTCAATTTATGTTCTTCAAGAGGAAATTTGATTTCACTACAAAGACAAATTCCACAAGATATAATTTTCTAGTTAAAACTTTAAGTCTAAAATCAATAAAAATCTTAGAAACTTATTTTACCTTTATAAGTTAACTTATAAAGGTAAAATAAAATATTTAATAGTCTTTAGAATTTATAGGTATTATAATAATATCAGCCCTCTATGTAAACTGCCGTACTGCTGGGTAAGGTTTCCTTTCAGTGAGAGAATGATTAAACCATGTCCCATCACTCTGGCCTGCGGACACCACATATCTTAAAGAAACCTCCTTACAATATGAATATAAAATTCAATCAACTATAACTGTCAGATGGGTCAACTCACACAGTCAGGAGTTTAATCTGAAGTGCGGTGTTAGGCAAGGCGGGTTGACGTCTCCAAGTTTGTTTAACCTGTTTATTAATCAGTTGATTTGTAGGCTAAGCGGAACCATGGTCGGATGTTCAATAGACGGACAAATTATTAATAATATTAGTTATGCAGACGACATGGTTCTATTAAGTCCGTCGGTAACCGCAATCAGAAGACTACTGGGCATTTGTGAATCCTATGCTTTGTCACACGGACTCAAATATAACGCCAATAAGAGTGTCCTCATGGTATTTAAAGCAGGCAATAAGACTCCCTCGAATGTGCCATCAATTAAGATCGGAGGGTCTTCACTGGTAAGAATAGCAAAAGTTAAATATTTGGGTCACATGATGACAGAGCGGCTACTGGATGATGAAGACCTGGAGAGGGAAAGGAGGGCGTTGGCAGTCCGTTGCAATATGTTGACCCGTAGATTCGCACGATGTACTACGGATGTAAAACTGTTACTGTTCAGAGCCTTCTGTCAGTCTTTTTACACGTGCAGTCTATGGATCAACTTTACGCGCCGGGCTTACTATGCCTTACGTGTTCAGTACAATGATGCTCTGAGGGCAGTGTTAAGGAAACCAAGGTACTGCAGTGCTTCTTTAATGTTTGCAGAGGCTTCGGTCGATGATTTCTTTGCCATCATCAGGAAAAGAACTGCATCGATGATGAGCAGGGTCCGTGGTAGCACCAACACTGTCCTCCGAACGCTAATGTGCAAAATGAACAATCCTTTCATTATATTCTGGGCTAATGTACCTGGCACCTGCTCAGAAATAAAAAATAGCGCTTGGTATTTATTGTGTATTCTTGTTTTGTTTACTAACAAATTACTAACACCCTGTTCTTTTTGTTTCTGTTTTGTTATTATTTTTATGTGTGTTACTAACAATGCCTACTACTAACTTTCTTTGTACACTTTTTAAGGACGGATGTCTGAAATAAAGATTATTATTATTATTATTATTATTATCGATTTTAGGCGCAGTTCGAATTGTAAAATCCATAAGAAAATAATCATTGTATCACAAAATGGTAATGTCATAATATGTAATATCTGTAACAACTTTATTATTAATATTTTCACAAATTTACAAAAAGCCTTTGACATTATAAATAGCCTCCCTCAAATGATAATTTAATGAGTCTATATATGTTGTTCTTTATTTATGATTTTATTCATATAATTTTGTTTCCATATGAACATTCTATGAACTTGCTCCGGTTTTAATACAATTGATATCTACACAAATATATGAATCCCATATTACAAATAGGTCTTGTCTATGTATTTCCAACGATACACAGAAATACAATATTTTCATAATTCACGAAAATTGTCAAATAGTGGTGCCATTTTACTACATTTGTATAGCTTACTCAGGCATATATTCAAAAGTAAACGTTCAAAAGTATTTCTACAACGGTAGATTTTCGAACAGCCCCATCATAAAATGCAATTTTTAACCAAAATATTTTTATCAAGTATAATATAAATAAACAGTAATCCAAGATACATTGTTACAACTCAGCCAAGCACAAGACAACAAAAAAACAAATCATAAAGAATTACCATCTTTTACCATTTCGTGGAATTATTAGGTCGCCTTATTTTACTAAAATCATAACAACATAATACTCCAGACAAAACTTTCTAAGTAATATTGTATCTGCTAAGACGGATTATCGAAAAGTCTGTAACATACTAGCCCATTATTCATTAGATGTAGTAAAACCTTAACGTAAAAGGTTCGGTTACCCCTATTTTATTATTTATTTACCCCTTCCCCGAGCTTCTTTGTCGTCAACGTCCGAACTTTATGATGATTTGAACGTTTATTAATAGTTATTCCCTTGGTAGATATAAGCTTTCTTAAAAAGTATACAACATTGTCATGCCTTACTACATAGTTTATTAAAGGGGAATTATGCGACATCTTTTAGTGAGATGGAGTCATGGTAAGATCGCTAGTACTATTTATGAAGCTTCGTGGACTTCAGTAATTGCTTACCAGCAGGCAGATCGTATGGTTATTTGCCATCACATTCTTCGTAAGGTCTACAAAACATTTCGAGAAGTAAAATAAGAAAATAGCAGCGATAGCCTAGTGGGAGAGCGTTGGACTGCCACGGAGAGGTCTCGAGTTCGATCCCAATTCGTGCACCTCTGACTTATCGAAGTTATGTGCGTATTAAATAGTTCATTATAACTTACTTTAACGGTGAAGGCAAAACATCGTGAGGAAACCTGCATGTCCGAGAGATTCTCTATAATGTTCTCAAAGATATGTGAAGTCTGCCAAACTGCACTGGGCCAGCGTGATGGACTATGGCCTTAACCCTTCTCACAGTATGAAGAGGTCCAGGTCCAGCAGTGGGACAGTTTAATACAGAGCTCGTATTAGCATATAAATAAAAATTAGAAATCTTTATTTCCAAAATACACATAACTGGTATATGATAATTTGCGTTAATCCATCCATAGTAAAATGATACTATTTTAAATGAATGAGTTATAGATTATACAAATTCACGACAAAAACATCTACGCGAATTTTGAAATCTTATTATCAAAGTTTAATACGGATTATTCCGATCCGTCACCCTGCTTTGTCCCCTTAGAGGGACAGATCGGAAGAAAAAATTTGATCTGTCCCCCTGTTAGCAGCGAGGGGACAGTTAGAACTTTATTTACTCCTTAACGCTTTCATCTGTCCCCCTATCACTGATAGGGGGACAGATGAAACCTTTTATTCCTGTTTGTCCTCTGTAGGATTTAATATAGATAATAATTCTTAAAAGTAACCATACACATTATAAGCATTACTTTTAAGAATTAAATAAATGACTACAATAAATAAAATACTAATGGTTTGGGTTTATAATCACCTGTATTTAAATTAATTATAAATATTTCTTTCGTTTCTCTATCAAGCAGTCACAGTCACAAAAATCACAGTAGGTACTGCAGCTTTAATAACAATCAGTCTTCTAATTTGACTTCATACAACTTAGTTACCAATGTTAATTTTTACTAACAATATAATATTTATTACGCGAGGGGAATATCTTCCTAATAAGAAAATATTACATGTTTAGATAAAATTGCAGGTTCTATTAAGGTAATTAACTGTGTATTATTTAGGAATTAAGTAAATAAATTCAAGGTTTGACGTTTTCATTCCTGTGAGAGTGATCAAACATAATAAAATATCCGTTTGTGCTCCGTACGTTAGTGCCACAGTTAATATCAAAACTTATTTTGCAAATAACAACTTAAAGATTCATGAAATATGGCTGACAATTACTTGCACTACATTATTGTTTTCAAAAAAAGCCGGCTCTTACGGGAATTTACTGTTATATATATTACAGTGCAAATAAACAATAGATTTCAAAACAAACAGATTTCGGTTCTTTGTCTCTTTCTTGCTCACGGGGCCTTGTGGGCAGCCGCAATGATGCGCATCATTAAGAGAACTATTGTAAATTTACCATCTTTGGAGGTAACACACCAGTTCTAAATTGTACGTAATAATTTGGGTGAAGTGTTTATATTTTTTTGTTTATTTGTTTAAGAAAAAGACAACTCCCGCATTAGGACTAAATCCTGTGTCGCGGGGGACTTTACAAACATACAACTAACGGACACAATGAACACCCAGACTCGAAACAACAATTTATGAATCACACAAAGTGTTGTCTCGTGTGGGGATCGAACCCACAACACGGCGCAGTGTCAAGCGGCGAGGCGGCCGTCTAAACCACTACGCCAACCGTGCAGTCAATATAACTAAGTATGTAATTTTATTGGAGACTTGCTTGCCCAAGCACTGAGTTACCCGAAAACCGCCTCTCTCAGAGACAGTGGGATGGGCCGTTTTGCAGCATAGTTCGAGAAAATCTCATAAATACATCGTCCTGTGCTGTTGAACGTGCTCGCTTGCTGGCTGTGGGAGAGTGGGAGTCGGGCCTTTGGCTTCAGGCGCTCCCGTCGTCCAACATAGGTACTATGATGGACGATACGACCTTCCGCATTGCTTCTTGTTTGCGCTTAGGTTCTCCTTGTGTTTCTCCGCATCGGTGTCTTTGTGGAGAAGCCGTCGACAGTCTCGGTCACCATGGCCTATCATGCAGCAGGAGTGCTGGTCGTATATCACGACACGCCAACCTGAATAACATACTCCGTCGAGCTCTTGTCACCGCTGGCGTCCCGGCTCAGCTTGAACCTCACGGCTTGGTACGCGACGATGGCAAGAGACCAGATGGTATGTCATTACTGCCATGGAAAATGGGTAGGCCTTTGGTGTGGGACGCAACTTGTGTCGACACCCTTGTGCCATCACATCTTTCTAGCACAGCGGGTTGCGCTGGTGCTGCTGCTGCATCAGCGGAGACGCTCAAACGGCGTAAATATCAAAATCTTATTGGTGAGTACATATTTGAGCCGTTTGGTGTCGAAACGCTGGGGCCATGGGGTCCAAGTGCTAGGTCTGTTTATAGAGACCTAGCTAAGCGGCTCATCGACGCTTCGCGTGACCAGAGGGCTGGTATTTTCTTTGCACAAAGAATAAGTATTGCCATTCAACGTGGCAATGCTGCCAGTCTTCTGGGCACTTTGCCAATTGACGACGATGCGGAGGAATATTATGACGCTTTCTGATTTTGCAGTTTTATTTTTGTGTTTAGTTTATATTTTTCTTGTTAATAATTTGTGTATATATTATGTTTAATAGATTACTCATATGTGAACTTGCCGACATTAAAAATAGTGTTTTTAAAGTATGTAATTTGTAAGTGAATTATTAGACATAATCAATAATCTGAGAGGAAATTACAGACAGAGGTAAGTTTATATAGAATGTAAGTACACTACACACAACGTGACTTTGTTAACAAATTATTAAAAATCATAGAACAAAGTTATTGAGCAATAGTATTTATTTTTCAGATTACAATAACATGTCGGCATTCAAAAACATACCTGGTACTTCTACTACAGTAGACAACCAATGGGTCTTTATAAAAAGAGGTGGTGGTCAGGTGCTTTTACACGCCGGTCATCAATATTATAAAAAGAAAAGTTTAAAAAATGGAGTTACTATCTACGAATGTAACCAAAGAAGGCAACATTGTCGTGGATCGATAAACATTCTGGTAAGAAAAGTATAAGTATCTATTTAGTGATTCATTCATGAAGTTTTATTGTAAAAATATTATTTACAATAACTATTATTAAAAATATGTATGTATCTATCTTACTCATATACTACGATAGTCAGAAAACAGGAAATTTTAAATTAAAGAATAACATTATTTTCGGCGGACATGTAAGATTTTTGTTTTTTTTTTTTGCATCTTTAATTGAGCATTTTTCACACTGATTTATTTTATCTATTAAAAGAAAATATAATGTTACGCTAAGTATTTCGTAGGGCTTTTCTTTAAGTCATGCGCTAACCCGTGACTCTTGAAGTATATAAATAAGACTCTTATATTTTGTTACAGCATAATTATGTTATTAAAGAAACGCCGCATTCACATGCCCCCGATTTCGCCAAAAATATTATGGACCAAAAATTACATGTCATACAAGATATTTCCACATCTCTCACATCTCACATCATCACAAAGTGTACCAAGAATTTATAAAGAAGTCTTAACTTCTATGAAAGATGATGGTCTGGATTTAATAAAATAAATACAAAAAATATTAAAAATATTAAGAGTACTTTATATAAAACCCAGAATGAAGCAATACAAATGAAAAAATATATTTTAATGATCTTGACGAAGTAATAATACCTCTCAAATTTACACATTTTATATTAGCTGACTAGTCATGAAGGTTACAGAATAATCATTTGTAGTGCCGGCGACATGAGAAACCTGTTAGGTACTTTAAAAGACTTTTTAAGTGACAGAACATTTAAATTAGCTGCCCAAAACCATTCCTACAGATTTATACTATACACGCAGACTTCGGCAGTAAAAATATGACTACCGATATTGTACCAGTAGTTTACGCACTAATGAGTCATAAGGATCAGAAGAGCTACGAAATTTTATTTAACATGATTAAGTCACAAATCCCAGAGTGGAAACCCAAAACCTATAAATCAGGTTACGAAATTGCAGCAATGAACGCTATCAAAAAGGTTTTTCCAGATGTCACAGTTAAAGGTTGTTTCTTTCACTATAATAAAGCTGTGTGGAAGAAGGGAGCAGCTCTTGGGCTAACTAAGTCAAAACTTTTGAAAAGTCAAGTGGCATTGAGTGCTGTACTTCCACTGATACCTGAAAATTAAATTTTAAATGGATGGTCATACATCGCATCAGAAAGTCCAGATGATGATCAGAGCAAAAAATTTCGTTTGTATATGATCAAACAATGGATTAAACCGTATGATGCTGAGTTTAGAAAAATATGGTGTGTTTTTAATGAACGCCATCGTACTACAAACTTCTTAGAAGGCTGGCACCATGGATTAAATAATGCAATCGGGAAAAAGAATCCCTACTTAAATATGCTTTTAGTTACTCTAGAAAAGGATGCAGCTTTTTATAGAGTCGTATCACAACAGATCCAAAACCAATTACCTCCAACGTTAAATTGTCGCACAAAGGGAAATATTATGAAAGACGAATATATACATAATTATCAAATGCAATATATAGCTGGTGAAATTACTATTGGTCATTTGTTGGAGAAGTTACGATAGATATATTATTTATCTACTACTTTTAAGAAGTTTGGAAATGTTTTAATGTTCGTTATACTGTTGATTTGGTTAATTTATGTTTTGAGATTATTTGCAATTTAAAGTTTATTATTATTACTAGTTAATTTAAGTATTCATTTATAACTAGGTTATATGAAGTCAAATCAGAAGACTGATTGTAATGTGTACAATACCTACTGTGATTTATAGGACTGTGACGGAAAACAAAGAAATATTTTTATTTTTAAGTAAAAATTAACATTGGTAACTAAGTTGTATGAAGTCAAATTAGAAGACTGATTGTTATTAAAGCTGCAGTACCTACTGTGATTTTTGTGACTGTGACTGCTTGATAGAGAAACGAAAGAAATATTTATAATTAATTTAAATACAGGTGATTATAAACCCAAACCATTAGTATTTTATTTATTGTAGTCATTTATTTAATTCTTAAAAGTAATGCTTATAATGTGTATGTTTACTTTTAAGAATTATTATCTTTATTAAATCCTATAGGGGACAAACAGGAATAAATAAGGCGTAAATAAAGTTCTAACTGTCCCCTCGCTGCTAACAGGGGGACAGATCAAACTTTTTCTTCCGATCTGTCCCCCTAAGGGGACAAAGCAGGGTGACAGATCGGAATAATCCGTTTAATACATGCATGCTGACTGAATATGCAGCCTTGCAATACCAAAACGGCTTCAGCTGTATGCCGCGCTAATTCTATATTTCGCTAATTAATAAAATCTAAACAAGTATTGGCGCCAAATAAGCATCAAATACAAAGGCTTAATGATTACATTCAAAATTAAGTAATGTAACACAAAACGTCTTTGTAAAAGACCACATTGACCGCACAGATGGCGTAGTGATTTAAGTGGTCGCCTTGCCACTGCTACTGCGGCGAGTGTTGTGGGTTCGAATCCCACACGGAACAAAACTTTGTGTGATCCACATATGGTTCTTCCGAGTCTGGGTGTACTTTGTATCCGTTGTTTAAAAGCTTGTAAAGTGCTCCGCGACACAGGAATTATTCCTAGTGCACACTAGGAATAATTCCTGTAAATAGTTGTATTTTTAAGCAGAATAACAACAAACTGTTGTATGCTACATAAGTTATCAAAGATGCAATCAAATAATTTTGATACTATACTGGTGGCAACTGAGCTGCTGCTTGCCTAATGATTAGCTAATGCTGAAGATCGCTTGCAGTAACAGTAAAAAATCTCGCGTCAACCTGCGAAACTCTGATGTGACCCAACCAGTACTAGGGTCGGAGACCACAGGCTCTAGTTCCCTGTGGTCTTCTGTAGACTGTAGAAATTCAGCCAGTTATATTTCTCCCAAGTTTGGTCTGATGGAGTTGTGACAACCTCTTAAAAGGGATTCTTAAAATATGCTGACAAAAATTGCATGATCCAGACTTTTTAATACAAAATTAAGAAAATTACTTAACAATAGATATGACACAGTTAGGTATATTTAGAAACTATGCTTACAACTAAGCTGCAGCCGTAACGCTACAACGTTTACTCGGAGCAGTAAGCCCCGACTCGTAAAATAACCGACCGATCACATTGATTTTCTAATATTTTGATAGTCTACACAGTCCAGTTCAGCTATCGTTTAAAATATGTCAGCTGTAGAATAATAATAGTATTGTGACTAACTATTATAACTAAGCTAGACAATACGTTAAAATTTGAAATGAGTTATGGAGGTAATTCATAGTAGCAAGATGGATAATCTCTATGCATCTAAATTTATAAGTAAGACGGCAATATACATTTTTAGGCTTTCGTGATTTATACACATTACTGACATCGTCATCATCATCATCATCACATGACCACGATCGATGCAAGTCTTTCGTCATGTCGGGATATAAATAGGTAATTATAGCTTTGTAATCCAAAGGTATAATTACCTATTTATATCCCCAATGTGATTAAGACTCTTTACAGCAATAGCCTCGCTTTCTATTACGCAAGTTTCCTCACGATGTTTTCCTTCACCGTTAAATCGAGCGACAGTCAACTATTCAATACGTTCATAACTTTGAAAAGTCAAAGGTGCGCGCCTTTGAATCAAACTCCAGACTTCTGCATGGCAGTCCAACGGTCTCCCACTAATCTATATAGGCCTTTAGAATTACCAAATATATGAGAGTTATATTTAGTGTACTTACATAATAAGAAGGAGCAACAAAGTTTATCTACAAGTTCTAAATGATATTGCTTATTAAATCATTAGCAATACTGCTTCAGATATTTTGCAGAAATCACAAGGATATGAGATAGTAGCGTGAATAAAATACCTAATTAGGCTTAAATTTTCACGAAAATATATAAAGCAGCTAATACGTCAGCGTAGAATAAAATTTTTACAGCCCAAAATTTATATACCTACTACCTAAGCTGATTTGAAAATTATAAAAATGAAGAGACAAATCCTAACAAGTATCTTAACTTTAAAATCATATAAAACTATTCTGATCTAAGTATCCCCATTGACTGAATTATTACTAATCGCTTTATTCCTTTGTTAGTCAATTGAATAGTCTGACTGCTGAACAGCGTTCTTTGTCTTAAACTTCTAAATGTCTTTATTGCTAGCAATCACCAGCCAGGCCTGTCGTTACCGAAATCGTCTAACGATCAAAATGAATAATCAATCTAATCCAAAATATCTAGATTTAAGATTAAAATGAGATTACCGACGAACAAATTTATATTAGGTCTAAAGATTTTCTGCTCCAAAGAGTTAAAGCCACATCATGTAACAAAAAACCATCTACTTGTAACTCACTGAAAAGTCATTCAGACAGCTGTTCACGTCAGTTTCAAATAAAATAACACAAGTTCAATCAATAATTACCTGTAAATAGGTTTCCCTCCGCTCTTCCTGAACCAGAGCACCATATAGACTCTATCTTCGTTGGTGTCAGGTGTGACGTCACACGGCAGAGAAGCCGTACGCCCCAGCACCGCGTCTACGTCCACCGTCGACACTGCAACAATGAACATATTCACTGAAATAAACAATACATTATTCAATAAGGACTCTTGGAAGGTGACACTTGTGTTATGTTTTGTAGCAATGAGGGTAGATAATAACCGTTGGGACTGCGACGACCCAAATGTCGTAGATGCGGAACTTATCGCCTCCGTGTTTGTGACCGTAAGGTTGTATCACACCAAGGAGGACATTTTAAATTTAAATTCTTTGAGAAAACTAATTAAACTCATTTTATAAAGGCTTTAAAAGACACAATTGTTAGATTATATTAAAGGTTGTATCATATATCAAAGGAATCAAAATTGTAAGTATTAGACAACACTAAATAATAAAATCATATTATTTTACATACTTGATTTAATAAGTTTTATTGTATAAATACAGTATAGAAAGTAGTCAGCTCGTATGAGGTCACGTGGAGCAATGAAAACGATCATCAGGCAGAAACATAATGTGTATCAGCAACCCTTAGCATCAACCAACTAATTTCAATAAGAATCGTTGATAACAGGATCGGACTCAGGCGTTCTGGTCAAATAAAACAAGATCATAGCCCAATCATAAGACAAGGCCGTGGCTAATAGTCAAGTAAATAATCGGAAGAAATAATTTGTATAGGAATAATAACAACTCTAACAGATTCGTTAGGCGATAACTTGGAAAGTAACATGATGAAGACTTGAATTATAACCGATGTCGGACGCAAAAAATCCACAACACAAGTGGGGCAATACGACAAGGGAATAACAATCAATCATTCGATCTGTCGTAGCTCACAGCAGCACATAAGCCTTTCTCAATTTACGTAACAATACCCGGTATTCTATCTTTAGTTTAACGCACCATCCTCTGCAGATCGTCGGTATTTCTAATAAAAAAACGCTTTACATGACGGTTACCGATTTTATGTTGTCCATTGTCAGAATTGTCTCGCTCAGCGTCTACCAGCCCTTTACTAGCTATAGCTAGCTAACACGATTGGTAGTTTAGCTTGCTTGTTCCATTCATATTTAGAGGTATCTTGCCGAGTAACTGCTAATGTACAAACTGATCTATAGCTATAACTATGTAATTCATTGTACCTCAGGTCATTATCAGAACACATTTTATACATCGGTACACTTCAATAACTTGTTGTTTTATTTAATTCTGCGTTCTTTAATAATTGCAACCTTTTGTGGTTACACCAATATACAAGTAACAAATATTGTAATCAACCATACTATGGTACCATGTTTATTTCTGTGAACCTTTGTACTGATTCTATGTACGTAGCATTATTCGAAAGAAAGGATACAATCAGGTGAAGATATGTCAAATGAGGAACACCGCGACAAAAAGGGCATCTCATTCAAATAATATATGTTTTCAATACATATATTATTTGAATGTCATGTTTATTTTATGGTAACAGAATTCTACTATGCTGTAGATGTGTGTTCCGCGTACAAATCATATATCAAAAACAAAAGATCAAATTTATTGAGTTTCATGTACTTGTGTTTTGTTAAATATACGTTAGAGTTAGATATTAGTTTTCCAAGAAAATCTTGTCATGAGATGAACAAAAGGACTTCCGATCTAAACAGCTTTCTATTACCCATATAAGAGACAAAGGATCGTCTCAAATATTTAAATATAATCCTAACTTATTTTTATATAGTAAATAGTAATACCTTGGTTTATAGTTACCATATCTATGTTAGCTTACTGTTTACTTTATATTAAATTACTTTTACAACAATGTTATCAGTTTTTGTTCATAAATATTCGAACAAAACTATGTGTCGCAATTTGCCAAAAAAGTATATTATAGTATAGAGGTTTGGGAAATCTTCCTTTTTTGAAAAAACAAGTACATGTGTTTGTTCTGTATCTCGGCGGATTTGCAAAGAAATCGTCATACATCACCATTTTTGTTCTGTGCTACATAACAACTAGCCACACTAGGCCTAATAGAGTTTACTTAGATCAAAGTCTTATTTTTAAAACTCATTAATGACTTGGATATAAAAACATTCGAAATATAGAGCAAATAAAATTTACTAACCAAATCATCCATAAAGGTACCACAACACCGGTGTATTTAAAATAGTGTATAAATATTGTGCTTTGTTAAGAAAATACTTTTCAAAATCATGTCCATAAATTTGTTGATTGAGTTGTGTACGTGTTAGTAGACCAGTTTGTAGCGGTTAATGAAAATGTTGGACATTGCCATGGATGCTTTTTTATATACTCATTATAGCATATAGACATAGTAATCAGTAACTGAAGATTAAAAAAATATATTAAGTGTTTTAAGAATAATTCTTTTTGATTATTATTCTCTATTTTTGAACTGTGACAATATCAATTATCTCTTTACTATTACTGCAATAAAACGATTTAATTTTAAAATATGGAAAGTTATAGATAATCAACATTTTAAAACTGTGTATCGACTTCTGTCAATTACTGTACATGTACTTAACCAGACGTTACAAGTTAGTAGAACAGGCAACATTATGACAGTAATGTATAAGATTATACAAACTTTTATTACTATTAACACAAAACGACAAAATTATTATTGCATTAAGTAATTACCCAAAACCCTAAGGCAAGGCAACATTAAAGGACATTAGGGCAGCCTTTATTTTACAAACAACTTTAATATTCTGTCATTGTGATTTTATCCAGTTCATTATACGAATTACAAAAGGATGACAGCGGCTAGGACGGACCATTTGCATTTTGAAATAATCCAAAAAGGGCATTATAATAAAATTTATTACACCCTTGATAAAAAAATAACTTGGAGCATAAGACAGTTTCAACGGTTTATAATAAAATAAGGAAGCAAAAACTGAAGGAACGAATCCCCTGTGTATTACATTTATTCATTACGAAAGTAATTTAATGAAACAGTCAGTTTGAAGAACGACTGTCATATTTTTTCTGTGTACCGTACAATTCAGAAGATTAAAAAGAATATACATATTTTTTATATGTAGTATAGTGGTATCCACAAATGGGTAAGCAAAGCATAATAATAATAAATTATTTATAGCAGCTGATCGTCGTGTTTATTCACACGCACAGGCAAACTAATAAGCTGAGCTCATAATATAATTTATTAAACAAATCTTGCATGCATTGCTTGTTGTACTCATCGTTGTTTGTCATCACATTGTTTCCAATAATTTGCAAATTAATATTATATTACTTTTAATTTATGTTTTATTTATTATCTTATGATATAATAATATTACGCTTATTAATTACTAGCTTTCGTCCACGGCTATGCTCGGGAACACCAGACAATGTGTATGCTACGACAAATAGGCGTAAAAACGTAACAAACGCAAATGTATAATATCAGTTAGGATCGCGCAGCGGTAGTGAATGTGACTGCTGTGCATAGGGTCTCGGGTTCGAATCCTGGGTCGGGTCAACAAAAAGTTACTAGGTTTTCCTGTTAATAAATCTCAATACGAACCCGGAGTTGGGATGTTGGCGGTGTTAGGTAAGGTTCCTCCGTGCCCCGGAAAGCGCGTAAAGCCGTTGGTCCTGCGCCTGATCTCTCTACGGTCGTATAGGACTATCCGTCCCATCGGACCATAAGGGTTAGGAAACAGAACGTGCACTTGTGTTTGCGCACATACTTGTGCATTACAATATCTCCTGCGCAGATGGCCAGTTTCCGTTAAGATTGGACGCCGTGACCGAAATTTAGTCTGGTGGACATTATTAATGTATTAACTATAAATACACAGAAATATGAAGTAATACAATAAATATAAACTTTTTATAGTGGTTTATCTAGAGAGGGATTCTACGTTAGACGCTAGAAGAAACACTGCAGTAGACTTGTGGCGGTAGCGCAGAAACGCACGACCGTAGCGATGCAATTACACTTTGGACATTCTATAAACTTTTTAATAGCGCTATAGTTGTCCTATTGTTGCACAACACAAGGCTTTCTAAACCGAAAATCAGATGGAAGGCACTCTTAAAGTTTGAAGTAGACTAGCGACCCAACCCGGCTTCACATGGGTAGTATAAAACCTTAACAAATTATAAACCTAAACCTTCCTCGTGAATCACTCTGTCTATTGGTGAATTTTGTTTTACAATATTTAGTGATGGTAACAGGACAGCGCACGACTGCTTCATAAGTCTCAGTATTTTGTGTTTATATGATTATGTATTTATCATAATAAGCTCACCTTTACTTTTTGGGGAGACTAAAATATCGGAAATACTTATGATTCAATATGTTTGTACACTAAACATGCTTCTTCTTATTATTTGCAGGACAAATAAATTTTAGGACAGTGTTACATCAGGTTTATAATGAAATAAATACATACATTGTCACATCTATATCCCTGAACACAGGGATATTTTTTTTTTTTGTATATCGTCGTCTCTCGGATTTGGAATAATTCCTGGACTTTACAAACATTCAACCAGACTCGGAACTATAATTTATGGATCATAATTTTTTATCCATTCAAACACTCGGCACGGTGGCAGTACCGAGGTGACCTCTTAAACCACTACACCGTCTGTGCAATCAAAACAAGTTCTAGGTCCCACCTAAAAGACAGAAAACCTCAATAACACTTAAGCCGACCCGAAAATGGAACCTATGGTCTCATGCATAGCAGTCGTATTAAATACCACTGCGCAACAAAAGCAATAACAAAAATAATAACATGATATAGATTTTAGCACGCCTAAGCGATTTGTGATGTAGTTTGTTTGTTTGACATTACATAACGACATACATACGTAATTTTTAACAAGACATAATGAGCTTTTCATTGCCGTAAGTGAAGGTAAGTACATACCTACATTATGCAGAAAACTCCGTTTAATGTTTAATTAAGCATCTGTTACGCTTACCTATTCCATTCCCAACATTATTCTTACTGAATTTATGTGCATTTATGATTCTGTTTTTATTACCTACTTATTGTAATTTCGTTGTTTTGTTTAGAACGTTATAATATCAAAAGTATTGTAATAATATCCTAAGTTACACAAATACATTTAAATGAATCGTCAAAATTATGTTAAAAGTAAATTAGGCAACCACGTACATAGAGGCAGAACGTTGTTTTTGGTCCCATAACATATAACTGGCGTTCTTTAATGAAATTACGGTCAGCATAGATATTTTTAAGTTCTCGAAGTAAATTTGAAATAAACAATTATGCACAAGAACATTTAGCTACGGCTCGAATTTTGGTTAACTTGCAGCCTATTGTTTTAACTTCTGATAAGACTGATGATCGGCCTGTATGGGAGTTTAGACGCTCATTATCATATTTCAATACGATTTTGCTTTTAAAGTTTCATCATATTATATTTTTATTTTTAAAGGACGAGTAGTCCTTAAAATAATTCCTGTGTCGCGGGGGACTTTACAAACATTAAAATAACAAACAAAATGTACTCCCAGACTCAGAACATCTATTTTTGGATCACACAAATTCTTGACCTGTGTGGAATTCGAACCCACAACACTCAGAGCCGTGGAAGCGGCGAGGCAACCACTTAAATTACGCCATCTGTCCGTGCAATATGTATCATGTTTAGGTTATACAGTTTCACTAACCGTATGCAATGCGTGTTTAAAGTACTGCAGTCATAAAACATAACTTCACGTCAAAAAATATACTTTAAACGACTTCTATCTTCAGTGCGACAGTTCGCAGCAAATAAACAAAAGTAGCGCCACAATTTATGACAAAGTAGCCATAAGTATTCCGTTTTCTCGTTTTAGCACGGGTCACTAAAAACGTAACCATGAGGTTGGACGAAGCGAGTGTTTTGGCGGAACTGCCTCCAGTTTAGGACCAACATTTATCTCAGCAGAGTTAATTGAGGCTCTTTGTTTTTCCTCTGTGCATTTATACATGTCTACGGACTGTTAGGTGTACGAAAATTTCTTTTAGCAATTTAGTTACACGAAAACATACGTGTCAGGCCCGGCATCAACTCAATAAAGCAACTCAAAATTCGATTGTCGGATACAAAGGGCCGCTCTATCACATCACTGTTTGTGAAAATTGTATTGAATACTCGTTTGATTTTGTTAACATGTACCTATACATGAGTAAGCGTTACACATCGTTTATTTCCTTTATTAAATACGATACGAGTTTAAAGTTATAAAATATTTTATAACGTGAGAACTTTCATATCATAGTTTCGCTACAAAATTAGCGGGTTTGTTTTATATTAATAAGTACTTTTACTAAAGTAACTTTAATTGAGTGTATGTATATGTTGTTTCGAGTTTGGGTGTTTTCATGTGTGTTGCTTTAATATAAGTAAAGATTCTCACATAAAGATACATTCCAACAACGATTTAAGAACTACACTTTTTGTCCTCTGTACACGGGACAAACATTTAATCGTTTTTTTATCCCCAGATCGAACCTACTACACACGGCAATGGTGAGGAAATAACTCAGACATTTACGCTATTCATGTTGTTAATGATGTAAATTGTAAACTTTAATTGCATTGTAAATGGGTATGAAATACAGAAGATACTAGCAAATAAGCGCTGCATAATTTCAAATTTATCCCTTTTGATATACACGCGGTCGGAGCCCATCAAAGCACCAACTATAAGTTCAAACTATGTTTCATAGTTTGTTTACAAATATAAACGCTTGAAAGTTATTTTATCAAATACTAAATGTAGTTAAGCTAGAGTTTATTATTTACAACATAAATTAGTAAATGTGGTACGAGTTTCAAAATTCTAATGTGCTGACGGAATGAAAATTCCTGATTTAGTACACCGAACAGGCAGCCGGATGGTAATTTGGTAAGTTCGGATACTTTTAGATTTGAATTCGGTAAACTTTAATCACAGCCGTCGCTTTATTTTTGAAAACTATTTCTGAACTGTGTTGTATTAGTTTTTTTTTAATGCAGTTGATTGCAGAGTTGTAGGTATAAGATAAAAATCTAGTATTTAAATAATACGTAGCCATGTTTTATTGAATTTTGGTGAAGTTTATTTCAATGGATCTTTTCTATAATACACAGGTATTTTACGCTATATGATTAAAATAAAGTCGTCTAGGTTCAGGATTATTTTAGTAGTTTTTATATATATATATATATATATATATATATATATATATATATATATATTGTATTTAATCCTAGTAACATGTTCATATACCAATGACTAAAATATAAACCGTTTGAATTTTCTTTGTTAATTTCTTATAGCTATAATGATATGCCAGCTTTTGATTTGGTTCCATAAATTATGACGCATAATATCAAGATGAGAGATACATTTGTAAAAGAAGTCAATCTTTTAAGCTAATACCTTCATTTTCATTGTCGTGTATAAGATTTACCTTGTTCATGAGCTCTGGCTATACCTTCGTGTTGTAGAGATATCTATACCAATATTATAAACAGGATAGGTATTTGATTTTTGTTTGTTTGTCTGTAAAACTACTTAAGCGATTTTAAAATTCTTTCACCATGAGGAATGTATATTATCACCAATAAAACAGAGCACATTTTATTTAAAAAAACTACTATTACAAACCTTTTTTTTTTTACGGATTGAAATGGGAAAGGCTGAGGGGCGTGCCGGACTCTTACCGCAGACTATGCTTGATGCACTACCCGCCGGCTAGGGGACGGCACCGGTGGGGCGTGTGGGACTCACCAGCCGAGTGCTGGTATAAACCTGGGGTGTTCCCTCTCTCACCCAATGGGGGGGCCAGTTGGGAGTCTAAAAAGATTCATCCATAGCAGGCCTCCCCAGACTATTACTAACCTAACCTAACTACTTTTACGCGAGCAAAACCGCCAGCAAAAGCTAATCAATCATAAACAAATTTAACAAGAACTTTCACGTTTACTTCTACATAAGGTTTGCAGCTGTTTTAGTAATACATTTGTCTTCAAATAGAAATCGTATTCTAGGTGTTAACCAGCTAACGGGCGTATTGAGTAGAAGTTGTAAACGTGTGTTAGTAAAGCGAACGCTTAGCGCTTGTTATTTCAACATAGCCCAAGCTTCAAGTCCATGGAAATATAAACATACCGGTTATTGCCCCCAGCTTCGCTCGCTCAGAACTTAGAGAACAGTACTTTTTCTGGTTGAAAAGGTTGTCAGAAAAAGAGGTTATCCTTTTCTGTACCCCTGACAACCTGTATGCGAAATTGTATGATGATCGGTTCAGTAGTTAAGGCGTGACAGCGTAACAAAGAAACAAACTAACATTCGCATTTATCGAGCACTATTAAACTGCTCAGTTTTATAAAACTCAAGCTACTACTCACTTTAAGGCTATTAGATATTTTAAACGAGAAGTAAGCGTGAATATTATAAAGAGGAAATTGTATTTCTAAATGTTAGTTTGTAAAAAAATTGTTGTTCCGTCAGTCTGTATGGTCTTTGTGTCCGTTATTTGAATGTTTGTAAAGTACCCCGCGACACAAGAAGTATTCCTAGTGCGATCTTTTTTAGAAAAATTAATAAATATAGGAAGCTGCTCTAGAAATAGGCTATATAACATTACGCTACAAGTACGCTGCGCTACGAACCACGGTAGCGGAGTAGTAATCACAATCGTGGGTGAAACCACAAGAACAGCTAGTATATTATATAATCGTTATATTTTCTCACAACTCTATAGAATTCCAACTATAACTTGATAAATTATTATGCACACTAGAACATTAGGCTTAGTTGAAGTAGTTAACAATAACGTAAATTGTTTTGTTAATATCTGAAACTTAACTATATGTACGTGTCTACTTAGTTTATAACGACTTGTTTCATGACTACTGTTAATTTTCATGGGTCATAAGCAGCCATGAGATAATCAAACACGATGTTACACGATCTCTGTTGGTACAGTCAACGACATAACTCGATAAACATTCACTAGATTTTGAATTGATTAATACACAATAACATCTCTTCTTTCAATGCAGTAACGGTTATTATAGTATAGGTTATCATTATATAGTTATTTTAATCACGATTATTAAACAGTGGTGATTAAAATATCTATCCTTTAATCGTTACTACAGATACTAAAAATAATAAGTAATTTAAAGGTCAATGTGTGTGCTTTTACAATAAACTCTCAAGAGACATTTAAAATCTAAATTTTAATAAATTGAAAAATTTATAAAAACTTATATTATTATTACACATAATATATAGAAGATAAAAATGCTTGGGATTAAGTTGCTTTCACTCACAGGCTATTTATAATCATATCATTAAGTTAATTGTAAAAATGAGTTGTGTATGTGACGTATAGGTTCTTCATTTTTATCTTAGATTTACTAAACCTTTACTTTTTGAATCGTATTTAAATAAACTATAATAGTACCGATTACACACAGTTGCTCATAGTGAACCACAAATGGTTGTTCAGAGTCTGGTTGTTCCTGGTGTCCGTTGTTTGAGTGTTTGTAAAGTACCCCGCGATACAGGATTTATTACAAGCGCCGGAATTGTTTAAAAAAAAAGAAAGAATAATTAAAATAAGAAAAATAATATAAAATTGAATTATATTGTTAATAAATATTTGGCGATTGAAAAGAGTGGCCATGAGTTCCTTGCCTGCTTCTCCTCATGTAATCCCTACTCCTCGAACAGGCTTTATTTAATGCAAAAAAAATATTTTCTTTTATTTATTTCTATTAATATATTTTAATTAATATATCAATACATTGACGTGTCCAAGAATTGTTTATACGTTTTATGGCAATAAAGAATTTAATTCATAAAATACTGTTACAAATTTGTAAAATCTACTTATGTAGCTGACTGTGCATAAGATTTATATTGAAACACGTCTCTAGCCTCAACTGTCAAATTAAGAATCACTTTAATCTTTAATATTCTTAATCAATGTTTCGTTTTTTATTTTATCGCTACAAATATCATAAAGTATGTAGAGAAAAAGATTATATAAGATGCAAATAAAAGCAGCTATGTTTGTTTGTGATTTTCCTTGAACATCTAAAAATGTATAGTAAAAAATCCAGCATCAAAAGTGATTAATAATTCAGAAAGAGTTTTACGAATATTTTTACTCTTCAAAGACGCTTGAAAGTACAATAGAAAATTCAGTTGTAATTCAAATACTGCGTACATAAATGGCAGTAACGGAATACAGTGAGAAATGCTCTCAAATTATAACAAAGAGGCACGTCTGTCAGTCAATATGTGTTACTCGGCAATCGCGTCAGGTGGCCATATTGGAGCTGAGACGAGGCGTGCATTATGATAATTCGCCGCGTATCCGTCGAAGGAGCCAGTACTCCGCTAAATATTTCTCGGCATGGCATCACACATTTGCCTAATAAACGAGTATTATTTTGAATTGATTTACTGTTATGTACTTTAAGCTCCTGTTAATACAGTAGGTTAAGCGTAAGCAAGCGCGATAGCGGCACGTAGGTTATGATGTTGTCAGCTCAAGTAAATATTTTATTTTAATTATATTTTAGTAGTATCACGATATCGGAATCATGTAGATAGCAATAATTAACCTTCGCAAACATTGCTACCTATAACTAAATTATTAACCAGCTTTATGATACCATGTTTATAATTAGCTTATTTCTCACATGTAAACATGAAGAATCGAGACATTGAAGATTTTCAACGTGTATGATACGCAATGGATATAGAACTATTATGAATACTAACAAGTATCACAACAATAACTTGATAGAACTAAATGATCAATATATTAACAGATTAAATCACAGAAAGTAATTTCGTCATTAGCAAGTTTAATACTGATATTATACATATGTATAATAATATCAGTATTAAGCAGTCCTACTGCTGGACACGGACCTCTTCTAAGTGTGGGAAGGGTAAGACCGTAGTCCACCACGCTGGCCCATCGTGGGTTGGTATACTTCACATTAATTTATTTATTATAAGCCTAATTGGCGTCCCACTGCTGGGCAAAGGCCTCCCTTTCCGACATCCATCTATCTCGGTCGCTTGTTATGAGTTGCCAATCCCTTTCAAAGGCATCGAGCTCGTCTCGCCATCTCCTCCTGGGCCGGTCCCGTTGTCGCTTCTCGTTACTTGGCATCCACTTTCTGACATATAGACTTCACATATCTTCGAAAATATTGTTGAGAACTCATGCACATGCAGGTTTCCTTACGATGTTTTCCTTAAACTTTAAAGCGAGCGATTATTATAATTAACTATTTCTAAAAGTCAGAAATGGGTCAGGGTTGCGATCGAACACGAGACCTCTGCATGGCAGTCCAAATATGTCCTACTAGGCTATCGCTCCTAATATGTAGATGCAGTCTTTATCGATTAATAGCAAATGTAGTATTTATCGATAATAGTGTTTCTAATCTAATATTTACTTTTTCTATTTATTTTAAAATATATTGATATTTTATTTATGCTGAAAGTCCTGTTCCTATAATTGCCAATCCCTCTACATTATTCTTTTCTGCCTAATATACCTAAGGTTATCGACGTATTTTTGACGAACCAAGTAAAGTTAAATTAAATATCACTTTTGACACAAAGTCCTCGAAACAAGCTTAACATAATCAATGAACTGAAATAAAGTTAATCTAAAATAAATTATGTGATATTCCCCATCGACAGTAAAATCTTACGTGCAATATATTATCAGTTACAATGTTCATATAATAATGGTCGCCTTACATTGTCTCTTTAAGGTTTTATATCATTTTCATCAGCTCGTAAATGAACTGTTACAATGAATCTGTTAAGAGCCCCTGCGCTCTCTGATTCCAACAAAACGTAACAAAAAGAATGCACCAAGTTAGTTATTATCCTGAAGTTCTGCAGTTTTTACGATTTGTTTTATTTAAATCCTGAGATATATATATTTTTTATATTATAAAGAGATTCTAGCACCAACATAGTAGTAACACTGCGGGAATATTATAATGACAATATTGTAGTTATGCCGACTTGGTGGCGCACCGGTATTGTTTCTGCTGAATAAAGTCTGAGTCTCGATTCCTGTATCGACCAAAGTGTAATTAGGATTTTCTCTTAAGAAATTCTCAGTAGCAGCTCGAGTCTAAAACTGTGCCTGTTGCACGAGAATAGGGACTCTCCCTATTATTTGAGACCTACACACGTAGCTAGCAAAATGTAGGTGCGATAAGCTATTGTTATATGAACTTTGTAACTGATAATATATTGAACGTAAGATTTTACTGTCGATGGAGAATATCACATAATTTATGTTCGACTAACTTTTATTTCAGTCTATTGATGATTTGAAAGTAATTTCGGTGACTTTTGGCAAAATTAATATTTAGCCATACATGGTTAGACATAAACTTCTTTAGTAGACTATCCCTTTGGGGTATAGGCATAACACTGTTTATATATTGTAGTGCTATTTATAGCGGGTTTACAAGCCTATGATATGTTTACAGATGGGAGTTTTAGTCTTATTTATAACCATTAATACTATTTCTAACAAAAACCTATATGATAAAGGTTTAGTTTAATTATAACTAGCTATCCGCCCCAGCTTTGCACAGGTAGTACCTTAACAAATTTTACATTTAAAGCTTCCTCATGAATCACTCTGTCTATTGATGAAAACTGCATGAAATCCGTTTAGTAGTTTTTGAGATTATCGCTAACAGACAGATACGCGGCGTGGTACTTTGTTTATACTCGTTGTATGTAGTAATAATGATGGTGATAGTATATTTCCTTTCAAAGCTGATACAATCAGACACGTGATGATCTAACACATTCTATTGTAGTCTAGTTGTATTGTAGTTCGAAGGGTTAAGGATTGTTCTAGTACTCTGCGATCTACAATACCTTTAATAGGTGACGGCAATGACATTTATTCAATAATGTTACTATCTGCAAAGATTTTAATCATAGATGCTCTCTACAAGCTTTTGGTCGTTTTGCTAGAATCTGATCGCAGAAACTGAGCGTAATGACACTTCTTAAAAATTATATTTTTGGGTGTCCATTCGCACACAACGTTTTCCAGATCGATTCATTTCGCACTCCTATACTATGGATGTGTGCGAATCGACATTTAAAATAAGTATTTTAAAAAGTGTTGTTATGCACAATTCGTTCGAACAGATTCGCGCGAAACGACCAAAGAACCGCTCTACTTCGTTTAAATACAGTCACCTCTATGGAAGTTAAGTTGCCATGACACACAATGCCAACATGACATCTTAATCATAAATATAGTACAATCACGCTCATTCATATAAAAATTGAACACTATCGTTCTCTGTCATGTAAGTGTAATGTTTGAGCTCACTCTTCTGAGTGTGGAAATTTGCGCTTAAACTACAGTGAGGTCACCACATCTTCTTCTTCCTAGCCTTCATTATTTCCAAGTCACTTGGGATCGGCTTTTCTAGTCTAACCGAATTTGACTGGATATAAGTTTTTACACGGAGCGGCTGCCACCTGACCTCCGTAACCCGAAAGCTAACGATACCCTAAGGATTTTAAAGGGCACTGACTTCCCGATAATGACTGCCATAGATGTTCATGACAGCCAGGACCGATGGCTTAACGTGCTCTCCGAGGTACGGGCCTCGTTAGGCCATCGGCCTACTCTGTAGCAGGCGATAATTGTCTATCAATACGCACATAATTTAGAAAAGTCATATTACTTCCGAAAGTCAGAGGTGCGCGACGTGGGTTCGAACCCGAGACCCTCTGCATTGCAGTCTGTAAACTGTCCCACTGCTGGGGACAGGTCAGCGTGAGAAGGATTAGACTATAGTCCACCACACTGACCCAGTGCGAGAACATTATGTAGAACTTTCAGACATGTATGTGTCCTCACGATGTTTTCCTTTACCGTTAAAGGGTATTTAATGCGCACATAACTTGATAAGTCAGAGGTGTGTGCCTTGGGATCGAACTCGATACCTCAGCGTGGCAGTCCAACGGTCTGCCACTAGACTATCGCTGCTATCTGAAGCAAATTACCAATGATTATAATATTTACTTGTCAGAATTAGATGCAGAGTTGTTCGCTGACCCACAAATGATGTATATTGGTGTTGAAACCCCGAATTGAAGTGCAACGTAAATCAGCATTTGATAGTTGTCATAAGTCGTATTGTAAATTCAAAAGAGTTATTTTTTAGTTTTTCTTATGTTAAATAAAAAGAAGCAAGCATATAGGGAAAACAACTTTCGAACCTTAAATAATATTGAAAAAGGATATGATCGAGGATAATAAATAATAACAACAATGTGATATATGGTACAGCGTTTCTTTTAAAAACACATTTGTATTAATGCAACGCGGACACATCCAGTCGTACCAACTAGTGCAATAATAAATCATTCAATTTAAGGTTGTGCGTCCTCAGAGTGACATAATTCACGAGTATAAATTCGTATTATATTTACTTTTCCGCCTGTATTTACTCCGTATATGTACTTACTCAACGTTTAATACCAACGTTTACTGTTATCTGAGGATAAAATGCCGACAAAATCCTTGTATTAAACCTCTTACATGTTTTATAAGGGCGAAATTAAATTGTGTTTTCTTTAAGACTTTTCTCATGTACCATTTAAAATTCAACAATAAAATAACATTGTTTTCTGTGAAACGAATGTTACTGTAATCCATTTGGCTTGTACAGATAACAAAACGAGGAAAACGCATAAGCAATGAAAATCCTTCATGAGCATAAAAAGATTGTAATAATTACAAGCAGTTGATATATTTATTTACTTTATTGGACTATCTACAAAGATACACACAACTTAAAGCTAAATGCAAAAGTGTTAGGTCAATATATTAAGTGTGCACCCTCACTTACAGAAGGCCACAGCATGCAAAGTAAAAATGTACATACAGTTGGCGAAATTGGACAAAGGTACAAATAGTAAATTACTAATAATGAATTAAAATAATGATATACAAATAATAAAATACAAATAATGAAATTACAAATAATTATATAATATACATATGTACTTAATATATATATATATCTTATTGGCTTAAGGCCAAGGCGACTATTGGACTGAAGAGGTTAAGCGTTTACGCCTTGTTCCGAATAGCAAAAACGCAAGTAAGAGTCATAGGTAGATTTTAAATATATTTAACTTGTATAAGATTAATTTTCAAAATATTTTAAATACTCTCTATAGAATACTCGAGGTTAATGTGTATAAAAGATGGTAAACCATTCACGACATTTCTTATTTAATATTCTATCAATGAACAAATTGACTTATGTGGTGCTTCCTAACTAATATTATAAATGCGAATGTGTCTTTGTTTCGCTTTCACGTCTTACCTGCTCGATCGATCATCATGAAATTTCGCATAGAATTTGCCGAGGTACATAAATGGCCTACTACCTTTCATTCAGAATAAAGTACTGTTCCCTAGGGAAAGAAATGATTGACTAAATCTTTTTAACACAAGCAAAGCCGCAGGTAAAATCTAGTGCACAATAAATTAATTCTTTTGGGCAGTGAAAAGTATAAGTAAATATCGTTCAAAAACATTTAAAACAACTGTAGCGTTTATCAAAGTGCTATTTTCGTGCCTAAAGTATTAGTGTTTCACAGAATAAATACTAAGTTACACATGCAACAACGACCCACCGACAGAATGATAGCCGAGCCGGCTAGCATTTCAGGACACCGAACTATTGACCCAAGCGAAGCAAAACAAAAGTGCTTATTACTGGGGGCCGTATTAAGCGAGTCGGCACATGTATCGGCCCGCGTGTCGAATGGCTTAAAACGACTTCGAACACGCGATACCTCTGATTTACCTCTGAAAATGTACTCTTCAATACCCGTCGAAATACTTTTATCAACAGCAAATCCTCCAATGACGATCCCACTTTATTGTTTTAACGTCATCGCATTTATAAATGTGTTTGTCGAATTAAAACCATATAAAGCCTATTTTATATGGCGCCCGCATAACAAAGGATCCATTTAAAACTAAAAGTTTACGATTTCCAACAATAAAACCGTGTATTATCTTTGTATAAAACGCGCATTTTATCTATGTGAAATGAGCATCGTTACTTTAGATTTTAGGTGGCAGTAAAGTATACGAAGATGTTCAACTCTCAAACAGCTTTGTTTTTACACTAAATCTTGGTAAGTGTCTTTAAAATAAAATGACGTAACTTCTCCCTATTGCACACCCAATTACGGCTTAATGTGTATTCTGGCTCTAAAATGGTTTATTCCGCATTCGACCCTCCTGTTTCGTCCCGAATGTAAAAATACGCATTCGCTCCAAAAATTGTTGCTCATATGCCCCGAAATTTAGATAAATATTAATTTCTTAACGTAATTCCTATTTCGTCCCGAATTATGTTCCTTTTTTGACCCTGTTTTTTTTTGTATAGTAAATTTTGATGTACCGTCAGCTGAAAAATATTTAAAATACCTCCTTGATTTCTCGGCGTAACTTTGGGCTTATGACTGCATAACATCACGAGCCCGACATTGAAAAGACTTAAAATAATTTTAAAACATGTTTTGTTTTGCTAACCGTATGCTCAAAAATGTAGGACGAAAAAGGAATAATTAAAAAAGAGGGGCGAATGAGGAACATTTTGGAATGTGGGACGTAATGTACGGGCGAATGCTGAACAAACCTCTAAAATATGTTCGTCAATTGTTGATGTAATGCCGCAATTTTAGATTTAAAATAGGAATTCGGAATTCGAATATTGCATTAAACAAGAGCATAACTAGAATCGAGAACAGTCGTAACATAATAATATGTTTGCGAACCAGATAGTCGATTTGAACCGATTCGAAATATCACGTTTGGCACGGTATCTTGAATCGATTATTCAATTCGAGTGAGTCTCGTGAAGACTGGAAATCGGTCAGCGACGCCGCAAGGGACCCTCGGCGCACTCCCAGAGGTGTTCGACCACGTGACTCGACTTTATTTCAACCCGCCACCTTTGTTCCACGTCGCATAATAGTGAACAATCTGGAAGGATGATGTGATTTACTGTTTACGTTGGTTTTATTCCGATTGAACTTATTTTGCTAATGCAAGCCGAATTTCAAGTGACACTGTTCTTTTGGTGAGGCTATGGTAGTAGTAAATAAAGTATTTCTTTATTCTAAAAACGAATAAGCTTAGTGATGAAACGTAGAAATCTTAAGTCTATAACTTACTGTTTAACACTTTTGCAAGGTATATTATGATGTATATTATATTAATTTACCTCTGATAACTTTGCCATTTCTATGAGCAGATTGTCATCAGATTTACCACAAGCAGTATTCACTGTGCATTTAGGATTATTTTTTTAAATAAAACAACCGCCATATGCAAACCTCACTAATATTATAAATGCGAGTGTGAGTTTGTTACGAGCATCAAGAAATTTTCCATACACGTTGTCAGGTGTACAGAAAAGGACATAGGGTACATTTCATACAGGAAAAAGTACTGTTCCTAACCTAACCTCCATTTTGCAAGCGAAGTGGCAGGCAAATCTAGTGCTCCGATATCGGATAGTTGTCATCTGTAAATACCACATTAAATAGAAATATACGTTAGTGATACAAACCCCATATAAAAATTGAATCATACATTATTAATTGCTCATAAATGAATTTGAAACGAAATATAATTAATAATGGCTGCCCATCGACTTTACCGGTGAACAAAATAACACATTTAGTTCGGTGACCGCGAAACCTCATTTAATAACATTATATTGCACCGGCATAAATAAATAATTAGTGAACGCAAAAACGCAAAAGCAATTTCAATGTATTTAAATAAAACTGTTTCATTGATTCATACGCACGTGTGAACTCGAGTGTCTGCAAATTATAATATTCCAAATGTCTGCATTAAATTTCTTAATCAAAATTTTATTAGGAAATACGCTATATTAGAACATTGTAAACAAAACTACATGATTACTGATTTTGCCCGCGGGTAAGGGGGTAAGGTTATATCAATTATTAATCCATAGATAACAGTAGTTTTTTCTACACGAATAGATAGAGGTAGGTACCTCTACCTATTCGTTTAGAAATAGGTACAGGTGTACCTAACCGTTCAGAAATGCACAAGCGTGATACTATGTTATAATGTGTTATTAATATACGAAGCGGGTGAAACAGTATTAAAGCCAATCCCCGTTCGGATGTTCTTGCGTGACTCCATTTTATATAACAACCGTAACATTATAGCTTTTGTCCTAATTGCACTAATGATTCAAATTAATAACGTAGAAAGATAATGAGATGTGTTATACTCGTAATGTAATTAATTTCACTCGCTTTTTATCACGAAATCCGTTTAGGTCGAACATTTATTTTTGAATACGTAGACCCTTTTTAGGTATTGCCCTTTTTCTCTATTTAATATTTAGGTTTTGCGTTTATTTTAAAACCCCTTCTAGTTTTTTTTTTGTGTATAATATAGAACATGTTATAAGTAATAACTCACGCTGCGAGTTTTGCGAATTTTGTATAGTATTCATGTATGGTATAGCTAAATGTTTTTTTTTTTTTTTAATTTTATTTTTCTCGTCAAAATGACCACACTCCGCCTGATGGTAAGCAGTCGTGTGGTCAAAGAGCAGTGGCCTCCCGATCGTCCTCATAGCAGCCGAGGCGATGTTCAGGTCTCTACTTTGACGGCCTGAGAAGATGCTTTTTCACGCCCCGCTAACTATAATGTAGTAGATAACTTTAATGTAGTCATTAAAATAGATCTGAGAATCTTTTACTAATTCTAACTAATATTATAAATACGAATGTGACTTTCGTTGTTTGTTACGCTGTCATGCCTTACTTACTCGACCGATCATCGTAAAATATCGCATCCACATTGTCAGCGGTAGAGAAAATGACATAAGATACATTTTATCCAGGAAAAAGTACTATGCCCGAGGGAAGTCGTGGCCAAAAACTAGTATTATAGATATAAAAGATTCAGAAGATATTCGGATGTTTGTTACTTAATAATGCGTACACCTTTAAACACATTTAAAGAAAATTAAGATTGGCAAACAGATCGAACCTTCTGGATTCACAAATACGATATATGTTATCGCTGTATGCTTACCTTTGGTATGCACGCGAACGAAGGCGTGCCTATCACCATTAATAATAATGCAATGGGTTTACCATCACCCCACTATTACCATACATATGTACACGGGTAAACAAAAAATCTGTGAAAATATATAACTTCCGGCGTTAATCATTACACTGACCGATCAATTTCATAAATGTGGTGTATCAAACAGATTTCCGACGCTTATATGTACACATTCTATACATGCCAATATTTACAGTGTTCCAAATACAGCAAATTTGAATTTTTGAATCAGCATTTATATCAATAGAAATGTTAAGTTGCAGTATCTATACCTACTAATATCATTAAGCTTGTTTGTTTAAGAATTTGTTTGTTTGGTTGGTTGGTTGAATGCGCTAATCTCAGGAACTACAAGTTCAAAATGGAAAATTAATTTAGTGTTTGATAGCTCATTTATCGAAGAAGACAATTTATCGAAGAAGAGAAATTGCTTTATGATTTATGCTTTCCAAGTATAAAAATACGGATATCGACTAAAGAAAAAGCAAAATGGATTAGTCGTGGCATTAAGATTTGCAGTAAGAGAAAAAGAGAATTGCTGTGGAAATACTGGTTATTACCGAATAAGCAAAATAAAACAAACTTTAAAAATCTTTCCAATCGGCTGGAAAAAGTTATAAATCTCACACAGAGAGCCCATAATAATCGTCTCATACAATCAGCTCAAAATCAATGTAAAGCAACATGGAAAGTGATAAATAGAAACAAGAATAAACATAATTTGCCAGAGGAAACCATAGTAAAAATTGAATCAAACGACAAAATCTTAAGTAATCCTGTAGAAATAGCACAAGCTTTTAATAATTATTTTCTAGATCAAGTGAAACCAATTACTAATTCAGACATTCATAAAAATAAACATAAAATAAACAGTAGAATTAGTTCTATGTTTATGTCACCTACAATACCGCTAGAAATTCACAAATTTATTATGTCGCTAAAGAATACATCTAGCACTGGGTACAATGATATAAGTACAAGCATTATTAAACAGGTATCCACAATAATTGCTCCTGTGTTGAGTCACCTTATCAATATGTGCATATGTCATGGTCACTTTCCAGAAGAATTAAAAATAACAATTATAAAATCAAGAAAGACAAAAGAGAAGATATGCTACAGACCCATTGCGTTAGTACCGATTTTCTCAAAAATATTTGAGAAAGCAATATATTTTCAACTTACTTCATATTTTGAGAAAACTCCCTTTTTGTTGATAACCAGAAAGGTTATAGGAAAAATAGATCTATTGACATGGCCATCTACGATTTCTTACATATGGTTACCGGCAGAGTGGATAAGAGACTACCGACTCTGGCGCTTTATATGGACATGTCAAAAGCTTTTGATCGCGTAGATCATAAAACACTAATAAGTAAACTAAATGCGTATGGCATAAGGGGAAATATATCAAACTTAATAGAATCTTATCTCTGTAATAGGCAACAAATAACGACAATCAGTAGAATTTCTAAAAAATCCGTAATAACCTATAAATCTAACCTGAGAACGGTAAAATATGGAGTACCACAAGGTAGTGTACTGGGGCCACCCCTGTTTATTGTTTATATTAACGACTTTCCGATAGCATCATCATATCCTATGACAATGTTTGCAGATGAAAGCACTTTACTTTTCAATTGTAGTGACGTGAGTAAAATAGAGCCTTATATTAATTCTACACTACTATCAGTTGTGAATTGGCTACAATATAATAATTTGGTTATAAATCTTGACAAAACAGTATTAATGAAATTTCAACAGAGAGTAAATTATAATCTAGACTTAAATATTAAATACAAGGACAAAATTATGAATGAAACAAATGAGACTAAATTTCTTGGACTTTAAAATGGAATTCACATATTGACAAAGTTGCAGTAAGCTAAATCAGCATTCCTATGCTTTGCATATGTTAAGAAAAACGGCCAATCGAGCAACAGTTTTAACGGCTTATCATGGTTTAGTAGCCTCAATATTGAGATACGGAATTATATTTTGGGGGAATGCCACGGGTAAAGAAATGTAAGTGTCAAAAGAGGTACATTAGAGCTATTTACAATTTAAAGGCAACAGATAGCTGCAAACCGTTTTTTAAAAATACAAAAATATTAACGATGCCCTCGCTGTACATATATGAAACGTCTATGTTCGTCAAAAATAATTTACATAAATTTGTTCGTGTAACTAGTCAGCGCCGTTGTTATCGGTTACAAACAGTTGGGTCTAGAACTGCGCTATATGGAAATAGTATTTTTGTAATGGCACCAAGGGTCTATAATAAATTACCAAAATGTATAAAGAGTGAAGATAATATCCGCAAATTCAAAAGTAAATTGTGTTTATTTTTATTAGATAAGTCGTACTACTCCATAGAAGAATTTTTAAATGATAAAATTTGACATTGCTAACCTTTTAATACAATTTACCTTTGACATGCATGTAACAACAAATTATAATTGATTAATTGCCTAATAACAGTACCATTAATTGAAATTATTTACAATATGATAAAGTGGAATATTGTTCGCCTTTTGATTTAATGGACATTATTTACTCGAACTTGACTTTTTATTGTATAAATTCTGACTTATTACTAAAAAATGAATAGATTTGTACACCAATTTCATTGGTAGGACATAGAGCTCAATTAAATTGTATCCATAAGACCTTTATTGTAATACCTTTGTTCACAAATAAAGTTTGATTGATTGATTAATTGATAGACTATAGGCTATATAACATCATGCTACGATCAATAGGAGCGAAGTAGAAAATATAAAATAGCTGACACTATAAATAAAGAGACATATCACTTAATTACACGAATGACACAGTGGTTCAAGTAGTTACCTCGCTACTTCTAATACGCTGAGAATTGTGGTTTCGATGACTACATGGGACATAATTCAATCCACAAATATTTGTGCCGAACTGTTTGTTGTCCGTACATTGTAGGATAAACTAGGTCTATATCGCAGCAATTTTTTTAATAAACAAACGAATTAAAATGTGATGATTGCACGAGGGGTGTAGTAGTTTCAGTAATCACCTAACCATTGCGCCGAGTCTAGAGGGTTCGATCACCACACGAAAGAAAAAAATGTGTGACCCACAAATGGTTGCTCCAAGTCTGGGTGTACTTTGTGTCCTTTGTTTGAATGTCTATTTGTTAAGTCCTAGTGACAAAGAAAAACGAAAATTTAAGAGAAATTGCTAGTAGTATCGCATTACCTACACTGCACATTAATACTATAATATCATCATATTAATTTGTACATCGACATTTAAAAGCGATGGCAATAGAAATTGCTTTTGCATAAATCACTGATATAATTATCGCTTTTGTACAAGGAAATTATACGCTTACAAAGTTTATTTTTATAGTTTGTAAACAATTTGTTAAAAATGCCTATAATAGGAACACAAGCGGTAACAATATTAAAACTATGTAGCGCTAACTAACGAACACTGATCACGCGAGCGGTCATGAGAAGCTTTAAAATATTTACTTTCATTATGACTATCTTTCAAAGGTCAAGGTTTTACAGCATAAGTCGGCAATACTCTGTAGAAATCGCCAGTATTTTACCCCCTCGTAGACTTGGAAGCGGCGCAGAAAGTACCTATTCTTTTACTTAATTAAATTACCTATACATTATTATGAAAAGTTCTGTATGTGTGTAACAGCAAAATAAAAAAAAAACTTAATAAATTGACTTAAAATTTTTACACAGCATTGTAATTCTATACAATAGTGGTTTTATATACTTTTAAGCCGCTGTTTTACGGAGAGAGTAAATATATAAGACTAAACTATAACTACTTTTGAGTCAGTCAAGTATTTGAATATAAACGGGTGTGTTTTTGCTTGCTCTCTGCAAAATATACCAAAACTACGGTTAAAAGTTATTGTTTAGTGATAAATTTATAGTTGTATTGAAGAAAAAGTGTCAAGCTATATTTTAGTGAAATCAGTTTGTAGATATTCAAACAGAGTGAAAAGTTATTACGATATTAACCGCTCAAACCCCGTTGACGCCTTAAGGCGTCATCACTTTTGTACCCGTCAAACCCCGTTGACGCCTTAAGGCGTCAAGCAACAAAAAAAAGAGGGTCGCGCGCTAGTTTTTGCCGTTTTTGTATTGAAAGGCCTGTATTTAAAGTCTTGTATTGTATATCATTGTACTCGGAATGAACTGAGCTTTTCGAACGAACCATTTACTAACTGAATAATAATTGTCTAATATTGTTATTGTTATGTCACGTGACTTCGCGCCGAGCGTTCGTTCGTCGATGTTATTTGTGCCGCTGTTTACTGTCGTTTTTTGTAGGGCAAGTATATAAGTGTAATACATTATTGAAAAGCTTATTCTTTCTATTTTTAGAGACAATAAAAACAATACTGACTTACGTTATTTTTGTATAACAAACTGAAGCCCAAAGTAACCTATTATCATTTATCAGTTTTCCCGCGCTTTTTTATATTTGTTGTTTTTTAGTACAGTATTATATCGTATTTCAGGTTTCAATTACTATAATAGTGTTATTTATTAGTGTTTCTATAAAAATATCTGAAAACAACGCACAAGGTTACGACTAATATTCTGTAAAAAAAAAAACAAAATTTACTTTTGCCGCGCTCTAAATGTACTCGTCACGCATGTCAATGCTACTTTCAAATGTCAATATCTTAATTTTTTCTCACAGACATATATAAAAAAAAATGTTTAACTATAAAGAGCATATTTCTATTTTTAGACACAATAAAAACAATACTGACTAATGATAATTTTGTTTGTCAAACTGAAGCCCAAAGTAACCTATTATCATTTATCAGTTTTCCCGCGCTTTTTTATATTTGTTGTTTTTTAGTACAGTATTATATCGTATTTCAGGTTTCAATCACTATAATAGTGTTATTTATTAGTGTTTCTATAGAAATATCTGAATACAACGCACAAAGTTACGACGAATATTTTTTAACAAAAATTTCAATATTTACTTTTGCCGCGCTCTAAATGTCCATGACACGCACGGTAGTGCCACTTTCAAATGTCAATATCTTAATTTTTTCTCACAGCCATATATAAATACTTCGTTTTACTATAAAGAGTATTTATCTAGAAAATAGAAAAAGTAAAAACTCTTCTTATAGCATTTATATTTCTTTAGAAACAAATATTTTCAATAACGAACAATTTGTACAGTTCTGCTTTGTTTATCCAGGCGTATAAACTCAAGTATACACTTCAATGCGATGATTCATAATACTTGTCGTAGCTTACAATGTGTATTTCTAAGAAACACGAGCGATGTTATCATAACTCAGAGCTCAAAAACATAAACATCGATAGGGCGTGTCAAGTGGCGCTTTAAGTGCCGACCGCGCGACGGGTGTCCGATTACCGGGTAATCTGTTATTGTTTACATTAAGTGCGCGCGGGGCCGGAAAGGTTAAGACTAAAAATTTTTAACGTCCCTGACCTACCCCAACCCGCGGTCGCTACGCTGCTGTGTCATCGCCGCCCGTCGCCTGCGCTGGCGTACTTCGGAAGTGTTCGGAAGTGTTCGGATTGTCATTGGAATTCGCTGCGCTGCGCTCTGTCGTTACATTAGCGTTCTCGAACGTAAACAACATTACGCTAGCGTAGAGGAGGTCGGCAGAGGTATAAAAATGCCATCTATTTGCAACGCGTGTGGTAAGCATATTACAGGCAAGTACTTAATGCAGTGCGTTAAATGCAATAGTCAATACGACATCGATTGCCTAAACATTAAAATTGCAATCTTTGAGCAACAATCCGATGAGTACAAAAACCAGTGGATATTTCCGACCTGCGTATGCTCCAGACCTAAGATTGTCGATTCGTCAACACCCATACGTTCCCGTAACCAATCAAACACTCCTACGAACGTTAACATGACTCGCGGCAGCCGTGGCAAAATAGTAATCGGTCCTCCAGAAATGAAAGCTGCATCAGATATGTCCAATGTTATTGAAGAGATCAGGTTGCTCAGACAGGACATACTAGACGTAAAAGCTCAATTAAACACCGTAACATCCTCCCTAACCGAAAAAATTAATATGAACATCGTTTGAACATTAAAGATACGGAAATAACGTACCTTAAATCTTCAATAATGGAATTACAGCAAACAGTTGGTATGCACGAACAATATAATCTAAGGAATGAGCTTGAAATTGTAGGCGTCCCCGAGCAGTCCGGTGAGAATTTAACACATATTGTTCTTGTTACCTCCAAAAAGTTGGGAGTGGACTTACAGGCATCGGATATTGATCAAGCGCGTCGTGTCGGGTCGAAACAAAAAGAAGCCACTAACGCACAAAAGAACTACAGGCCGATTGTTGTGAAGTTATCTCGAAAGTCGAAGCGAGGCGAATTGCTGTCGGGGGCCTCGAAGCGTCGCGGCCTCACCTCCAGTGATATCATCAGTGGTACGTCTTCGGTGCTTTATTTTAATGAAAGACTCTCTATGGCAAACAGAAAGTTATTCGGAGAAACAAGACGCCGGGCCAGTCAACATAACTTTCGTTATTGTTGGGTACGTAACGGACAAATCTACATCCGTAAAGCACCAAATACAAGTGACACCAAATATCCTGCAATTATCATACGTTCCAGGGATGATATTGAAAAACATATCGGCCCGGCTATCATCGATTCCAGTCACGATACATTTCGAGTCGTTTCTAGCCCTAACTAAACAAAGACACTTATTTTCTAACCATCACTTCATTTTAATTGTTGTATGCATCCTTTTCAATATCGATATCGTTATTCGGATGATATATTTATTACAATTACATAACGATATTATCATTCTGAATTATAAATTGTATAATATTTTAAAGTATATAATATTGTATAGTAGTTTTGACCACACTAAACTATTTCATGTAATGCTATATCTATTACTTAGTCCTTTAAATTGTAAATTACAAGGCACATTCTCAAAGCAGATTTTACTATTATTATTATTATATTATTGCTATTGCACGCTTACTTTTACATTTATCTATCCTGTGCTCATTGGTTTATTTACTGAATTTTATAAATTGTCGTTTTATGAACCCCACAGATCTTATACATGATATAGATAATTCACTTAATTTAATTTGCCACAGGGTAGAGATTATTGAGCATTGTGAAAGCGTTATGTCTAAATACCAATTCAAAATGTTGTCATTTAATGTGAGGAGTATAACACGTAATTTAGATAGCCTTATAGTGACTATTAAGAGGACAGGCTTAGTGTTTGACCTAATTCTGTTAACAGAATGTTGGATTAGTAACAATACAGTGATTCCAAAAATAGACGGCTACCTGAACTTTAACTCTACTAAATTTATAAATCAATCAGGGGGAGTAGTCGTCTATGTGAGGGATTGTTGGACTCCCGTGGTATGTGAACCTGATCTCGTTGATGCAAACTGCCTACAAGTACATATTCCTGATTGTATTACCCTATTAGGAATATATCGATCACCTTCATTTAGGATTACAGAAAACTTTCTAAGCTCTCTTGAAAATATTACCGATGCTATGGCCAAGAGCCCATGTAACATTATAGCTGGCGATATTAACATAAATATTAAATTACCCGAATCTTGCTCCGAATACCTTACCTTAATGTCACATTTAGGCTACCAAGCTTCTGTAGACATGCCTACGAGAGGTGACGCGTGTCTTGACCATGTCTTTACTAAGACGAAACTGTTATTGGAATCGTTAATATGTGCCTCTTCAATCACGGATCATGATCTTGTTCTAACAGGATTTAACCCCAAAACCATAAATCATCAAACGAGTTCAAATAGAATGCAACACAGATTTGAACTTAAGGCAATTGAATTAAAGCTGAAGGAGACTGACTGGCAATCAGTCTATAGTAAATCGAGTTCATCTGAAGCGGCTCAAGAATTTATGACCAAATTATCATCTATAATAGACTCGAATTGCAGACTGGTTAAGGTCAGCCGCTCCAAAGTAACTTTTAAGCCCTGGATGACACCTGGCTTAATCAGATGCTCCGCTCAAAAAGATAAATTGCACTTAGAGGTGCGAAAGCATCCAAATGACCAAATGAAATCACTAATATATAAAAGGTACAGAAATTTCTACCAAGATCTTATACGGAAGTTGAAAATTCAATACTATCAGAATGAAATACAACATAACTCAAAAAATTCCCGTAATCTATGGAGTGTTTTAAAAGAAATTACTCATTCTGTACCTGTTAAAAGAGACATACTGCAACTCTGTAGAACGAAGGCCTCTCCCGTTGACTCTTTGGACTATTGCAACGATTTCTTTGTTAACACTGGACATCGTATAGCTAGGCCTATCCTGAATGCACTGAATGAAACAGAAATTTCATTAGCTTCTAAAATTAAAACCTCATCGTCACCTTTAAACTCTTTATTTCTCCATCCAACTACCACATCTGAAGTGGAGAGACTCATTCTTGAACTAAACAATAACTCCGCTCCAGGTTTTGATAGAATCACAAACCGCTTAGTTAAACTGATTAGAAATTACATTATCGAACCTTTAAAATACATTTATAATTTGGCAATTTCAACCGGTGAGTTTCCCGACATATGGAAAATGGCTATTGTGATCCCGATTCATAAATCAGGTCCTACAGACGATCCAAATAACTACAGACCTATTTCGTTATTGAGCGTTTTCGCCAAGATGTTGGAAAAAGTAATTAATAAACAGCTGGTGTCATTTTTAGAAAAAAATAAATTACTTTCACCCCAGCAGTTTGGTTTTCGACGAGGAAAATCAACGGAAGAGGCTGTCGTTTTGTTGACTGATACTGTTAGCAAGTATATTGATGAGGGTAAGGCTTGCCTGGGAATATTTCTAGACTTGTCAAAGGCTTTTGACACGGTATCAGCGCCCATTTTGTTAAGGAAGTTAGAAAATCTTGGCATTAGAGGAGTTGCGTTGGAATTATTTCAAAGCTATCTCACATCACGTAGGCAGGCTGTAAAAGCCGGTAATTGGATCAGCAATTTTCAGAAAACATCTTTTGGAATACCGCAGGGTAGCATATTAGGACCTACGCTTTTTCTAGTGTATATGAATGACCTGTCATTGAGCAAACACTTCAATAATGCTAAAATTATTAATTATGCAGATGACACGGTCATATTATATAATGCAAAATCTTGGGAAAAGACGTTTGAAGTTGCACAGGCTGGTTTCAATGGAGTTTTAAATTGGTTAAACAATAACCTACTATCGCTTAACGCTACCAAAACGAATGTAGTATGTTTCCACAAAACAGCTGCCTCGTCACCACCTGAGCGGTTGAATATTAGAGCACATTCTTGCACTATTGGAGGTGTTGATACTCATCTAGGCTGTCAGTGTCCCTGTATAAGCCGTAAAAACTCAGTTAGATATTTAGGCATTGCAATAGATGAGAAATTGACTTTTAGTGAGCACATCGTGGCCACGGCTGCAAGAGTCAGAAAGATCATACACATTATGAAACTACTACGAGACGTGGCTCCGATGAGCTTACTAAATACGGTGTACATTGCTCTATGTGAACCGCTATTAACGTATTGCATTACAGCCTGGGGTGGTTCTGCCACATCACACCTAATCGGCCTAGAAAGAGCCCAACGTGCAGTGCTGAAAACTATGATCAAACAGCCGTTCCGATATCCGACGAATCTGTTGTATAACGAAACTCAACTGCTTAGTGTTAGAAAACTGTACATCCACAAAATCCTACTGGTAACTCATAAGATAGTTCTCAACAGTTCTGATTATGAAGATATGGTCAAGAGACGAGTTTTCAAACTGCCACTGCCAAAAATTCATTCTACTTTTGCCAGACGTTTCTGTGCTTTCATGAAACCTTATGTTTACAATAAAATAAACAAAATTTGCCAATTATGCCACTTCGCGAAACGAAAGTAATCACAAAAAAAGAACTACTTAAGTGGACTTACGATGACACTGAGCGCTTCATAAAACCTCTAATTTAATGTCTCTGATTTTATTGTTTTTGATTTGAACTGGTTGTACTTGCTTGCTTTTGTATGTGTTTTCATTTTTGATAAAATACCTTTATGTTTATAATTTTGATTGCTATTGCTTCAATTCCACTACGTTTTTAAACACATTATTATATTATAAAACTGTTGTTAGATAATTTAACTGTAGTTGTTATTAAAAATAATTAATTGTATTGCATGCGTAGATATTTATTGTACATTTCTATCATATACTGGCATTAATTCAAAATTTTAGTACAACTTTTGTAGTTTCCCTACGTGACAGGCCATGCCTAGTGTAGAGAGACTTGGTCAATGCTGCCTTTATCATGTTCTTAAAATTATATATTATGTTATTATATTCTTCATCAGATAAATGCATTATATATAAGAACTTGTGTAATCTTTTGGTAAATAAAGTTATTATTATTATTATTATAAGCTATAGCGAAGCGTGGCTGGCTTTTACCATGTCTAATATAGGTATAAAATATATATTTATTTATATTAGCGGTCGCCAACTGGTCAAATATCGACCATAATTGAATTAAATGTAAAGTTTGATAGTTATTAAGGTTTTATTGTCTATAACTTTACGCTTATAATCACATTTCATTTAGATTTCACCAAGGCTACACAGGTTAATTTACCTAGCTTTTTCAAACAAATTATTATTTGCTTAACTATACTCGAATATAACGATATTCCCAAGGATGCTACTTTGTTTTCTCTTTTCTTTATTACATATAAAGAAGATATATGAAACCATAGTTACGAAGAATTGTACGACGTCAGACAAACAATGCCGATATACTATGAACGCGATTCGACTGTGTGTGTCAAATGCATGGTTGTGTGCGTGTAGTGTTTTTTGATTAATTTAATATATTTGTAATGCATTTTTTTTTTTAAATATTAGGATTCGCCACTCCTTCTCCATATAAACTTTAACTGTACCAAATTTCATACTCCTCCGCCCGTAAAAAGTGGTACAAAGTTTTTGCTTCGCGTATGCTTCTATATATACGCACACAACCATGCATTTGACACACGCAGTCGAAGCGCGTTCGTAGTATTTCGGTATTGTTCGTCTGACGTCGTACAATTCTTCGTAACTATGGTTACATATACCTTATTTATATGTACCTAATAAAGAGAAAAGAAAACAAAGTAGCAAGCTTAGGGATATCGTCAATGAAAGAGTACAGTTAAGTAAATATTAATTTGTTTGAAAAAGATAGGTAAATTAACCTGTGTAGCCTTTGCCAAATCTACATGAAATAAGGACACAGTTATAGACAATAAAACCTTAATACCGATCAAACTTAAAATTTTATTATTATTTTATAATTCATTTATTTGCAGACTGTTAGGTCCATAGGATTAGTGTTACAAAGCAACTTATTAACTATTGTTAGTAAACATACATACAATAAATACATGACAATAAAAGACAGATAAACATAAATCACGGGACACTCAGACAGACATAATAAACAATATTATCTATCTATTTCCTAATTGAGTGTGCAGTCTCACCCATTGGTCAAGCATCTGACAGTCCCACCGGTTTGTCAATGCTCTCAGCATGCTGTGGGAGCTGGCGCATGTTCTGTGTCGGAGCGAGGCGCATCGCTTCCGGATTATGGCATAGAAATCGTCAACCCTCGCATTGGCAAACATGCCTGATGCGCTATAAAATCGCGGCAGCCCCACAAGCGTCCTTTAAGAATTGTTGTACTGTATGCGCAGAGTGTTGTATGCCCTCTGTGTATATTTGACCCACAGACTGCAAGTATAGAAATTTTGGCAGTAGGCTCGAGAGAGAGAGTAATTTTGACTTCAATTTATTCAATTATGTTTGAATTTTGACCACTAGGCGAGCACTAGTGTAAGTCAAACTCCGCACTGCCACAAGTAGTAGTAGCTTCTTAAAATATGTAAGTACCTATTGCTCCTTAACCTGTCATCACACACCCAGAATTAACTGTTTATATAGTTAATTACTATACGTCATTCTACTATCAACATACTTAGCGATTTCTATCAATTCCAGCAGAAACGCGTGTTCCACAGCAAAGCATAGTTTTAAAGGAAACACAACACAATAATATGTAGTGCAATATACTAACTGGAATCCGTGCCGGTAATATCGCACCGTTAGAGGAACAAACGCATTGCGATATCTATTTCTAGACCATTTCGTATATAGCTGAGAACTCCTTGGAGGCTATACAACAGATCAAATATTCAAAACAGTAACCAAACCCTCTCATTTTCGGCTTTATTCATCTGTAGCCAATATCAAGCCGATTTCAATAAAGAATAATTGTAATATCGTTTTCGTTTAATAATCGCTTGGTTGTAGGTATTGAATTACTGCTCCCTTGTTTCTTATCTGCTTTGATCTTGAGTAGCTTGTAATATTGCGACTCAATGCTTGTGGCTATTGGTTAAATAAACTGGTTTAATAAGAAATTATATTGAAACGCTTCCAAAAATTCGTGTTTGAATTAAGTAATCTATAAAATCAGTTTACCTAAATCATATTGTTGATTATAATTTAAATAAATCAGTCAACAAGAGTTTAGGTAATCTGAAAAAGCTAACTAGCTATAGCCAAGCTTGCAGCGTCCATCTTCGTAGTTTATGTTTCCTTCATTTTATTTACATAGCATAGCTAAATGATTTAAAGTCTTTAAAATTCTTATAATAATGAATAAACTTGCGTCCTCTTTACAATATTGTATAAAATGATATATAGATCACGGTAGGAGTATACTACTTAGTAGCAGTTTAGTTGTGTAGTTTAGAACTACATTATAGTGCAAAAGATTAAACAAATACTGGCCTGAAATAGAAAGTATAATATTAGAAACAAGGCAATTCAACAAAAAATTAATAAACTGTGAACAATATAAAATCGAATAAACTAAACAGACGGCGTATGTGTAAATATAAGCTTTTAGCTTATTCATGATAAAATAACTGATAATTAAACAGCTCATTAATTAATGAAGCTGTTTCTGTGTACTACTTGGACAATGGCCTCTCTCTATTGGTATTGCAATTTCCAATTTATGGCATCCAGCATCTTTCTGTTCTTATCATCTACAGTCTGTTCCAGCCATTAACTTTATGTCATCAGACTGATCGTTGGCTAATCCACGTCATTGTAAACAAGCAATTCTGCAATATTTGTTTAAAAATTCAGAGAAGAGCCTTTCTTCTGTGAATTTTTACTTACAATGTTGTCATTTGAAATTACCACGTAGAAAGACTAAAAGTGACTAAGAATTATAAAAGAAAGAAATTCTTTGTATGCGCTTGAGTACAGTTTTGGCGCGCTAGCTTACACAACAACTCGGTAAAACCCTCATTTAACTTGAGACAATACAGCGCAATATTATGACCAATGTTTGTCACATTCAAACTTGGTAGCTTTCACCCAAGTATTTTAATAAAAAGTCTCTACTCAAAAGGAACTTGCGATGAGTTTCATGCTCTCAGTAGAGGTGTATATTTGCATGATTTTAATTAAAATGTACTCTCGTATATTGTAAACGTTAATAGAAAAAGGGGATTTTAGAATGAACTAAGCTAAGAGGCATATTATATATGTATCTCGGAATCTACTTCTTTCGACGACGTTGATTACTTTTAACCAGCTAAACAAAAACCTTTTTATTGGGCTATACGTAATTGGAGCCGCAATTTTTAATATCTAGTTAATATACTAAAAATTACGATCCCAAATACGTATCCGGAAAAGTGAAGTGCTATTATTATTATAAACTTTAAGATATGACTCCAATTTCTAATGAATTTAGAATCTAGAGAAATATACCGCAGGGGAGTCCAAAATTTAAAATATAATTTATGGCATTATTTTTGCAGGCATTACTTCATGTGGCATGAGTTTTCCTTATCCTGAGCCCGGCTTAAATAGACTTAATGGCTCAGTGAGTAAAAGAGTATCGTTTCAAATAAATGTTTGTGTACTCGTACTTATATTCTAAATATAACCTTCTTAGAAAAACAACTTGTTATAATTCTGAGGTAGTTGTTGTCATTATTAAGTTTTTTGTCAATGTTAATAAATCACTTCACATTATGTGCCGGGTAGCCTTTGATAATATAACGGTCGGACCATTTCAACATACAATATGTATATACACGACAGGAACACAAACGAGTCCTAAATATTGAAAACTAATATAAGTAGTCGTCCTATAATATTTAAAATCTGACAGAAGGTAATCAATTCTTTTTAAATTAATTTTGTTATATTATATAGCTTTCTGCCGTCCTTCTATACAAACTTGAACTATGTCAGATCTTAAACTTATTCATGCGCGCTATATGCTTTATTTTTTTATATAAATTATGTAAGATAGTACATTTGATACAATTGGTCCTATGCAAGCCTCCATAGGTTACTTACATAGCTAGACGCTTATATTATATTATACCGTGACGCACGAGATACTAATTATACTAAAAAGGACGATGAATTAAAAACAGGCAATAGGAAGCATTGCTTTTAGTAATTCTCAATATTTAATGTACGACAGCAGGAATCAAAAAGATCGTTTTTGTTGAAAAGCTGACAGATGGTTAATTTTGTCTGTTTAACGGTGTATATTATTTCCTATACCATCAAAATTGTACAAACAACCATCTTTAGCCGTGCTTTTAGTATTAGCCTACCTTGTTCATCGTCCACAGTGTAGATAACATTAATTTTATCTCAAAACAGGTCGATTTCTAAAGAAAATTTATATTTCATTTTATATAATACTTTATTTTTATAATCATTTATAAGAACTGATAAGAATCTCTTCATAGCCACTTTATTTTTAGGTCTCTTGGCCAATATGAACGCTGTCTCGGTTCTAATAAATATGGAAATGCCGAGAATGACGGGGCTAAGAGGGGGCGACGAACTCACAGTCATTAGCTCAATGGTCATTTGATATAGTAACGGCATAAGGAAAATAGTCGGGATTAGCTTAAGGCCGGAAAAAGTGGCGTGTTCGAGAGGCCTTACCTTATTGACACGGAAAGGAAAGTTTAGTTCATAAAATGTATGGTTTTATTCGTGCAATAGCGCTTGGTCGCAACTAAACCGTACTTCGGAATAACAAGTCAGTATTTTGTGACGTAACTGCGAACCCTGAATACTTCCAAGTCTGAATAAATGGTAGCACAATCTAGCTGTGGAAATAGCCAGCCAGCAAATATGGAATATTTGAAATACCTTAATAAATTGACTTTTATACTTTCGCATTGCATTATTTGTCTATGTAATAGAATTAGAATCGGCTTGTGACCATGACGGATTAAACCTTGTCAAAATATCAAGCGTTCTAAAAAACATACACATTATTTTTGTTATGTATTTTGTATTCGTTAATTACTTGTCGATACACATTTTATTCCCACATATATCATATATTATATTATATTATTATATCTTATATATTTATTACGAATATCATAATTAATATATAAAAATATAGATCATACCTTAAACTTTAACTAAACGTCTACATTATTTATTTCTTTATTTTATTTATTTATTTATTTCCAAAACTGACAATTAACACTTAAACTTAGGCATAGAATATATTATACATAAACAATATTAAGAGTCTAAGTTTTAATATGGTCACAATTACTGGTCAGTCACATCGGACTCCTAAACTAGGTGAATAACCCGTATCTTAGGAGCCATGCAACTTTTGGATATCAAGTTAGTAGAAATACAATGTATTAAGTAAGTGAACAGCTTTATGCAAAAACTACAATGAGATTTTCTGTGTTATCGTATGACAACTTCTGCAAATAGTTTGTAAGTGTATATTTTAGATTGTATCGCGTCATTGGGTAATATAATATTATGATTTGGATTTGGGTAATATAATGGTATAATAATATGATTATCCTAATTTCCTGGTATATATAATAAAATTGTTATTGACGTCTGTACATAAGAGATTTTAAGAAAATTAGTATAAGGAATCTTTCTAAAGCAATAGCAGACAAAATAAATATTTTAAGCATGTTTGCTTGTCTGTTTGTATGTTTGTACGCACATCACGCAAAAACTACTGCATTAAATTTATTACGGTTTTCACAGCTGTATTGCTCAAGGTCTAGCTTAAAGCTGGTATATGTTTCAACTTGATACACCGCCTAGTACTAATATTATAAATGACCGTATATATATATATATATATATTTTTATTGTTATGCTTTCACACGTTAACTACTTGACCGATCATCATTAAATTTCGCATGCACGTTGTCAGTGGAACAAAAAAGGACATAGAGTACCTTTTTTCAAATTTATCCTACCTACATTTAGGCAAGCGAAGCCGCGAGAAAATCTGGTATAATATATTTATTCATTTATTAAGCAGTACAAAACTTACAGTGGTGTCACCAAATCGTTTGCATGCATATGTTTACAAAAATTATATTATGTATATTAATAAATTTAATTACAACATTAAACATTTCAAATAACATTAAACAAGGAATATAACAATTGAGCTTACCTTATTGACATTATTTACATTTATTACAGTTTTATAGATAATACTTATATTTATTTTTGGACATTGCTATTAAATACTATTGAATATGCTTACATTATTCATTTATTGCACTACACTTTATACCTACTCTAGAATCTATGTCATAGGTTATTGATATGTCGCATAATATTAGTAGCAACTACAGTTGGTTTATCAAAAAATATGTCTGTATCTGGACTATATTGTAGAAAATTATTAATGTGCATTATTGCCCTAGCCGTAGGACTATTATATGCTTGAGAAGAGCGCTTCGATGTTGGGTACGCGAACAGTTGATGCTGTCGCCGACCACAGGCACGCAAGTATCTATCAGGTACATAAAAATAGATGCTCTCTCGTACCGCTGAATTGTCAATCTTATTGTTTAGTAGTTGGTAATAATAAATGTTGGTAATAAGTGTGAAAACTGTCTCCTAAGTTGCAGTGTATCGAGTCCAACCATACCTGAGACAAACATGGACGGGTACAAAAATGGGTAGTAACCGTAAGTACGTTTGTATATGCAGCGGGCAAATTTACGCTGAAATTTTTCAACCATGAGTACATACAGTTGTTCTTTTGGACTCCACACAATTGCATTGTACGCCAGCTTGCTACGTACGTAGACGTTATAGAGCAATTTGATAGCCCGGACATATGACTGATTTAACTAATAAGGGTCATCGTTGCCCCAACACAAGTATTATCCATTACTTACTGGGGTAACTGTTTTGAGATAAATAAAGATTTTTCATTTTTTCCTTTTTTTTTCATTTTCAGTTATAAAGTACAAATTAAAATGTATGGTTTAGTTTCTTATATACCTACCAAACTACCTACCCTGAGGCATTTGTCTTGAAACAAACAGTATATAGCAACTATATATTTAGCTTTCACCGCCAGTTTCACTTGCGTATTATGTTTATGTTACCAAGCAGTAAATTTCTAACTTTCAAGGACCTTCAATATTTGGCAAATCAAATTTAGGTCGATTTATTCATCGTAGATGAACAACCGAATTACGTTTACATCCGTAGGAATAAAAGTTTGTTTATTTTGTTCTCTCTTAAACAATTAATCTGCTTACTAATTATTTTAATTACATTCATAGTCTCACGTCTTTATCTCTGGAGAAGCAGACTGAGGTACTGCTGCTATTAAGAATTTCTAGACAGCAAATCCCATAATATTGTCTTATGTTTACGCGAATGTTATACATTGAAATTAAACAATTTATACGGATTTTATCGCGTTGTTTATTTTACTTTAAACACTGGTATTACATAATTTTGAAAACTCTAACACTACTATTATTGAAATTTTACTACTATTTAAGCTATATATTTTCTAATTAAAACAATTTATATTTGAGTTTACTAGGAGACTAAGATGGTAGTTGTACCAACGTTCGGACAACTACCATCTTAGTCTCCCCGTGAACATGGCTGCTGTAAAGCAACCGAAAAGTCGGGGCAAAGTGTAAACTCAAATATAAATTGTTTTAATATAGTATAAAGTGTTTAGTTTCAAAGCAAATCCCATGCTACCTTACCCAACATTAGTATTAAACACGAGACCTCATGCTCACCAGTAGCCTTCACTTTCACTACACCTTCAAAACAAATGCGAATGTGAGTTCGTTTGTCTGTTACGCTTTCACGCCTTAAGTACTAGACCGATCATCGTGAAATTTCGCACACATGTTATCAGGGGAACAGAAAACGGTACCTTTCATCCAGAAAAAGTACTGTCATTAACATAACCTAATGTACATTTACGCGAGCAAGTCCCGGGCGAAATCTAGTAAACATATAAATGTGAATGTGAGTTTGTTTGCCACGCCGTTTCGCCTTAACCATTAGACCGATCATCACGTTGTCAGGGGAACAGAAAAGGACAAAGGGTACCTTTAATCTAGAAAAAGTACTGTTAGCGAGAGAGCAAAGCCGCGGGCAAAAGATAGTATTTTATATTTTAAATAATATGCAGATGTGTATCTACAGATGCGTTGTGCAGTTTTAGTAGATATTGCCCGTTCTTCTCATGAGTCCAACATCCTTGCTTTGCTGGACGTGGCAGTAAATGTAAATTCACAGGAAAATTTTCCATTCGTTTGTGTTACCTTGTAACCTAACTTGAATAAATTTATTTTTGATTTTGATTTTGATTTTATACAAAAAATGGTAGGTAAAGTATATTTTTGTAACAGTCTTGTCTGTCAAGTATTTTTTGCACAAGTTCGTTAGTATTTGACAGTGGGGTGTAGGAACTAATACGGGGTGGAGGCTCGTTAGAAGCCGACAAGCTCAGGTGAAGCCATGGTTCGTTAGTGATGTGACTCGAGACTTCGCCTCGATGCCACATCGATCCTTCACTCGATATATCAACGATAATATTGATACGAATACTTACTTTAATTGATTATTGAAATACCCGTATTACACTTACGATATACTTATAGCTAATGAAATATGGTGCCTCCCGTAGATTTATATTATAGAAGTGGCCTCATCGTACTTGGATTACACGAAAAGTGTCCGCAGTAAGATGAGTGAGCGCACACATTAAATAGAGAACTACAGGGTACCATTTTCATTTAGAATGAGCGTGATATTTATATTTCATATGTAATGTTGGCACTGTGTATCAGACGACAACTTAGTATCCAGACAGATGACCATATTTGTGTGAACGCATCTTTGATCACAATATTTCTTTTTATCTTAATTCGGTAATTTTAACTTATTAGCAACTGCCACAGTAAACATTTATTCATGTGTCACACGGGTTTTGCGGTGTATAAATTACAAAAATCATTTGTATAACAGACATCAAACCTAGTACATGTGCTAAGTAAGTCTCATGCCATGCTATAATATCCTGAGAAATAGTATACGACAAAATAAATTTCCTCGACTTCATTCAAATGAAAAAGAAGAATATTTTCCGTGAAGAATTTGTAAATCCATAAGCAAAAAGATAATTTCAAGAAATCATAGCACATATAAATATCACCTTTAGTATAGTATATACTCACATTATATACCTAAGCAATTACCTACTGTTCAAAACTACTAATTCGATTATAAAACAGAAACATCATTTTACTAACATAGATTACTTTACACCGTAAAATTTGTGATTAAGAATGGGCTCCAGTATGAGTCGGAATAATATAAATGTTACTCTATGCCAGTAATGAATTCACATGAATTAAACGTTTCACTGAAAATGGCAATTTATATAAACCAGGGTTCTGAAAATACGGCAGTATTATTTTCAATGTACGTCTATCTCGTCGTCTATCTACCTATGAATGACGTAATACTTATACATGAATTCTAAAAGGTAATAAGATACTCTTGGAACAAAAACAACTTGCACACAGGTACGAAAATAAGGTACAGTACTTTGTCACTTAGATGCGTAGAGAACTGCATTAAGTGGGTCTATGTGTGTGTGTGTGTGTTTATGTGACTGTGATGTCGTTGTGCACAAAACTAATTGGGACTGAGTGCTACTGTTGTCAACACGGCAGCCTGGACACATTATATTTGTACTATACATTCATGGCACAATAATATCGTAAAGTTACGCAAAGAGAATCCGACATAAATAATAAAAACAATTACTAAATTTCTAGAGTGATTCAATAAGGATTTACGAATTTAGTCTTCATTTTCGTCTCCCTAGCTTAATCAACGAATTACACAAATATATTGGTGTAGAATGAATTGCTTCGTACAATCTTAAGTACAATATTTTCGCTATTTCCCCTTACAAATAGGTACATTAAAAAACTTTCTTGAAAACAGACGCAAAGATTTCTGAAGCCGTTTTTAATCGAAATAAGTAAGCAGTGAAAAATATAGTAATTTAGTCAATGTCACGGTATCAAACAAAAGTTCTCTAGGTAACCATGCTGTCTCATTTGTATAACAACGTTATAGTGAGCTCAATGAATGTCACTGAAACGCTATGTTACTAATATGCATATGATAGCGCACCTATCATGTCATATTGCTTTGTGACAAGTCTCGGGCTGTGACCTCAGGGCGTGACGGGCACGCGTGGCAAATGTACGCGTACATAGGATTAGCAAACTATTCAAAATTCACATAGTACAAGAAATATGTTGTCTTGTCATAGGTGCGTCGCGTAACATGTGATGGTATTAAACTTTGCATATGTCATAGAAGTGATAACGGTGCATTTGTAATGTCACATCTGTATGTCACAGTTCAATGTCCAATCCGCCCGCTATGTATTTCATCAAAATAATGTCACACCACGTGACAAGGCTATAAAGATTTTAAATCATGTGACGTTCTCGGAAAGTATCCAAATTCTACACCATAAAAGCAGAACCTGTAGTGTGTGATGCACCTTCTCTACTATATAATATAAATATTATAATGTTGCTTATAGTATTGCAATAGTATACTGCCAAAGCAACATCTTTAATTTCGTCACCTTATACCAAACATTGCAAACCCATGGTATTAACACGTCGACCCAAAATAACGAACTAATCGGCGTAAAGAAGGTCGTTATTTTGCATTTATATGGATGAATACTACAACAATATCATAGGCCAATCATGTCGAGACATTTATCAGTGCAATAATTTTATCATAGTGAATTTAAAAATGCTTTTCACACAGTCACTATACTAGCGCAGTAGGACTTCATGTGGATAAATGTTCCACTCTTTATTATTAAAATATAACAAGAATGTAATAAAACATCTCTCTCACTAACTCGATATCTCTTTCTTCTGATCTGATCCAATCTTCTGATCTTTTTAATACACTTTTCAGATAAATAGTCGAAAGCTTGTCATCATTGATCGATTTTAACAAGATTCTAGATTACGTAATGAGTATGCTCTAGTAGAAAAGTATTTTCACCCTGGGAATCAAATAGTAACGATCAACATGCGGTCTAGTAGCTGCGCTAATAATGGAATCATAGTTTTGAATATCTAATAATCTTACTCATATAAATTTGAAATGAGACTACCTCGGTGGCGGTGGTTTGTGAATAGAATTACTGCGTATGTGATCCAAGGTTCGATTACTAGTTTGGGTTATGACTTGTATTTCTGTGAAGTAATTCTCAGAAACAGCGTAGTGTCTAAAACTAACTGTGCGTGGCAAACGGCGATGGGCTCGGTTTCAATTATTTATTTATTTATTTAAAATCTTCATGCACAGAACAATACTTTGGCGGACTTATTGCCAAAGGAATTCTATACCAGTCATTAAATGAATCGAATACAATTATTTAGAAGTCGGTCATATTTACTGAGTAGATCTGCATTCAGGTCATAGTAACACACATCACCATAGTCGATTAAGGAAAAAATCAAAGTCTGTACAAGCATTATTTTCGTCTTAGATGGGAGAAAATTCTTTGGGTGATACGAGGCGCCTAGTGTTCCGGTTACTCTCTGACTGACACTAGTAACCTGAGCTTGCCAATTTAAATTGGAGTCAATTATCAAACCTAGATCCTATACAGTAGGACTAAACGGTAAAGCTTTCCCATCATACATAACAGCCGGTAAAGTACTGGAGTCCAGCTGCTTGTCAGTCGTTGACTTCCAACAAAAATTTACTGACACTTAGTCGGGTTAACAGACAACTCAAATCTGCAAGACCAGCTTCTAATTGCTTCAAGATCAGCATTTACTTTAGAAATGGCTTCAGATAGATTATCTGCATTGTCTTGAGCATATATCTGCAAGTCATCGGCATAAAGATGATACTTGCACTGAAGATTCTGAGTTATGAAGTTAATAAATAGAGAAAATAATAACGGAGATAGAATGCCGCCTTGAGGAAGACCAGTGTTGAGGTCACGCCTAGGCGATGATGTATCATCGATGCGTACTGACTGCTGGCGCCCCTGAAAAAATGTCGAGAACCATTCAAGTACACCTGGTGAGATATTAAGATGGTAAGATGTCGTGGCTGACGGTATTGAAGGCGTTCGTTGCGGCGGAGTTGATCAAGAATTGGTGTGATCATAGGGCCACTAATACCAGCAGCATTAGACTCAATCGAGCGGATTATCTTTCTGATCTCACCTGGTTCTACCAAAGAAAACAGAAAAGCATCAATATTAGGCATGGATAGGTTGGCTAAGTAATCCACAGTACGACGCTTGATTTGTTGATCCAGCAAGATAGAAGAAGTGGAATGTTGATTGTTATCATCCAAATCAATACGTGGATCACTTTGTTGGTTTCTGCCAATGTCTAAGGTTCCAAGAAACCGCAAGATATCAGCAGGAGTTGAGGATGTTATATCATCGAGAATATGGCGGCGTTTTGCGTTACGTATCATCTGATTACACCGATTCCTTGCACCCTTAAAAAGAGCCTAGTTATCATCAGAGCGATCCTTTTTAAAAGTGCGAAATGCCCGATCTCTGCCCCGCATCGCCTTTCGAATACCCCTGGACATCCAACTTTTTACCTTAATTCTACGGACAGGAGCGTGGTCGTTAAAAAGGTTCAACACGTCGTTATTAAAAATACCAACCTTTTGGCCACCGTAAAAGCTGTCTCTTAAAGTTCCCAATTAAGAGCAGAAGCATCCTTACGTAGCTTATCCACGTTCATCCACCCAAAGCAACGCCTTTGCAGAATTTTAGGACAGTTTTGGCTGACAGATTTGGGTAGTTTAAGGTTATAGGAAAGAAATATTAGGTCATGATGGAAAAATCCAGGAGGCAGGTGTTGGCGATGACGGTGGGCTAAGGTAGGAGCAGAGGTGAGAATAAGAGCCAGCCAGGTATCAATCCAATCAATGTTGTAGTGGGCTGCATTTAAAGGTAAATCGTATAGACTGGCGGATTCTATGATTTATACGAGATTACGGGAACGCAAGGAATGGTGAGATAAGAGGTCAATGTTAAAATCGCCCATGATGATATGATGTGAGTACTCTGACCCTAAAGATTCCAGAGTCGATTCGAAACTGGAGAAATAATCAATTGTGGAGGGACAATATCCTACCCCTAGAGCGGTTCTAGCTCCCCTGACACAAACCTCAAGAAAAAGAAATGCTGCAGATGAAGTATAGTAAGAAGGAGACGAAACAAGGTTTTTTTACGGCAGATTACCACGCAGATAAATAGCCACGCCACCCCCTCGCCGGTCAACCCTATCATTCATGATAAGAATTGATTGCCAGGTAAAGGGTACGTGGTTGAGAGAAGGTGAGGTTTGAGCCAACTCTCCGAAATCAGAATGGCATGAACGTTGGTATTAAACTACTATATACGGATTTTATCGCGTTGTTTATTTATCACTGTATTACAAAATTTTGAAAATATTACTCTACTACTACTATTGATTTTATTTGACTAATTTACAAGCTTATAAAATTATTTAAACTATTAAATCTATTTATTTTTGGTTTACACTTTCCCCGACGTTTCGGGTGCTTTTCAGCAGCCATGGTCACGGGGAGACTAAGATGGTAGTTGTCTCAATGTTCCAGTGTAGTTATTTCAAAGTACCTGAACATAATTTAATTATTGGTGTTTCTATTTACGCAGAATGAGCTCAAAGTATCATGAAGTCTAGCTGTGGTTTGTTTCTTCTTGGGTTTGACTATTTGAAGTACTGGATCCCAAGCTGGTGGTACATTCCAACCATCTTCTCTATTGAAATTGGGATGTTTTTTAATTTCAATAGCCTCGCGAAGCATCCTTGGCAGGAATCGGTGTTCTTTAGCGAGAATCTGTGGTTTGTCAAATCTCAGGTAGTGGTTGGTCCCTTGTTGTATGTGTTCACACACAGCAGACTTCAACGAGCGTTTGTGTTTTACGTCAGCTATGTGTTCTTTTATGCGGGTGCCTATGCTTCTCTTGGTTTGACCAATGTATGAGAGTCCGCAGTCACAATCTATTTTATAGACCCCTGCATCTTGTAAAGGTAATTGGCACTTGATGGATGGTAAAAATTTACTTATCTTCGTTGGCGGCTTGAAGTATGTGTTGATTGAAGCTCGCTTCAAGATGTAGCCAATCTTGTCAGTGACACCCCTTACATAAGGCAGTATAGCAGGCTGGCGCTCGACTGTGGCTGGCTTTTCTCGGGATCTGTGACAGCGGCGCGGCTGTTGGAGCTTGTTGTCTTGCAGTACTTGCTTGACATGTTGAAGCTCGGCGTCCAGGTGTTTCTTGTCACAGATCCCGTGGGCTCTCTGAAACAAAGACATTCCCACGGTAGCTAACTGTTTAGGATGGTGGTGAGATTCACCGTTCAAGTACCTATTTGTATGGGTCTTTTTCCTATACACGGTGTGGCTCAAAGTATGATCAGGATTCCTGATGACAAGTACGTCTAAGAATGCTAATGAATTATTTGCCTCTAATTCCATAGTAAATTGGATGTTGTTATTAATGGAATTAAGATGTTCTAGGAATACACTAACACTATCTGTTGGTAATATTGTAAAAGTATCATCTACAAACCTCTTATAAATCCTGGGTGTGATGGGGGCAGTCTGTAAAGCTCGAGCCTCGAAGTCCTCCATATATATATCGGCAACAACAGGCGATACTGGGGAGCCCATTGCCACACCATCGACTTGTATGTAGAATTTATTGTCCCACAACAGATAGCCAGTTGTTAAGCAATGCTTAAGTAGTTCTGCATATTCCTCAGGCATATTGTACTCTATTAGCTTCCTTTTAGTTATTTCAATACAGTCATGTACAGGTATGCATGTAAATAATGACTGTACATCAAAACTAACCATTGTTTCATTGTTAGTGAGACATAGGTGTTTAATCTCACTCACAAAATGGTATGAATCCTTTACATGTGCTCTCGAGTTGCCTCTGAGTGGTGAGAGTATCTTCGCTACGTGCTGAGCCAATCTGTAAGTTGGTGTGTCGATCTGACTCACAATTAATAACAACATCCAATTTACTATGGAATTAGAGGCAAATAATTCATTAGCATTCTTAGACGTACTTGTCATCAGGAATCCTGATCATACTTTGAGCCACACCGTGTATAGGAAAAAGACCCATACAAATAGGTACTTGAACGGTGAATCTCACCACCATCCTAAACAGTTAGCTACCGTGGGAATGTCTTTGTTTCAGAGAGCCCACGGGATCTGTGACAAGAAACACCTGGACGCCGAGCTTCAACATGTCAAGCAAGTACTGCAAGACAACAAGCTCCAACAGCCGCGCCGCTGTCACAGATCCCGAGAAAAGCCAGCCACAGTCGAGCGCCAGCCTGCTATACTGCCTTATGTAAGGGGTGTCACTGACAAGATTGGCTACATCTTGAAGCGAGCTTCAATCAACACATACTTCAAGCCGCCAACGAAGATAAGTCAATTTTTACCATCCATCAAGTGCCAATTACCTTTACAAGATGCAGGGGTCTATAAAATAGATTGTGACTGCGGACTCTCATACATTGGTCAAACCAAGAGAAGCATAGGCACCCGCATAAAAGAACACATAGCTGACGTAAAACACAAACGCTCGTTGAAGTCTGCTGTGTGTGAACACATACAACAAGGGACCAACCACTACCTGAGATTTGACAAACCACAGATTCTCGCTAAAGAACACCGATTCCTGCCAAGGATGCTTCGCGAGGCTATTGAAATTAAAAAACATCCCAATTTCAATAGAGAAGATGGTTGGAATGTACCACCAGCTTGGGATCCAGTACTTCAAATAGTCAAACCCAAGAAGAAACAAACCACAGCTAGACTTCATGATACTTTGAGCTCATTCTGCGTAAATAGAAACACCAATAATTAAATTATGTTCAGGTACTTTGAAATAACTACACTGGAACATTGAGACAACTACCATCTTAGTCTCCCCGTGACCCATGGCTGCTGAAAAGCACCCGAAACGTCGGGGAAAGTGTAAACCAAAAATAAATAGATTTAATAGTTTAAATAATTTAATTAGATTGTAAATTAGTCAAATAAAATCAATAGTAGTAGTAGAGTAATATTTTCAAAATTTTGTAATACAGTGATAAATAAACAACGCGATAAAATCCGTATATAGTAGTTTAATTTCAATGAATAACATTCGCGTAAACAGAAGACAATATTATGAACGTTGGTGTTACTAAAAGTCTCAAGAAAGTCGCTGTAATGACTGGGAATACTTTAAGCGTTCAGATGACAAACGTTCACACAACATTCAGGCTGTTGATTGAACTTCTGCCGCACAAAATCGCCCAGCGTATCAGTAACCAAACAAAAACTATTCTTACTCGACAAACTGGCAGCCTCATCAGCAGAAATAAATGACTCATCATTAGACATGACAAAGAAAAAAATATACTATACGATAAATATAAATAAATAAATATATTATTAAGGAAACTAAAAAAATAACTAATAATATATACGCACTTCGATTAATGCAACGTTTTAAACTCTGCACCAGCAACCTGTTATACACAAGTTATTTAAAATGAAAAAAAATTAAGTATGTATAACAAAAAGAAAAAAAATGGAATATTAACAATGGATAATAAAACGTAAAAATATGAACACAACATAAAATCTAAACGTAAACGATTAGCGTTTCATAACGAAACTTGTATGGTTGTCGACTTGACATTGGTAACATAATGGCAGATGTAAAACGTGGCAATTATCAAAATAATATTATATTTTGTGAGTGAAAATGAATAAAATTATAGCAGACAAACAAAATCATACAAGCTTCGCTGCTAAAATACTCCAAAGATAGAATGCTACTACTACCACCGCACCATAGTTACACATCAAAGATCGATAATGGAACTGAATACTCGCGACCATATAATTCAAACAGAAGTACCGAAACTTATCTTCGCATATTATTTTTGTTTACGTTTGCACCTGACGAAACCGTACTCCCGGTATTATCTACGTTACTGCTGGTTGCTGACGAGGTTTGCTCCAATACTTTTGGATGCTGTTCTAACAACAGAGTGAGCTCATCCATCATGAGGAGACCTTATGGCGACTTCCATCGAAAGCTTTAACTACAATGATGCCATCCTGAGTCCACACCGCCTTCATGCCGTAATGTTGACGAGTTTTAATGGCGAATTTTGGTTAGGAACTCTCTAACCGAGGCTGCTGACCCCTTCAACACTGTCATAGCTCTCCAGACATTACCTCTCAATTTGATGCAAGTAAATCGCACAAGTAAGGGCCGGGGATGTTCCATGTTCTGTGTTCCAAGCCTATGACAGACTTCAAGATTAGGGGAGCAAGAGGTCATTCAGCCCTAGTGTCTTGAGAAGTATGTCCAGAGTGGTAGCAGTGCAATCCTGCTTGAGAGAGCCTTACGCCGGTGCCTTGTCTCCATTGTATCTACTATTCTGTAGCACTTGTTGATCTACTTGCGAAGCAGGCCAAGCATGTTGAAAATGAGTTCACGGAAGGTACGGAACTCCTCTGCCACTTTAGCTACAGTGTCCTTAGTAGGTTCAGTACTGTACAGTCGTGCATCAAGCTCAGTCATTCTTCTATTGAAGCTATCCTCGAAGTTTTTTTGTGCAGATTCAATTTCGTGCAGTTGTGACATTTTCTTGTAATGCACTTTATATATATTGCAAGTGTGTAAATTTGAAGCTGGCAGGTGGTGTTAAATTATGTTTCTTGTGTTACATATACTTAGTACTTGTAAGTACTCCACAAATGTATTATTTATATGCAAACATTTAAATTTAATAATATTAAATTAAAATAATTTTCTCTTAGCAAACACGTCTAATATTTATGCAACTATTCGCAAAAAAAGCGCACCTGCTATTATGCAGGCCCTAACCTAAAAATAGTCGAAATACATATACATAGTGTTGCTCCATAGTGACATGTCTCTATCTCCGAAAGGTTAATCCTTAAATTACGCTATATACGTAATTTATGAACATGTTTGGGTGTCACTCTATCACGCGTAAACCTTTTAACGGATTAAGATGATAATTATCACACACAGATATCATAACCTGGAGAAACATAGTATTACTTTCCTTCAGGGGAATCCCGCGAGCAAAGCCACGGTCAGAGTGTATAATATTCAATTAGTAGTAGTCTATAAAGTTTTAAACGTATGCAATTCAAGTCTTTATATACGGGCTATGAATAAAAAGAAAGCTTCGCGACAAACAGTTACGTGAGACTCGATTGCGTGAAGTGGAGTGAGGCTGTCAAGCCGCCGCGGAACACTGCGCACGGCTTGTCGTCCGTCCGTAAACAAATTCAACATGAGTGCCACGAAACGTCGCGCGTCGTCAATTGCCCTCTCCTTTCATCTGCCCAATGAAATCAAGATACAGGACGAACTTACAGTAACTGTGAAGTCATTTAAGTGAAATGCAGTAAAACTTAGGCGAATTTTCTAAATTTTACATACCGTTTGTCAACTTATCTTGTTGAACTTGAACTACTTTATACTGATTTTATAGCGTCGTTTATCTAAAAAACAATGCGATAAAATCAAAATTTCAATACGTAATATTCACGTAAAAGTAAGACAATATTGTATTTGAGAAGGCCCGTGCCCAGCAGTGCACAATATAATATATAAACAGGGCTGATATTATAATTTATGTTCAACAATAATTTACGCTGGAGTATATTGACAGGTTTGGTTTTTGTTTTTAGAGTTAAAATCTAACGTTAATTACTGTTAACATTCGCGATTAGATGCTGGGTTTGCATCTAGCACCATAGGTCAGATATAAACCCAGGATCTCATAACTTGCAACCGTATACATCAACCAATAGACCAACAAGCAGTGATAGTAAGTACTTAATTCATAAACGCTCGTATATAAAACATTAGATGGCGGAGTCAGCGCGACCAGTCGTCGGTAAGTAATAGGCCTTAATCCCCTCATGCGTGTTTAACAGTTGGATTACTCGATTAGCCACCCTCAAAATTTCTAACGACAAAATTCAAAATTCAGCGCTCTTTTAATTGACCGAAAAGGCCTGTCACAGAGCGAACCCGAGAAGTTTTAAGCAATTATTTTTATTCATACTCGTTTTTGTTCTCCACGGAATTATAACGCTTAGGACATATTTATACGTGTGTATTTCTATACATGATTGATTTGTTCGCTTGTACACGTTTCATATGAATAACAACAAGAGAATTTAAAAATAGTTATTTAAAGTCTTCAATTTTCACAGAAAATATTCAACAGATTCGCAGGTTCGATTTTCTTTTTATTATTACTCCTGTTATGTCGGAAATACTTTGAAAATATGAAAACAATGGACACAAAGACTATAAGATAAGAATACAACTGTTCGTGGATCACACAAAATATTACTCTGAGTGGAATTCGAACCCACACCAATTGGCGTAGAGGCAATGACGATAAGACCACTTAAACCATATATTACATATATTCTACATAACATATAAATCATAAATGCATAATCTAGTTCAATTTAAAATTAAATCGTATTCGAAAAAATTACGTCGGAAAGTTACGACGAAAAAAAGAACAAATGCTGTAGTCTTTATTCAAAACCTTTGTGGAAGTTGACGCGAACTCGTCGACGCAAAGTGGCGCGGCCCGGACTGCGAGTGTGAAAATGAAAAGCGTTCTTGTTTAGGCTTAAATGCAGACTTGAGACGAAAAGCCAGTATTAACTTTGTAAAACAAACAAATAACAATTTATAATATCGCAAATGTTTCGATTCAACTTGTCAACGTGTAAGATACTGTTATGTCATATAACGCGGTGAGATTCTGTTACGATTTAATCTCTCAAGCAATGGTTATTTGATTAATTAATGTGCCTCTATATTAAGTAATATAACTGTGATAGGACTATGTATCTAAATGTCGAGGCACAGGATTTAAAACATGTTTTACTTATACAACATAATTTCAACCAGTATGGTACTACTTAGGTTTTATTAAGGTTTGGTCATCTTGAAGGTCGTATAGAGAATATGTGAGTAATGTTAAAACCTGTGATTAACGAGAAGTATTCCAAATTTCAAGACAGTCACAGTTACAATACAGAAATAATATCTAAAATATAAGAATAAACATTTTAATAATGTAAAAATTTCTTACCAGATCGACCATTTGATTTGAATTAGCTGTAATTACTCGAGATTGGCGATGGCATAAAGAAGCTCAATTGCAGATATTGACATGCAAACACAATAAAACGTACTGAATATTGGATTATCATAACAAAGTACATGTCAAGATATTTTGTCACATTAATTTTATACTTACTGTGCTATTCATGACCATACTTTACACTCCAAAAATATTGCCACACCCTACTGTCACACCCAATTGTATATTTGATTTTAGGTGTACTTTATTCCACATTATTGTCTAAAAAAAAATGATGGCTATTTAACAACTATGGCTATATTTAATAAATTGATCGCAATCCGTCAAAAAATATTACGCATCTTGTCAAATATGTCAATCTCTTTAGTTAGCATTATGTTATTGCATAAAAAATGTCTGATTTGACATATTTTGATTCACACAAAAAGGATATGAATCTTAAGTATCGAATAACGTATAATGTTACGATTATGAAAGGGTCATCAAATGTTAGCAGAATTGCTGAAAGAGCTAGGTTATATCGAAACTCACAGCTAAGCTGAGCTTGGTTTAATTTTAGCGTTCGAGCTTAATGGCTCAAACATTATCATTTAAATGTATAGTTTACTCGATAGGCAAAGTTGTCTTCTTTGCTTTATTAAAGTTTGAGAGCAAGCAATCATCCGCCAATATACCGTTAGTAAAAGTAAGCTCAATCTTGATTGAGCAGACATTTTAACATAAATATAAAATATGTTTGTTGAGGCTCAAAAGTATATAAAATCTAATTTATCATTAGACTCAACCAAATAAAAAACATAAAAACTAAAATGCTTTTCACGTGATAACATTGACTTGTTAATTCTTGAAAGTTACACCTGATTAAAGTGTTTTTAGAGGAGCGACCACATGCGGCTTTGAAAGTTGGGCTCTGTGGAGCAATTAACTCGCGCTCAGGGGACGAGCTACACTTTAATTGTAATCAAAACATCACAGAGCAGTTACTAGGGCCCTACTAACTCATTGCACAACTCTTAATTAAATTACGACTTCGGTAAACTCAAAATTCACAAACCGTTAGCTGAAAATATTTATAGTAAAATAGGAACGCCGAATATCTTTAAATACAATTAAATACCTTGCATTCCCAATATCAAAAGGGATACCGAAGTTGTAATCACAAATAATATAAACTACCTATTCAAATTTCACGTAGATTGAGTTGTATCAGAAGGGCTGGGCCGAAATTCCACAATTTTCATGTAGAATCTAACTTCGTATCCCACAGGATCAGAACATAGTTACGTTGCTTTGGTTACAGTGGTTTCGTGTGATTGCCCCAAACTGCCCCACAAGCCTATATAAATTCTTAGACCGAAACAGAGTCTAATTTTCCCAACAAAATAGCCTAACGTGGAATCAATTCGAGTTAATGTTATATAATATCATATTGCAGCATAAAGGTACAGAAATTGGGGCAGCTGCGGCGTCCGACCCACCTGCCTACTAAATTCATTCGGGTAGGCAAATCCAGAAAACCACATATGGCTTGTGAAGTTTCCCGGCGTGAACCAATTAACCTCTAGAGAGAAACCCCCTCAGGTATTAAACAAAATTGACTCCAATATAATTTTACATTCGCTAGGTAGCCGAAAATGAGATTTAACCTAGGATAGGGCAATAAACGTAGAACCCACGAGCAGGCCGTTTGCGATAGGCGGCTGAAAAATTAAATTAACAACTAAGTATGTAACGTGAAAGGGTAGTATTTAAAAACGGAGGACCGGGTTGTTTAGTAGATATCTGTAACTACATTTGTGTATGTTAAAGAGTTGGACAGATATATTTTACATTTCATATAATATACCAAGTTAAACTATTTCTTTATTTATTTACCGTGATAGCAATAATATTATATTCAGGACCTTCAAATATGAACGCAATTGTGTTTATGCTACGAATAAAATCTGAAACTAATAGAGGACTAATTAATATTGAAAGTCAAATTATCGAATTATGTGACTGTCTACATAAAGCTATATAGATATATTAGCTTTAGCAAATTATGCTGATAATTATCGGTCTGTTCCATCCCGCCATCGAAACAACAAAGAAAAATGTGATATATCACTACATATTATAAAGCAAAGTCCTCCCGCCGCGTCTGTCTGTTCGCGCCAAACTCAAAAACTGCTGAACGGATTTTCATGCGGTTTTCTCCAATAGACAGATTCATGGGTCATAAGACGGAGGTTTAGGTATATAATTTGCTTAGGTTTTGTAAGTGCAACCCGTGCAAAGCCGGGGCAGGTCGCTAGTTAAGAATAAACAGGAAAGCACAGGTGTTTATTAAGCAAAGTCTAACTGTTAATAATGATACCGAATACAAAAACGTATCCCTTCTTATTTTATATTTGAGCATCCTTAACGCCGACCCTACTGTAAATAGACGCAGATATCCGGATGTTGTTCAGCCACCGGTCGGATAAAATCATAAACCGTCATATTATCTATCCGCAATGTGTATTTTATGTTATTACGCATCAAATGTATACATACACTGCTGTTTGAATCAACAGGGTCTTTTTAATTGCGAAAGGGAAAATTAATAATAACTTATGATTTCAATTGGCCATTTTCTTTTTATCCCTTGTAATTATATACGAATGAATGGTAATTAAAATAGAATTTACACCTATATACATTGGAAACTGCACTTGTTAATAAATGTAATTTTGCGTAAAGCATTATAATCGTTAATAAAGTGGGGAGGTTTAAAGCTCGCTAAACAATGATTCTCACTCTGCTCAGCTCTGATTATATGAGCGAAGATAGTTCAGAAGATGAATATATGAACAAAAGTGATTAACCTAATTTCGTTTGCTTATTGTTATTTTCTTTTATTTCTTGTATGCGTAGTTTTCATTTTAAAAGGTTTATATATAAATAATACAATACAATACGTCAGCGTTCTCCGCCACCCGCGTGGATCATGGGAGTGTCAAGAATGAATTTATCAAGCTATAGATATAATTCCTGTGTCGTGGTGGACTACACAAACATTAAAACGGACACAAATAACACCCAGACCCGGAACAATCATTTGTGTATTACACAAATGTTTGTCCCGTGTGGGATTCGAACCCACAATATTCGGCGCAATGGCAGTGGTAAGCCCAGGTGTTTTTGCATCGGGATGCAAAAACACCTGGGCTCACTAGCTTTAGAAGTTAAAAATGAATCAAACTAGTGGCAGACTGAATTTGGAAACTGTGAAGTCAGTAACTGGCTGCTAGCCCCAGATCTTACTGAATAAAAATGTTAAATAGTTAAATGTAAAAGATTCATTCTTTTGAATATTTCACCCTTGCCAAAAGTAAGCTGATCTGATCCTAAGAAAGATAAACTGGTCCGTAGAGAGACTAAAATGTTCAAGCCTGAATCTATAATTCACTTTTAGTCATAGTCCTAAGAATAATAGAATCATAGTTTAGACCTATAATGACTTATAGGTCTGAACTATGATTCTATTAATGTATGAAATATATTGTTATCGAAAATATATTTACTGTACTATTAATTGTATTATGAACCTAGGTATTCAAAATAAGCTAAATAATGTATACCCGTCTTAAATCCAACTGTGACTCATTGAATCTCCTTTGCTTACAATAGAGTTATTGGAATTGAAATAGTTATCGAAACTATTGCCAAGATGATAAATAATGTACCTAGTTAGAGTATGACTAATGCTATTAATTACAACCACTGAAAATTAACAGTATATTGGATTCTTGTTACGTTTAGAATTAAAGATAGATACCTAGATTTTCGTGTACAAAATACTTACCAGTACTAGAGAAGCTTTTGGAGATTGCCTGACTAGTTTAGTGAAATAATTGGGAAGAGAGAAACCTGCCACATATCCTTGGACTCACCCCAACTGCAATAGAAAAAGGTTGACAATACCGAACTCCTCAGGATAGGGACATCCGCGTTGTGGGACCGAGCGTACTCTAACTTGCAGTATTCCGCTTCAAACACAAAATAAGTGTTATGTAGTTTAGTGATACAACGGGGTTAATTAATTATGGACAGAGCATGTACTTACTGTATCATCTGATATAAATTCCAACAGTCTTACACTAATGACAGGACCCAGTCGCGACTCTTACTACTTGTGTAAGCCCAAACTTAGAAGTAAGTATTTATCGACAGTATATTTTATTTAGATCATGTTTTAGCGTTATAATACTGGTACTTAAATAATCTAATCTTAACTAGTATAGCCCATATAACTCAGATTTCTACCTTCGGCAACTTCAAAACCAAATCAAATTCAAAAACCTCAATAAGCTAAACGATATACGACGTAACCGTAATCTATATTTAGTAAAATACATAGAACGAAACAGTTGTATTCCCACAAACAAAGAAACATACATCAATCTATATGAAATATTACTATTTACTGTATAAGTTCGATTTAAAACATTAGCATAAAGAAGCGTGTAACACCAAACGCGCGCTTAAATCACCCAACATTCCGAAGTATTTACTATTGACGACGCCATAAACGCATAGAGACGACATTAGCATGTACAACGTTACCGACTGTGTAACTAACGTTATATAATTTAGTTATATTTGTGTATTATCGAGTTCACTCGGTCGTCGAGTCACGCACGCTCTGCAATCACCCGGAAATCTATGAATTTTGCCCTATTACCCCAGCCTGCAGACCCGACCCGACTCTGTACGTTTGTATCAAAATTACAGCCTACAAAATATCCAGATAGCATTTATTGACAACGTGATAACACGTTGAATACAACAAAAATCTTTATAATATTCTGTTATTTTAGTAGCATTGAATCAAATGTAACTATCGAATATGAAAATTCATAAAAATATATTTTCATCTTAATATGCAAAGAACTAATGTGTTAATTAAAATGCTCTAATTAGTCATATTAGTATCTAATAACTTGAATAATAAATAAAGAGCTTAGTTAATTTAGATGAAATGTAATAGGCAAGTATATAATGAAATTTAATATTAAATGAGACTTGTAACTATGGAATGATCAATAAGAATTGTATTGTATTATCTGCAAAAGAGCAAATTAATAAATAAAAAAATCATGTGGGCAGTCTTTGGGGACTGCCGATAGAAGTGAAAACTAAGTAGGTAACTAGCGTGCGGTGACAATGACGCGAGTTTCACGCTTTTTGTTCACCCAAAAAGTACACATATATACACAGTATACATATAGCTCATGGAAAGCGTTCGGTGACGATGAGGCGAGTTCCATGATTTTTGTTCCCTCAAAAAGTGCTCCACGAGCCTAAAAAAATTATCACTTCAATAATAAAACTAAAATCGAAATCTCACTGCTTTCGTTTCTAGCTACCAATTTAAGAAATTACATGATAAGCGAGACAGCCACTCGGTATAATAATTTGTAAAGCCGATAAAGTTTCATTTTACATTATGGCACAGAATCTTGAGACACATTTCTTCGAACTAATACAAGTACAATTTTGTTCGACCTCACAAGAACGTAGTCGAAATATTGTGTGAGTAGTGCCCATTCGCTTATTTTCGCTCTCTTGAGCCCTCAAGATCCTTGACCTACAAGCGAAATATATTTTATATTCCAAGACTCCAAATGTTATTGATATTATTCGTAAGGAATATTATTAAATTCATGCTTATTGGTTTATAAATAATAAATAAATCGTGCTAGTAACAAGGAATAAAGGAAAAAAATGATAAAAATATGCGAGAATCATCTTCGTAAGACGTAAATAAAATTGTTAGAAATGTTTTATTCTTTTAGTACCTATTTTTACGCATCAGTAGCAAACGTTAAACGTTAACAACCTAATTGGAATTCACACACATAAACCCTGGTAATAACTATCTTAGGATCGATCGCAACTGCAGGTTAGAGACACCAACCTGCAATTTACTTACTTAGTATGGCCATGATATTACCTCTCTGATTCTAGGATTGCATTTCAAGTGTTATTTGTAGGAAATGTGAACTTGTCATGTAATTTCTCTAGGCGAAAAGCATTTAACTGCTCGTTGCTACCCTGATAGACCCGATGAGGTCTTCGTGGTACAGCTTTGTGATCGTTATTTAATTTTATGCTTATTTAATGTATATAGGCAATAAATAATTCAAAAAAAGAATCAATTGGCAACTTCTACATTATCAGTTTAAAATAGGCAAACATTAGTAATTCTAGATGGAATACAAAAAATGCCATCAATTCCTAACCAATCAAAAGTCATCGGAGGAGTCTGTTGCAAATAATTTCAACACAAATCATTTTAATTATCAAACTTTAACACATCCCGTTAAATTATTGGTAGCTCGGACAGTTCTTGATCGACACGACTGATCGTAGAGTAGCAAATATTGACTGAACCATACGTGAATTTAATGTTTAAAACGACAGTGACACTACTTGCTAGAATATCATAAACATGAAGGTTAAATATTTCGTAGCTTCGATATCAGGTAAATAGCTTTTGATGACATTTGGAGATAGTTGAAACCACAAAAGATTCTTCTCTGGTTAAGCGAGATTAGTATATTTCAATTACTTTCACAATGTCATGTCCTACAGTATATTATTGTGGGGCAAGGCAGCTGATAAAAATTGTCTCAAGACAATTTTTATTCTCCAAAAGCGTGCAGTACGTGGATTTTATAATTTAGGTCCACGAGTTTCCCTGAAAGACCGATTTAAGGAAATAGGCATACTTACTGTTGCGTCGCAATATATAATTATTTGCTAACATTATGTTTATAAAACATAATATTCACTTATATAATAAGAATAGTGATATTCATAACGTAAACACTAGAAATAAGCATAAGTTAGTCGGCCCAAATCATCGTTTACATAAAATTCACAATACATTTGCGGGACTCGGTATACGTTTTTTTAATAAACTACCTATTAATATAATAAATTTACCATTGGTTAAATTCAAAAGCGCCGTTAAAATACAGCTCATTCGGAAGGGTTATTATTCAGTCAACGACTACTGAACTGATAAAAACTCATGGCACTAGTTGCTTGTTGCATTCAGGATTCAAAGATCTGTATTACTTATAAGTCAATTTAATAATGTAGAGGTACCTCGTGATTATATGTGATGTTATCAAGTATCCTGCTTCTCATTTTGATTATTATTGAAAAATATAAATGCACAACCGCATTTAGTCACGGACTGTCTTTGGATTGTCACAAAGTGTAAGAGTATGCGCCATCATGCCATCCTATTGCCTATTTTAGATGTATGTTGAAAAATATTACCAGAACCCTATTATTTAATCTATAAAATATTATTAAGTTATTATTGTTATTACTTTTAGATTTTTAAAGTCAAGCATATGGTATAATGGCTGCAACACCTTGTTGATATGAGTTGTAAAATACTGAAATTATATTTAATTGGCGATTTAAAAGAGTGGCCGTGAGTTTCTTGCAGGTTTTCTCATAGGCAACTTAGCAACTAACCTAAATGTAGTTTCAGTGTCTTAGTAAACGCACTAACCTATATATTTTGACGTTTATAAGTGTTACTTTGTGACCTAAATGAATAAATTATTTTTGACATTGACTTTGACTTTGAAGCGTTAAATTAATAATTCTAATCAAAATGTGCAACTTATTAAATGATTTCTGTTATCCTGAAAATTTTTGTGATATATATATATATATATATATATATATAATTGCATGATAGATTCAGAAAATGAGGGTTTGATCTATTAAATTAAAAAAAGAATCATGCTTTAATGTATACTGCCTTACTTTTGGTTACGGTGTACATTTGATTCAGTTTCTTTTTGAGAAATTTTAGTAGCAGGACATCATATGAAAATGTGGTCGTTATACTAATAAAATAAAAGCTTAGTTTTCCCATTAGTTGTGACCCAAAACCGCAGCTGGTGAAATATAGTAGAAATAATTTACCTTTCCCTATAGGTAACATTTTATAGTGAAACGTTTTAGTTAGTCTAACCCGCTTTAGAGCCGTGGTTGACCTGGGAATGAATTAAGTGGAGATAATTAAAAATTATACATACCCAATTTTAAGGATGTATTTCAGATAATAACTTGTACAGATAAAACAGAATTATATAAAATAATATTAGACTATATGTTAAGCAGAACATCAGGGTGTCAATAGAAATACCACTTATCTTCGTCACGGCAGCACAGCGGATGGGCTTGGCACCAAAGATATGCAATTATGATTATATTTAATACAATATTCTCAAAGTTATGTGAAACATATTTGAGAAGAGTTGCGGTAAAAATGGTTTTGAATACATTATTTTATTTTATGGAGCATTTTTATTCTAATTCCTAATCCTAATCCTGTTATAATATAATGGCTCTAATCATGATGATATACTGACAAACAATGCTACCCAACATGTGTTGTTTGTAAATTACATTTCACTACATATAATCGATATATCCCCACTGAAATATTATCGCTACGCACCCATTATTTCGGCTACTAGTATTACAACAACTCTATTACCGAAATTACATAATCATAGCGTAATACTTGTCAGACGTGATTACAAACTCGAAACAATATTACGCAAGGTACTAGACCGCACTGAATGCGACCTTCCTACATTTTATAGGCTAAACTTAGGTTACAAAAGTAAGTTCAGTGTCTGTTTATACTTTTTAATACCTGCTAGAGTAAAAAGTAATAAAATGAAATATTAGATTTTAAACGAAAAGTTATTAATGTGTTTGTAAAATTGTAACATTAAAGCAAATGCACTCAATGTGTGAAAACAGTTTCGATCGTAAAATATGAAGATCGTGAAGAAATTTTTGCTAACGATGAAGGCAAAGTTTTAGTAGCAAACTAGGTATTGAATCCCCTAGTTTACGAGTGAATAGGTCGGTCTCTATGTAAAATATAACACAGTGTTATGCCTTCTGAGTCTCTAAAATATGATTGTACTTCGCGCCATTGTATTGTGATACTGTGCCTACCATACGCTATTGATACCTTTGTTAAACCTAGATTTATATGATGTAATGTTTGGTTATTATTTTATGTTACGACTTGTATTTATTAGTTTATGTCTACAGTTCGTTATAAGTTTAAATATTCATCATCTACATTATGTATGTACTATTATACCTACGACTAAAATAAAGCTGTGTCTGTACCTACACTGTAAATGCTTTTGAAGCAATAATCAAAAATGAATTTTCAGAGCATTTTTCGAATTTTTGTCCCGTCTGTCCATCGGTCTGTCTATTCTGACATCACGCAAAATATCATGAAACGGATTTTAATAAAGTTTTAACAGTTTTATAGCTTGGGATTCAACAAAAATCTAAACTAGTGTTCGTCTGATTTTGTTTTACAGAACTGGTGATATTATTTTGCATGAAATTAACCGTGTTATTGACATCACAGGCTGGACTGTTATTAATGCGAATAAAGTAACGATGAAAGTAGGTATAATTAGAGTATAGTGTTGAGGTCAATTAAAAAAGAAATTGTATAGAGCGAATTAATTTACAATTTTTCATCAGCATATTGTGAGAATGTATTTAGAATTATGAAACCGTATGGGAAAGCAATTCAATGGTAATCTTATGGACGTTTGTTCATTTAGTTGGATCTTTAAATGATTGTTTAATCACACTAAATTCGTCTTAGGGTACTAAATCAGTAAGAATAAAGTCTCAGTTAAAATCAAGTAACTTTTCTAAAACTAATTAATTTTATGCATGTTCTTTTATATAAGTCTCTATTTTAAAAGTCTCTCTCACAATCAGAATCTCATCTCAAAAATTACATCAGTTTCCTACTGTTCTGAGACAGGTTTCAGTTACAATATTTATAGTAAATCTATTTCTAAATTATTGAGTATATATACACTCAAATAAATAGAGTTATCCGACTCTAAAAGCACAGTGAAACCAAGATTATCAAAAGTTGGCGACGTAAATGCTCATTTGTGTCGTGATTGATAAAGTTAGCGTTATATAAACAAACAAGCACAATGATTTATGTTGTGCCAAGTCCGAGACGCTCGTTCTGAAATGACAAAGTTTCTCGCGCAAAATTTCTAAAATTCTAAAGTGTTCCCGCTTTTCGTCGCCCGTTTTGCCTACCGTTGTCTCTAAAACTGAGGAGTTTCCGACCAGGGTTTAACTTAGTAGCGTCTTAAATATAAATTTCTCAAGTTCGCTTCACGAATGAAGTTACGGTGTTATGTCGTAGCTCAACAAGTTAGCACAGAAATTTTAACTTTCGTATACTTTAAATAATGGCTCTTGCAGGTGTATATGAGTTCGTATAAAATATGTAATTAAAGTACGTAAATCACTTTCATACAAGTCGATGTTGTGATGGAAATTTGGTAGTTATAAGGCAACTAAGCATAATGCAACTTTAGACATACTTATAAATTTAAAAAAAAGGGTTCGTAGCAGTTTGTTTAAACAGTCAACTTTCCACTAGAAATATGTCTAATGTTGCAAGTTTGAACTAGATAATATCTAGTATCATTAACCGTCGGTAGTCTAATGGTACATTGATATAGCGATCAAGACTTCGTGGGTTCTAAAACCACCCATTACACTACCAATGTCAACCCATTCCTAACACACCAAAAGAAAAAAAAGTCATTTTATTTTTAATAACAGAGAGTATTTCAATGTTCTAGTGAATCGACTTCATTCTAATAATAGGGACTGGTATCCGTTATTATTTTAAACCACAACAAAATGCAAAGAACAAAAATAAAGACCAACTCGAAAAAAAAGAAAATCATGGTATCTTAATTCGCATATTTAATTGTTATTTAAATAATCGATCGTACAGTTTTTTAAATCTTTTGATATTTTTCGGTGATTATCACACATCGTTACTTTGAACATCATAAGAGGTAACAAAATTGGTTATGCATAGATTTTCTTTTGTCTATATTCTGTTGTTGTGTCTGTAGCGTAGAGTTTATTAGAGACATTATATGATACCAATCTTTAAAAATACGGCTGCACGTGTTCCTAATACAGGCCGCAATTTGATAATCTTAAGTTATCCAAAAATTATAAGTGGCACAAATGTTTGACTTGTGCTGGAATCGAACCCGCGACCTCAGGCGTGGCAGTCGGTCACACTAACCGCTACGCCATCGAGGCCGCATTATATTTCGATTATTAATCAGTTCTTCTTAAGAGAAAAGTGTTGACAATTTTAAATATAAACATATCTTAGCAAAACAAAACGAGCATTCAGCAATATCATTGGAAGTTGTAGCTCCCCGCAAACAATTAGTTGTTGGGTGTCGAGCAGTAGCGGTGACGGCTTGAAGCCTCGCAGCAGACGCATACCCATGTTCGGCAATGTTCGGCCATGTTCGGCTATGTTCGGCATTAGGCGGTACAAGGGATGCTTGCTTTGTTTCTAAGTTTGGCATTACACCCGGGAAATACAGGGAAATGTTCGACGGATCACTATGAGTTCGCCGAGATGCCGTCGGGAGACCTTTGCAAACACCATACGATAATACATTTATGCCGTAATGAAACTATTTGGTATGATATTGGTGCCAATTCTGTTGTCACAAAATTCTCTAATCTTAGCTAAAAATCTCTAAAATTTATTTTAGTCCTATCACGTTTAGCGATTTCAGAATACGAAATGTCGTTTGACAGGACTAAACTAAATTTTAGAGATTTTTAGCTAAGATTAGAGAATTTGTGACAACAGAATTGGCACCATTGTTTACTTAGATGGTGGATAATATGAACTACTTTTTGTGTACAGTCAACGACGTAAGGACATTTAACGAATTTGTAACAGTAACTATACTGTTAATTTCGACTATCATTTACAGCAGTAAAGATATGAAATTACCATTATTGTGTATGATAAAGCAATTCAAAATATGAGAAATGTATATTGTCTTCTGTCGCTGACTGTACTACCAAGCAAACAGACATACAACTCGGTTCGGTAAGCGATTATAGCAGCGTATGGGCGCTTGCAAGAACATTCAAACTGGCTTCTTTACTGACAGCACACTATCTCTACAAAGAGCCTGCAAACCATAAATGCAGGCCCACAATACAGTTACTTGACATCGATCTTCTGACAGCCAGAGGTACTTCCCTAGTTAGGCCGTTCCATTTTGAGCGAGATCCCAGGTAAAAGCAAGGATTACACATGACAATACAAACATACAAACAAACGACTAATCCTGAACTAGGACCACAGAAAAGTACGGTTGTTAGTAAAATGAAAATGTCGCTGCCATCTAAAATCGTGAATTATTTATCTAGTTAATTTTATTTATTTTCTGTACAACCTTTCTGTACAAAGGAATATTATTACTATTACCTAACTGTTGTATCAAAAAATAACAAGCTGAGCAAATAAAATAAATGATTCAAATAGTAATGTAGAATTTATATTCGCGGCAAATGATAAGTATATATAAGATAAATAGTATACTAAAATTACTACTATTTTTTATATAATTAAACTTATGTCAAAGGTATTTTTTGTATTACAATCTATTTTTAGAGTTATTATTTTCATTTATACATAATGTTATGTATAAAATAAAATACTTCACTGATGGCGTAATGTAAAATCGCTTTGCCACTGCCAGTGGTCCGACTATTATAGATTCAATCCTCACAAGACAAATATTAGTGTGATCCACATAATTATAGTTGTACTAAGTCTGGATGAACCTTGTGTTCGTTATTTGAATGATTTTAACGCCCCTATGTCGCAAAATTATTCCTGTTGAATCTTTAAACAAAGAAATGTTTAAAGTTGTTTGATTGCATTGCTCTATAGAATAGGTACTTTGCCAGCTGGGTTGCTGAAGCCTCCAAGGTAAAAACAAGAAATTCCCTACGTCCTCCTACTCAGTAAAATGCTTCTACATTCGTTGTTAATACAAACTTGAAGCGTTATTATTTATAAATAAATTTAAGCGCTATTGTCGCCAGTTTCCGTAGTCTGTAACATAATCGGCAACAGTCTATTGTTGCATAGTTTCCCTGTATCTTAAGTTTCTATGCCGTGTTGTTACCAGACTTCAACAATGTGAAGCCGATACAACGGGTTTCATAACCGCGTTAAGTGAAATGCTTGCCTACCTGCGATATTAAATGCGGTCTGGAATTTCAACTCATTGTTGTATTCGGCTTCATTGATATTGAATATAGTAGTCATTTTGATAACTTCTAGAAACTATCTAATGCAACAATCTTATCTAATAACTATTGGGATATCGGTGTCGGTGCTATTGCCTGAAACTAATTTTAATCTCACTTGTTTTATATATAGCTCCTTCGTAATTGAAGGAAATATTACGTACTCATATCTACTATACATATATAGCTCTTTAGTAACTCGAAAAGGGTAGAAGAACGTTCTAATATTCTGATAGGGCAGATCAAAAGCGCGATTCGCCCCAATCCCTGTCCTGCATTCACTTTTTTTTCAATATCGGCCTTACTTTTACCACCTGGTATAAGAACTTCGCACAATATACACGTTTATAATAATTTGATATTACTATTTAACACGAAAATCGATACATTCAATACATAGTGACTATATGTATATACATTTTCAGGGGTACAGAAAGAGGGCCAACTCAAAAGATGTATACAATTTTGTTTTAAATATAAAACACTTGGTGCGTGTTCTTGCCGAGAGCTTTCTATTTATTTCTTTATTCAATATTAACATTATTGTACACTGCGTTATGGGGAATAAACTGACTCCTGTAATACAGTATTTAACTAGATCAGGGGTCAGTGATTCAAATAATTGCAAAACAAACTTATGTCATTTGTTTATTTTTTGTATTTTGCTAATTTCCATTCCAAAATCTTTGTAGTTCTTACATTTTACTAATCAGCTAGTTTTTTTGCGACATTGCTAGGGCACTGTACTTTTATTTCTGGGTGAAATTTTATGATGATTTTGGTCAAGTATTTAAGGCGTGAAAACGTTACAATGAAACTCACATTTACATTTATAATATTAGTGAAGATAACTTCATTCAACTATCATGTTCAACTTTCATAAAATTACTTTAAAGGACAGTTCCAATTCAAATGCTAAACGTAGAACCGAACTATATAGTCATCTAACAAAATTTCCAGGTACAAACTCAACGAATCGACTCATATCGAGTTAAAGCGAGCCTCTATTACCGCGTGGCTATGTGTCGAAGACAAACCGCATTTCAACTTACCACCTAATAGCTGGGTACCGGTGCGACCGCATAGAATTGACTCTAGAGTCCGGGGGCTGAACTTCATTGCATTACGCACCTCTATCCTCTGTCGCGTGAGATGCAATTGGACGTTCAATGCTTTCGGAAAATGTATTTGTGAAATGTATCCTCGTAGTCTCGGACTTTGTAATGAGTTTACTGTTTGAAGGTGTAACTATTTTAGAAGTACATACGTACTAGATTTTAGGTTGTACGTAATGGTTCCTTATTAATTTTATAATAATAAGCGAATACTTCGGAACTAAGTAAGCCGTACGTTGACAAAAAAAAAAAAGAGATGTCTTTTTTATACGCATACACTCATCAGATATACTCTACTCTATAACACATCTGACTACCTCTTTGATGATATACATACATTAGTACATGAACTGTGTCTGTGACCATGCAATTAAGAGTCCGAGTTCTACACAACTACAAATTATACAAACAGTTATACTAATTACTGTTATTTACGTCCCGTATAACATTTATTACCATATTTTGAGCAAATTTAAACTTCATGGTGTAACTAAGAATTCCTTGTCTTTGAATCTGACTTATATAGTTGTTTCGAGTCTGAGTGTTCTGTGTGTGTAGTTGTAAAGTGCCCCGCGACACATAAATTGTACCCAGTGCGGATGATATCTTTAAAAATACCTACAAATTATTATCAAAATGCAATCTAATGCCACAAGACCAACGAGAATGCCATTTATGCACTTGCCAATGTATTATGCAGCAACCTTAAATCAAAGTAAAACATATATAAAATGTTTTCCATATAGCTAATTAGCTATTTTTGGATTGCTCTACCTACTGATTAGCGCAAACGAAACGAAAGACTATGTACTCATTATCAGTAAACTTAGATACCAGTAGCATTCGTAACAAGTCGATCAAATTGTTTCGGTACAATAAATGCGTAGGCCGAATAGCCGTTCTATATTTAAATCCAAAAATTTGTAAGTGTATTATTAAATGTCATAAATAAGGATTCTGCGATCAAAGTATTATAAATAATTATTACAATGTTTGACGTAATGATGACAATGATATAATCTGCCTAATTAATCATTTTGTTTATACAGGCAACTAATGATTGGGACAAACAATGTAATGTATTATATTATAAAGTATTTTCGTATCAGTGACATCACTGTGATACGAAAATACTTTATAATAAAATATATTCACATGAATATGTGGTTATTTTTAATACGCATTAAACCTAACGTATATCAGAAAATAGTTAAGAGTGCTCTAAACATATATTATTATTTCATATGATATAATGTTTTATTTCATTTTCTCTTTGCTTCATTATCTGTAACCGAGCTTGTTTCTGATTACGATATTGTTAGTTGCAAGAATGTTAAAGTCTAGTGCCAATCATTTGCTTTTGTATCTTGAAGGAGATGTGCGCTTTAATCCGTGGTGTCTAAAAAGGCTGAAACTAACCAATCCTTACAAGAAATAGTATAATATATTTCTGATAGCCTTGATACTACTGCAAAATAACTACAATTGACGTTAGAGCACCGAAACGCCTACAGTCTTATTTAAAATTAAAGATAAGAAAATGCGTAAATCAAAAATATGGTAAATCAGGCAATGTTAGTAGGTAATCACATTTTACTATCCCATGTTCTTGTTATGAAAGAAATTATTACTAAAATATTTTTAAACAGAATATTCAGATCATCGCCAACCTTATCAAGAATTAAACGAGTAAAAAAGAAGAACAGAAAAACAAGCAGAATAGGCAAGCTTATCCTTAACAGATGACGCCTGCAAAAACGGTGCCACTATAACCGGCGGCGGTAAGTGTTGTTCTAACCTAAAACTAGGCTTTACTGCAATAACATGCCACGCTTTAGGGGAAAGGGAAATCGTTTAAGCCTCTGCCCCTGTGTTGCGCCACCTGAGTCTCACGGGTATTAGTTACACGGCCGGTAATTTTCGCTGGTAACTATTATCGTAACCTGGCCACGACAGCATTGCTCGCTAATTTCGACCTTTTTACTTTACCTTGTATATTGCGATTAGCTATAGGTATGTTTGTGAGAATCGTGTGAGAGTTTTTCTGTTAAGTAACGCAGAAAAATAAAAATGTATACGAAATCTGTTACTAAAACATATTTTGATATTGGGTAACGTAGTTCACAAATTAAAATTAATAACTTTGAATTTATTTAGAAGATGTATGAAAATATTTGAAAGATATTAATAAGTATATTATTTTCATTACAATGAACTATTTATTAAACAAACTTTACAAATTACTAGTATTGTTGTTAACCCCTACAGCTAAGCTAGAATGTTTGCATGCAGGGGCTTCATGTCCTTCAACCTTATCCATTGGGCTACCGTCGTTTCAATATACATAAGCAGGTCTATTATAAGTAATATAAGTATATTATTCCGTGCGTCTTTGAATTGTGTTGAAATATAATTTTATATTTATTTTACAACACGTCTATACTAAGCTTGTTGAATTGCAAAGAGTCTACAATTTATAAATATACAGTGTCATAAATTATTTGTAAGATATATCGTATTGTTAATACGTACCTATCTATGATAGACAAAATACAAAATTAAAATATGAAACATTCGATATTCTTAAGAATATATGTAAAAACATTAAATAGTAGGTATAAAAATGTAATTATATGCGCTATATATCATGTAAAATAATTCTATATAGGTACTTTTTCAACTTATTTATACCCTAATAAACGCTTAGCCATATTCCAGACAACGGTTAGATTAAATATAAATTAGTTACATTAATAAGATAATCATATAGGAAGTAAAATCATTACATAATAGTATTAAAAATACTTTTAAAAACTCAAATTATAGAACAACAAAGTTATAATACCATATATGTATCATTTCCACTCCAATGAAATCACGTCATGTAAACACTCGACAGAACACAACACTAATTAAGGCCAGGGCATAAAGTTTGAGCGGAATTCCGTGCACTGGGACAAATAGGGGTGGATGGCAAAAACTGACTTAGAAAGAATGAAGGCACAAGGTAAAAACCTCTATTAGGGCAAGTGATAAACGAGCGAGGCTGTGCTGTTTCATGGCGATTACTTATAGACCCTACGAATACCCTGGAGGGCCTAACTAAGGGCAATGCTCAGGTAAGTACAGTCCCTAACTGTTGACTGTTTTTATAGCCTCAGTATTTATAGCGGTTGGACCTAATTGCATTACATAAAGATTCGATCTTTAGTAAAAATGGGTTGATTTATTTTGCAATATTATGTTGATGGCTTTTATAACTAGACTTCATGATAATTTAAACTCATTCTGGGTAAATAGAGACACCAATAATTTAATTATTTAGGGTACTTTAAAATAACTACTTACACTTCAAGACATTGAGACAACTACCATCTTAGTCTCCCCATGAACGTAGCTGCTGAAAAGGAACCGAAACGTCAAAAAATCTATATAGTTTTAGTAATTTAAATAGCTTAAATAGTAATAAAATTTAACAATTTCAATATTTTGTAAAAATAGTGTAATTCCGTCTAAAGTAGTTTAATTTCAATAGCTTTTATGTTAGGTAAGAATACACAACAGCGATTGGTAGATAGTTTTTGTTTTAGGATGTTTTTATTCGTATCCTTTTTCCTTTTATTTATAGCGCCTAACTGGAGTAAATGTTAGGATAGGAAACCAGAATATTTGAAACTTTTGAATATTAATCGACCTATATTCTACCAGATTCAATTTCAATAACGCTCACTTGCTTTTGTTTTGTTTCTTATTTAGTTCAGAGTTAATATTGCTGGTTTTTAATATCTAGTCTAGTTACGTATTGCTTTCTATTATTATTAGTTTCTATATACTGTCCAGAACTGAAATTTCAAACCTTTGCTTAAGAAATATAATGAATATAGTTAAGGTATAACAAAACACGTAATTTTATTATCGAGTAAAAATTTTAAAATAGTTTTTGTTGTCATTTGTCTCCGTACCGGTAAACATAATGACAACAAAAAGAGAACCTTATGTATATAAGGTCCTCCAGACCGAATTTTGGTCACAGCGACCAATCTTAACGGAGACTGGCCATCTGTGCAGGAGGTATTTTAGTGCAAAAATATGTCCGAAAATACAAGTGCACTTGCTGTTATCTAACTCCCAAAATCCAATGGGACGGCTATTCAATACGACGGGAGAGAGATCAGGTACAAGACTAACAGTTTTATGTGCTTGCCGAAGCACTGGAGTGGATAAAAACGCCAACTTTCTACCTCCGGACTGCTACTGAAAGTTTCTTGTCAGAAAATCCAAAATACTTTTTGCTGGCTCGACCCGGGATACAAACCCAAAACCTCATGCACAGCAGTCGCATATACTACCGCTGCGCCACCTATACATAATATATCAGAAATTACACAAGAATTAAAATAAAGGTGTCATTTCACCATCATTCTAAGCTCGAAACAATACCAAACTATCATCCGTCATTTTTTGTTGTTACTAAAACTTACTAAAGATGTTTGTTAACGGCTTCCTAGCAAACACGAGACGCGAGTGACATCAGTGAGCAAACTCGAACATGATAGAAACGCGTAATCTTTGCGGTCCCCTCTCCGAAACTGTCGTTAATAAAACTCCCCTGTGAACTTATCTTCCTTTGGGTGAGATAAAATATTTTCTTGGCGAAAAAAACAACGCGTTGTAAGGGTGAATTTCTGCACAATCACGCAACGCACAGCCAAGCCACGAGACGATGCTAGCTTTGATGATGCTCAGATAAGGAGTTTAGACGTAAAAACTCTTTTGTTGTCTGAAAAGTTTCATTGAAGCTATCCAAAAGTGCTAGTAAGTAGGTAAGGTAAATCCATTCTATTACCGTTATAATACTTTAGGTTTAATGTGTTTTTCTTTCAGTGCCGTTCACCTTCACCATTGATCGTTTCAAGTTCGAAGCGTGTAATGTGTATGTGTATTCAAAAATCAGCGGTTGTTAATAAAACACGAACCAAAATAATGTTTATTTAAGTTTTGTTGTTGGCCTGTTATTTGTACTAGCGTTTTAATAACCTGTCTCAGTAATGTACGTAAATATTACCTACGTCTACTATTTCATTAGTAATGTTAGCCGCTTTCGAACTTACTCGATACATTTCACAGCGAAACTATTTACAATAAATGCTAGCTAGCATTCTACGTTCCAATAGTTCAAAGAGTAGTATTTGAATTTACAAGCTTCCTACCGCGAGCCTGATTCTTGAATATATAAAGCGGAGATTTGGTAATAAAATATGAAATTAATGGTTTTCTGGGACATTAAATAACTCTTAAACAACCATTGACACTTACTAGCATTCAGACATAAGACAGAAGTAAAGCCAATTTCATTCCGTCCCTTCTTTCCATTGCCAAGTTAACTTTAACGGCTCTTTTAATTACAGCTATAAACCAATCTTAGAAAGGGTTATATCTTTTCTAATGTGTGGCAGTCTATTATACGAGCGAAATTATCCTGAAGTCATCTGTACGACTGCTACATTATCACAAATCGTAACAAGTATGAGTAAGTAATTTTATTGTAACATCTATCTTTCCCGAATCCGGTGTTATCATAAGCCATATTCGGGGCTAAATCGTCACAAATTAAGTGGCGTGTCAGTCGTTATTAAGGTCTTATCTCAGGCTCATATGCGTCATGAATCAATTAGACCGTCAGAAGCTGGTAGGGTGGCCATTTAAACAATGACCCGAACATGTTCGTGCTGAGTGGACAGACGAAGGCGATGATCCGAAAAACTTGCCCGAAGCGATGCGTCCGCTGGAAATGGTGGCAGAACCACTTTATAACTGACACTAAGTTCTATTTATTTGTTCGTAAGTTTGTATACTGTAGTTACATCGCAGTGCAAAGATGTAAAACTATGTATTATGTTTTTTAATATACACATTAGGTACACAATATCGGGCCTCATACCGTTTATGTTATAGACATTTAAGCAAATAAATATAAACTAATAAATCTATAACGTAACATTTCATCATACTACACATTATATTTGAGCAATAATGCGTTCAAAATGTATTAATTATATATTACACTTAAGAATAAGTACGTCATTTTAAATAATATACGTTTACAAAGATGAATGCCTCGAAATAATCTAATTTCAAATCGCTGCAAAACAAAAAGCATAAAACAGACAAGATTTCTTACCGTATGAGCATTTTTAGTCTGTTTATTGAAATAATTTATTGGATATCTAGGTATATCGAGATCACTTGTAATAAGTATTTATATTTTTAGTAAGTGAAGGTAAAGAAGATAGTTAAAACAAAATGAAAACTGGTACTTATATCAATTAAGATTACAGCTCCAATAAGTCCCAATTACGTATTGATCGTGAAATTTTAGGGCACGTCAACCCAGATAAGAAATAATAAAAAAATAATGTAATGTAATTTTAGAGTATGGATCCGAAACCACCACGCACAGCTCCTGTACTGCTTATAAAATAAAGCGACGTAATAAAACCCTATAAACAAAATTCGTATAATTGTTTGCCAGCGCACTTCTTTATTTTCCAGTCCAAGGCTTTTACAGCGAGGCGTAAAAAGTGTCTCTTACTGCCGACGAGGCGAAGACAACCTGGTGATTCTTTTATCGGACTCTACTCACAACTTACCTACTTACTTGCTATTAAATTATAGGATACGATGATAAGCACATACAACCATAGTTTATAATATCAGTTCTGCATATAAATGGCTGGGTACAACCTTCTAAGTGAGAGATGGATTAGGCCATAATCTACCACGTGCTGGCCCAATGAAGGTTAGCAGACATCACATATTTTTTTAAATAATATGAAGTATTCTCAGACATGCAGGTTTCTTCATTATGATTACCTTTACCATTAAAGCAAGCGATAATTAATTGACTTACATAATACGCACATAGCGTCGAAATGTCGGTAGTGCGTGCCTTAGGATCGAACTCGAGGCCTCGGTGTGTCAGTCCGACGGTCTATCGCTGCTGACACAAACAGAACCATACTTTCTTAGTCTGTTAGCTCAGAGACCCAAAGTGTGTTTGGCCATCCATACGAAAGAATACCACTTTCTTCGGGCTTTGATCGTTTCTCGCCACTCGTTGGCTTGAAGCTCTCGCAGATCCGTTACTCTAGCGATATATGGGACGACCGGCTCACTAGGCCAGGCCTAGGTAGGCTCTCTGAACTCCGCGATCCTCTTGCATTCTTTCGACATAACCAAGCCAACGGAGACGCAGCGCATTAAATTTCTCGATTATAAAATCTAAATGATTTATAGGTGATATAAAGTTGCTGTAGAGTAAAGCACCTTCACGTATTTAATATTAAGTTACTAGTCAAATTACGAAACCTTTATCAACAAATATAAGGTTTTTATTTGGTAACACTGTAATTGTATTTACGCTTACATCGCGAGTATAAACAGGAAAACGCTGGGAAAATTACCCTCGGTTAACTTAATATCTACGATTCAATTGTTTGTTTGTTCATTGACTAAGGAAATCGAAATTTAACTGATCGTGAATAAAGCTGAACGAATAATTTTAAAGTCTTTTGAGGGGTGATTCTGGTGAATATATTAGATTGTTTATATTGTATGTTGTTTCTATTATTGGTTGTGAATGCAATTGACAAGATTGAGAATCAATCAGTAGAAATTAGATTTAATTTTCTTTTGATTTGCTAGCCTGAACGCATAGTTACTAGCTTTTTACCCGCGTATTCGCTCGCGTAAAAGTAGGTTAGGCTAGATTATGTTAGTAACAGTACTTTTTTTAAATTAATTATATCCTGTATTACTCGGTGGTAGAAGAGCTTTCTAATGGTGAAACAATTTATAAAATCGGTTAATAATTTCTAAGTTAAATACTTTTACATACAAACATAAAAAGAAACAATAAATTAAATCTTTATAATGTTAGTATAGATTAAGAGAAAACTTTAGTATTATATGAATATATTATATTCGTACAAGCTTAAACAAAAAATTATGCTTTGCCTTACAAAACTAACGTTTCTATATCTTACTAATATTATAAACGTTTGTAAGTTTGTGAAGATGTTCGGATATTTAGATGATTTTTACTCAACCACGCATGAACCATGAATGCACACACATATTTAGAAATCGAACTTAAAACCTTATATACAGCAGTCGCATTCACATTCACACCATTGTGTTACCGAAGCTGTCGACCTCGATATAAAAAACCTAATATTCACTATGGTCGTACCACATCACTCATTCTTCTATCGTCTGTGTAGGTATAATATCCCATAGTGAGGTGTATACAGCATATAATATATATGTATCTTTAATATGTCCAGGTGTTTGATTAATATTTGTGTCAATAAATGATTATTATTATTATTATTAATACACCGTCACCTTTCGAATAAGAAATACTGTGTAGCAAATATTATATTTTCAATACATAGCTTAAACATGTTCATTATTTAATTTGCAAGATAGTGTAAGTGTATTTTAAAAGAAATCTCCTGCACTAGAATTAATCCTCTATCGCAACTTTACAAACATTTAAACAAGCATAATGAGCACCCAGACTCGGAACAACTAATCGTGGCGACCGAATCTACAACACTCGGCCCGGCGATAATGACAAGCAACTATGTAAACTGTAAACACTACGTCTTCTTTGCAATACAGAAGTTAAATAAAAAATCAGGCAAAAGCAACTAAAGCAGGCTTAGAATCCACAAACACAACGCACCCAATTAAGCTCTACATTTTTATCGTTTGACAACATTGTACATCAAAAGCGTCGTCCCACGAATTTCAACTTGCCTGCTTCTAGGAAGCACATGTCGCCGTCTATTTGTAAGTACCGCAATAAAACGCCGCCCTTATAAACAAGTGAAACTTAATATACTGTCAGCCATTGTATGCCGAGCTTTCAGAATCGCTTCCGTGTTTGAAGCGGTAAAGGTACAGGCACGGCGAAAGGCGATTAACTTCTCCAAAAAAGATATAAAAATTCATATCATGATACAGTCCCTTACACTGAAACGGCGTGTGTATCTAATTATACTTTTATTGAACAAAACGTGTAGTTATTAACCGTTTGAATACTGTCTCGTCTAAGTTTGAATTTGTGCAATTAGTGGTTGTGTTCACGTCAGTACCTATTTCGCTACAAAAGCCTGGTAAATATAATATTCTACTACATACACACAACACCATCTAGCCCAAACTAAGCAGAGCTTGTACTATGGGTACTAGACAATGGATAAACATACATATATACTTTTTTTTTTGTAAATACATACATATTATACATAGAAACACCCAGACCAAGACAAACATCCATGTTCATGCACACAAATGTTTGACTTGTGCGGGAATCGAACCCGCGACCTCAGGCGTGGCAGTCGGTTACACTACCCACTACGCCACCGAGGCCGACTATATATATATATTGCCTAATATTTTGTTTGAGAGTGGTTATTTATTTTAAACACAATGGAAAAGAAATTTTGATGTAAACATGAAGGAGTTTAAAAAAATTATTATGATGTTTTTAAATGCTTTAAACATAATTAATTACAATTACAGACCATGATTTGTCTAGATGTAACTTTTTTAGTTAATAGATTACTGGCAGTTTACAATTTACTAGTTTTCTAGCTAGCCGCTCCAGATAAGCTAATATGCTTTTCTTTTTTTTTTATTTTGCTCTTCAAAATGACCGCACTCCGCCTGATGGTAAGCAGTCGTGTGGTCTAAGAGCAGTGGCCTCTGCAAAATTGTTGGTACGCGCTCTAGTCGACTCCACCGTGTAAGGATGGTATCTGAGCCCAGCACGCGTTGTTCTGGATAGGAAAGGGGAGGGCGGGATAAAGATGGAATAACTCTTCAGAGCACTCCCCGTGGTATATTCTGTAGAAACATGCCAAAGAGACAATATCCCTACGGAGTTGCAGAGGTTCCAGTGAACTCGTGACCTCTGGATCACCGATGATACGGACAGCCCGCCGCTGTAACCTGTCAAGAGCGTCTAGCAAGTACTGCGCGGAGCCATCCCAAAGATGAGAACAGTATTCCACGCAAGGGCGCACTTGTGCCTTATACAATAGGCACAGCTGCCCAGGCACGAAGAACCGCCTCACCCTGTTCAGAACTCCGAGTTTTCGCGAAGCTTGCTTAATTACGCTCTCGATGTAGGTTTTGGGATTAAGGGAGCGGCAAAGATCCATACCTAAGATGGAGAGGCTGTCACGTATCACCACTTGCTTGGCTTGTTTTACGTCGGTATGGATAGGATTCAAACCTTCACTCTCGATCTCGAATCTTGATCTCAGGCCTTACCCTTTGGACTAACGCCGCTTTGGTTATTAAAACAACTGTAATTCGTCAATGTGCTTAAATCTCAAGCCATTCTTGAAATACTAATAACTACCAAATCACCTAATGTTTTGATCGTAGTGCTTATTGTCGCAATCGTTACCTCGCGACTACGCCCGGACGAGTGTTGCAATTTCCCTAAGGAAGAAAAAGGATTTTGGTATTCTTTGTATCTTTTATTGCTATATTTGTTAAGTCACAGAACTTGTTTCTAGTAAGACAATTGTCTCTTTAAACCGCAACGAAGACAATTTTTTCAGAGCATCATAAAGAACTACTGTGTTATTCATAGAAGTACCAATGCTCTTAAGAACTAGCTGGCAGCGCAACGACTCGTTATTTTGAATGGTTGGCAATTTGCGAGTTGATCAGTTATTAAAAAGCTACGGCATTAGATGGAACGCCTTCATTAATAATAATACTTTAGTGGTATGTAACAATAAGATTGCAACAGCGATTGCCTGTTGGAAGATCGTTAGACTACCAATAGATCTCTGAATGTCAATGATTAATGAATACTACGAAGTTTCATCACTGTCTGCCGCAATATATTTATACATTGTCTCATATAGACGACATCTACTTCAGGATAATATATTAAGTATTAATACTTGTTAATAAAGCAACTTTGCTAAGCAGACTCGACTACGAAACACATTTAAGTTTAACGTCACTGACCTTTAGAAGTTTTGCAGGAAAACAGCCAGCTGATACGACAAGTTTTATTCTCACACCCTTTTCATCGTCTGTATGGCAACAATGAGTCGACAGAAAGATTTCGATAAACTTCGCATTGTTCGTAACATCGTCGTCGCATTAACTTAATCAAAGGTGGCGCTGATAAACCATTTTTGGCACTCACGGGTTAATCAATTTAAAAGGAAGCGTATAGATAGAAGATACCTTTATTTATACTTAGTTGGCTACAATAAATATAGCTGATATTCGAACGATACACGCATGGCACAGGCACTCGAAAATTAGACAAAATATTCGAATACAAATTGAACTGCCTCGAATTATTTAATATATATATTTACCGGTTACAGTAGCACAAGCTTAAAATACATTTCAATTGGGATTTACGTCTCCTTTATCACCAATTTGGTGCAAAGCGTTTGTGAGGTTTACTGTAAAGAAATTCTCAGTAAACAACATGGAATCTGAAACGGTGCCTCGCTAAAACATAACCGACATTATATAGGTGTCATATACACCTCTTCCTAACCGTGATAATTCTTAACAATTTATATTCTTTAAATACAAATTTTAATTATTATAATTTCCAAATAAATTATCAACAATATATTATTCGCATTATTATTTAGAGAGCATGGATTTGAAATAATCTGCATCAAATCTATATATGAAATGGGTCAAATCTAACACTATGTCTATAGTAACTTAACCTACATTCAAAATTAAATTTATTTCAGTTCATACAAACATAGTGATATTATAATTAAGCTAATTGAATGCGACGACAGACATTGAAATGTTATTCTTTTTATTTATTAATTATGTTATCACATAAGACAAACATACCGAATCGTCTTGTCTTAGTGATAATAGAGATCTTTAAACCTAAACTTATAGGCTGTGTATATATACATATATATACTTGTTGAACAATTACAAAAATCGTTTTACAAATTACCTTACAATTTTTTATAAAATGGCTCCCGTCTATATTAACACTCGTTACACATGGCATATAATAATGTAGTCAAAGTAGTGTCGTTAAGTGTTCGTCACCTGCGTCGGCGGCAGACTTAAGCGGGTCGGGAGAGCCCTTATAAGGGACGACATGATGACAGCCCGACTCAATATAATGCCTACACCTGCCCCGATTACATGTCAGGATAGAAATCATATTTCTTTTACCCACATGTAATGATAAGGAAAACTCATAACTGTTGACTCTGTTATTGATTATACGAAAGGATTATTGCCGATTATGAGGGATAATATCCGCGTTGAACAAAAAGATTTGTGAGGCGTCGGTAACAGAGATTAAATTTGGTAATCTACCCGGGAGAGCAAAAGTCAAAAATAATTTATTCATTTAGGTCACAAAGTCACACTTATGAACACAATACAATAGTTAGCAAGTTTACTTCTGTTACATTTACATTTGACGCTAGGTTAAGTTAAAGAGGTGAGCCTATAAAAAGATACATACATGCAACCCTTTTTAATCACCATAGATTGCAATAGGCTAACTCTCTATTATATAAAACAAATACATATCTGAGGGTCCTACACCTCCGTGAAATATTGGGTACGTCAGCTCCTCGTAGCTGTACAGGTGTGATGCTGTGTTATGATATAATTGATCAAGACTGGCATAATAGTTTAAAAGAAAGATGATATCACTAGAAAACCGATCGCGATGACAGCCAACGGATGTGAGTGTGAGAAAAACCCATAATGTAGCGACTGACGACCTAAATGAAAAAGACAGAAGAATGATTGATAGTGGCGAGGTTTAAGTGGTCACCTCATCAATGTTCCGTGTCATATTAGTTTGATACCCGCACGGAATTAATATAATATGAGTAGTACAAAAGTAGTTATTGACATTTTTGACATTTAGGTGTGAATATGATCGTTTTTAAACCTCTAGTTATGATGTAGCAGCCAAATTTGCGACGTAGGGTCTCTACACTACAGAAAATGACGGTCGATCAATCTGGTGTTATGTACCTGCGTTAAGTAAGGTTTCCTGGCTCCTTATTGAGGTACTGTGCTGACAGCAGAGAAAAATAAATAAATAATGAATTTAAAGATTTGTGTTGGTCTTTATATACTGCAGAATGAGTGTAACCATTGAAGAAATTACTGATATTTGATATACTCGAAGATTCTAGGTACACCTCAAATCTCTTTGATGGTTTATCCATATCCATAGTTTTGAATATGGTGTTACTAGATGTGTTTTTAATCTGGTCTTGTTTAGGAAACCGCACCTATATTACTGGACTAATAGGCGGTTATAAGCATCCATAGCTCAAATACCGGCAGCGCACCTAAAAGGTTGATCGTAACGCAATTTTAAGCACCTTCAAATTATCCTCCAACTTCAGTAATGAGGTGATTAAATATTTACGTAATATTGTAAAGGAAAAAGTTAGATTTGTTTGAAAAGGATGGGGGGATCCAATTATTTCGTACCTTCATAATTGTTAAATAACATTCACGAAAACTTTGTTTGTATATTACCTTACCGTACATAAAATACTAAAAAACGGAGAAATAGCTTTAACGTTAAATTTTGTTTTACTTGTTTTTAATTTTCCTCTTCAAAAAATAGTTCATACTTATTTTCATGACTGTCTAACTCAAGTTAATTCATACAGCCCGTCCGCAAACGTTGGTACCAGAGAAGTCAATATGTATCAAATCCATCATAATGTCATCTATTCTCCAAGGTCCATTTACATACAAACATAGATTCACGCCTGTTTCCCAGAGGGGTAGGCATTTATTGTTTGTTAATTTGTTATCTAGAAAACAATTCACAACTTCATAATATTTTTTGTTATGGAAGGACCTCACGATACTACCAACCCAATAACTGACACAGTAAAGACCAACCACACTTTTGAAAACTGAGTATGGACTAACTTCGCCAGTGGAGCAGTCATGAGATATGACTTTATATATACCTACCCTGTAATAGCATTAATGGCTGGCAATCATATTTCGGAGGCTATGTGTAAATCTCACCCGTGAAAAGTTACAGTAAAACCCAATATGATGATAATGAGGTCAGGTAAAGGGGACAACATTATTTTCTGTTACGGAGAGTAGGTTAGAAGTCATTGGATAATAATTTATCAACATGACTTGACTCTTACTAGTCAGCCTCAGTAAGTAGCTAGCTTAACAATTTAATAATACATACGTATTTATTCAGTAAACGTGATAAAAATGTACATAGCCATCTGATGGTAAGCTATTACTGTACCTTATGCTCAATTGCAGTAGACGGGCTAGGTACAAATGGAAGTGGTAGATATGGCCGGATCTCTGACTATAAATAATATAATTACTGCGTTTTGTCCGATAACGAAACGCAGTAATTATATTATTTACTACCTTTTTATTTACTTTCTACTAGCAGCTAAGCTAAAATGCTTGCGTTAGTAGAGGGTTGTCGTCAGGAGTCCGATCGTTGGTATTCGAACACGTAACCTCTCGTGATCGCATAAGTAAAAACGAAAAAGTAAGGACTTATACGTTGGTTTTCTGTAATAGGGTTGTACTTTCCCGAGTGAGGCGCCTGATTCACATTGCCACTCAAAAAACTTATATTGATAGGTACTTCTAAAAATCTTATACATATATTATATTAATATATTTAACACCTATCATAATTCGTTTCAAATAATTTTATTAACATGCACCAAAATATAACTATTGTAGTAACCCCAGTTCTTATGCTTTTAATCATAGACTAAATTGATACTTGGATGTGGCTGTAAACAATTTAATAAAAAGCCATGAAGTAATAGCAATAGCTTACCAACAATATGCTCCTTACACTTAACAGGCTTACCGTTTTATAATATTATCTACCGTCTTGGTTTAGCCGCGTCGAGCTCGCTACTTGCGAGGCTTCGAAAGAAACAGCCTTATTAAGCCGCTACGTACGCTCACTAAGATCGTAAACATTTAATCAAGTATATGATGCACAAGTACCTAGGTGTTATTGTGCGTGGCAATGATTGGTCGTCAAATATATGCATGCCTGTACGTCTCGTGGGTTTTTGTTGTCGTAAATACACTGCCAGGCTTGGGTGTAGGTTTTTAGAAATGTTACATATTTCATGAGGCAATTCTCATCTATCTAAGTTGTTATAAAAGTGTAACAAGCTTGAGGTTGTATGTAACAAATATTTTTGGAAAATAATTTGGATTGACTATTGATTTATACCCAAAACTAAATAGCTCTTGGATTTTTTGTTTGTTTGTTTTGGCATCATGTAACTGCTGAATGGAATTTGATGCAGTTTTTACGTTTAAATATAGTGCTTTCACGTTAACCTACATATAACACGAAAAAAACGTAATGAAAATGCAACTAATCGGCATATTGATGGAGTACTAATACTTTTAATTATATCAAAATACAATTCAAGGTCAGTGATAATATTATATTGTTTTTAGCTATGTCAATAACAATCTGGTTTATATAATGTGGGTCGTATAGATGGTTGGTAAAGCGTGAGAGTCATAAACTTCTTCGTGATCCTTTTAAAATATGGATGTATCACATTTCAAAAGGATTACGGCTTTGCCAAAATGTTCTATACATACTTAGGTGAGTGATATTAAACTTTTAATTGTTGGAATCACAGACATAATTGAAAACCTATTGTATTTAGCCGTCGGCGTGCCGATGCGACTTAATAATTTAATATGATAAAAGTCTATTTCTTATAATAAAGTATCAACTAGAAGCCATAAAACATATACGAGGCAATTAATACATTATTCTGCCCAAAGAATTATCTATAAGGCTGAAGAATTAGTGAAGAAAGTAAAGAAAGAATTTATAGTATCGCTAATTGGAGTTTAATAAACAGTTACGATGACAACTTTATTTACAAAAGCAAAATAATATGAGAGAATACTTTCTGTACAATTCTGTAATCGGGTAAAATGTTCACCGTCCGTAAAGAAGTCCAATAAATTGGAGGAATATCGAAAAATACAGCGACATAGCCGTCGATCCGCTAGTTAGGCGACTATAAACCCGAGACCGCGCCAGTAGAATAAGTAAATATTTTTCAAAAGTAAAGCCTCTGAGAAGTCACGAGAAATAGTTTTATTGATGTCTTCGTGAACGACGGCGGGAGGAATTTACTTTTCATTACGACAGAAGTTTGTTCGCAAACAGTTCAACACTCGTCGACGGTTCACGCAAAAAATACTCGCCTACTTGTGTACCGGCTTATGGAGAACCCGCTTGATAAACATAACTGAAGAACTCGTGAGTGAGCCAATACGTGTGAGTGCCAGCGCTGGTGTAACAAACTCAAGTAGCTGCTAATTTAATGTCTTCATCTTAAAGTTGACACATTTTTACTCAATATTATTCTTAACGCAAAATTCTGCGCTAATATTATCGTATTAACATATGCTTTTTGATATTTTGTGAGTGATGTCTTAGTACCTATTTACGATTTTATTTACCTACAATATTTTATTTTCGGTAGTACATTTACGAAATGTCTTCGTGCAAATTGCCTTATGGCTAATGGCGTCGCTATATCACGAGTCCTGAAGGCAAAATAAAATTATACAGGTTTTTATAGCGTTCGGTGGCTCAAAGGGCCCGGGGGTGTGAAACAGGCGCTTTACGGCGAGCCCTCGCGCCGACGCACGCACTAAGTTCTCCTCGCAAAGAAATCTTTGTCCACTACACATAAATTGAGTTGTGATCTGAACCTGCGATATTTTCCGGAGATAATAAAACTTGCCGAATAAACCTTAAATATTGTTCTGTTTGGTACTACAATAAAAATATATACGAAGTTCGGGTTTAGTACGGGAATAAAAATTGTTTCAAAGAAATTAATCAAACAAATTTGTTTACCATTTATTCCGTAGAGTTTACCAACACGGAACCCTGAGGAGAAAGTTGCCGTATAGGTAGGACAAACTTATATTACAACTTTTTAAATAAATCATTTTTATTAGGCCCTTACGGCGGCCTACGATAAAACGGTCGGGCCTCAAGATGGTAAGAGTGTATTGTCCCACTGCGGTACACAGACCTTTCTCATTAAACTTGCCCCTAACTAAACTACAAAGGGATAATTAGCTTAATTACCATACTCTTAACCGTGCACACCAAAAGGCTTTTTAAATGAATTTGAAGATTAAAAAAGATTCTGTCGTAATAAAAGTACAAACGTCAAGAGGCTGTCAGTATTTTACAGAAAAAATATCGTCTACAATAAAGGACAATAGGAGCGAAATCACCACAAATTCTCGTCACAAACTAGAGTGGATACAGTGTGGTTATAATAAAAAAATCCCTTTAGACAATTTTCCATTATCTGGGCGTCCATTGTTAGGATCCAGTGGTCAGCGTTTTATGGGTGGACGCAGTGTCGTCGTAACTTCTTATTAAACCGCTGGGGACGCACCGCCTTGCCTCTAATTGATTTAGAGAGCTCGAGGACCGTGACACTACGGTTTTCTTTGTTTACTTTACACTACCAAAATGGTTTACTTAACTTTAACTTTGAAACTTGATGGTAATGTAAATGGACGTCTAGTTTGCTCGCCCAGGTTCTCTGTTGTTGGGATTAGGGCGGGCCTTAAGGATGTTTTGTATTACTTATTGAACTTTAGACCGTGATTTAGTTTTTATTAATATATTTACATAAAGGGTAGGTAGTGTGTTTTAAATTAAATGAAATACTTTTTTTACGCAGCTTACGGACATTACTTTTACATTAGGATAATATATAAATCACAATTTTACTACACATGTTTGCATCATGAGGTATTCAAATCTATCCTGTACGATGCACAGGTTACCTTTTAATCTACTGCATATTCGGTAAAATAAAAATGCAACAAATAATATTGATAATATTTATACTCGATTTGTATACGTGTTCATAGAAATGCACAAATTCAAAAAGTCCATTTTTACTGCATGTCACTATAGCATATCATTAATGTATAATACAATACCAATACGGCAAAATATAAACTTGCACAAACGACCAACAAGTACGCACATCGTGAACAAGCCGAACACATGAAAATAAAGCAATTAAAATTTCATGGCGACCGACACGCTATAAAACTATAAGTTTTACTATTTTGCAATTACTTAAGCGAATTTTATAGCGAAAAGCTGCTTTTACATTCTGTACGTCACAACTCGAGTGAACTTTTCCTCAGAAACTAGTTTTATTAAAGCTTTTAAGACGTCCCCGAGCTCGCTAATTGATTTAACAGCCACGACATGAAGAATTTAAGGTCCGTAAAGCACGCGACTCTCGTCATTAAGTAACAAAAATGAGTGACGCGAGTGCCCTGACCGTCCGTGCATAAAGGTTACAAGCCGAATAAATAAGGGTCTGGAAAACTTAAGGTGAGTTAATTTGATAAAAAGAGTTTACCGCGAGTCCAACGAAAGGCATTTAAACGCAAAGGAAGCAGAAAACGACGGAAGAAAAATGAATGATTACAGCAAAAAGGGCCATCAAAACGAATGATAAACGAGCTTAATCCGAGTCCCATCCTTGTTTTATTACCACTGGACGATTGTAAAAACGTATTAGTGGGCGGTGCCACAGAACTGTGGGTCCCGGCGACGATCTATGACACTTTAGTTGACCTTTTTATATCTAATAGACGACATTTGTGGTAATTTATCGAACCTTTATTACCCTAAAATACAATCAAACTGATCAGTATAAAAGTACTTATCGAATTAAGTTTTAGGTAAAAGATTAGATACTCGCATTTCTATGAAAATTGATTGACCTTAAAAAAAATTGTCTTTTATCTACTTATTCTGATGAAATAATTTTAATATTGTAATAGAATTAAAATAAATGCTTGTAAAGAGCCTTGTCGTAGACGTGGTATAGAGATCAACAAATATTATATGAAAAGTCGTAAAGAAAATATATAAAATATAAATGTGATCAACTAAAGTCTAGCCTCGAGCAATGAGCGTTTCAACTGAAAATAGTTATTAGATATATATTTTTACCAGACTTATATTTTATATTTTAGTAAGTTGTTAACTTCTCCAAATTTATTTTTATTGCTGTGCATCTCTAAGTTTAGGTTTTCAACTACATAATTGACAGAGAAGCGTAAGTTTTAATGCTTGTACTATTGGCAATCTTATAAAGCTGTATATTTTTTCCAAAACCACACAAATATAGTTTGTATTTCTATCAATAAATTCTACTTACAACCTAAATATAGAACGTGAAATGGGGGCATTATATAAACACAATCCTTCAAAGATTTACAGATATGTTGCTCAAATTTGATTTTAAACAAATGTAAGCCAGCCGCGGCATTTGATCCTAAAGTCTATGATATAATATTTTAAGAACTATATTAACACTCGTAACATAAACATTTTTAGAGCGCGGCCACCCTCGAGTGCATACAGTAACAAAGACCTTGTTCTATATTCAAATAGTTAAACATAAATATTCAATTTTCGAACGCGCCTTTTCCTTTACTTTGTATACATAATGTTAGCGAATGGTGGAACCACGGCATTAGAATTAATCCTAGAGAAACTCCTTATATTTTGTTTTGTATTATGTCTGTTATAGAGATATTGGTCAGTAAAACAATGTTAGAATCATTTTATAAACAGCAAATGCGGTTGCATGATTGAATGAACTTGTATATAATTCCTGCAGAGTTTAGATATTCAATTCTATTCGAATCTGTCTACCTATCTATTCACAATAGTCAGCTTGTTAACTAAAAAGCTAATTATTTATACATTTCGATGCAAACGGCTGTTGATAAAATCATTTTTACCTTCAATTTCTTCTGTTAAAACGCCAGGCATAGGATTTGAAAGGTTTGTAAAAGATTTCTATACACCGATTTTGTTTTGAAACCAATAGAAAACCGTGCTATTTGGGACGTGTGACGTGCATTTAATATTGTCATGATTCTGCCAGTACTGTGCAATTTTATGATGCGGATGGTATAGTGGTGGTAATTGGTCGCCTAGGTCGCCGGCCGCCGCAACTGTGCCGAATGATGTAGGTTTGATCTCCACACGAAACAAGAATTTTGGGTGTGCCCCAAATAGCTGTTCTGAGGCTAACTGTTGTTTGTGTCCATGTTTGTATATTTGTAAAGTCCCCGCGACACATTAATTTATTACTAGAGCGGGAAGTACCTTTTTAAAGAAAACATAATATTAACTTCTTTGAAAATGCTACAGGCCTTAAAAAAGGGTTACATAATTAAATAAAATGTATATATTGTTATTGTTTATTTGACATCTTATTACATAATATTGGAACTGTTACACTACTATTTAAACTTTAATTATGTAATAAAGTGTCAAATAAACAACGCTATAATATCCGTACAAAGTAGTTTAATTTGAACGGGCGACGATATTCAGTATAAGCATCATAATAACAAGTCCTAGCTAGTCACAACTAATATTATAAATGCGAATGTGAGTTTGTCTGTTTGTAACGTTTTCACGCCTGAACTACTCGACCGATCATAATGCAATTTCGCATACACGTAGTCTAAAGCACAGAAAAGGACATAGAGTACTTACAATTTAGATATAAGTTCTGTTACTAATCTAACCTAATCTACATTTACGGGAGAGAAACCGCGGGCAAAATCTAGTACCTAAATTATAATTGACGTGTTGTTATCAAATTATAATTACCCTAAATTACATAACAAAATACTGGCAGCTTATCAAAACACAAATGCTTAACATATTTAAAAAAATAATGTAAAGGATTATACCTTCACAGTAGCAATGAAGTATCTTAATGAAATACGCCTAAACGCAGGCGGGACGATAAAATCGTCTGGGTTAAAATATTATTCTCGGAAGTCATAAAGAAAATTTTATTTAATGAAGATAAGATTTCTGTATTAAAACAAAGTTGCTTATTTGTAGAAATAAGCTTTTAATGATAAGTTATAAGTAAATCTGAAGCTTTTACATTATTAATATAAATGACTAACTAATTTTAATCTGCTGTAGTGATAACGCGTAGTTCCAGGCTAATGTAGCTGTTATGAAATAATCAATGTTAAAATATGACTAACATAAGTAAAGGAATCATGCATAATTGATTGCACCGATAGCGTAATGGTTCAATAAGTCGCCCCACCGCTGCCACTGCGCCGAGCGTTGCGGGTTCGATTACCGCACGAGGTAAACATTTGTGTGATTCACAAATAGTTGTTCCTAATCTTGGCGATATTTGTGTCTGTTGTTTGAACGTTTGCCCCCCGCGACGCAGGATTTAATCATATACTGGAGAGTGTTATTACAAAAATGCATAAATTTGAGCAACAGCAAACAGAGGCCGATGTACTCGTGAATGTGCTAGCGTTTATCGGGGAGTAGTGGTGTTGGATTTATTTGTTTAGATATTATCAGTATCATTGGTCGTATATATATAGGTGTGCATATAAACTCATAAGTGCCTAATTGTAACTAATATTGTAAATGCGACTATGAGTTTGGTTCTTTGTTTGTTACGCTTTCACGCCTTAATTACTCGACCGATCATCATGAAATTTTGCATCCAAAAAAGGACTGTAAACGAGGGATAGAAATTTATCGACAGAATCTACATAAATTCCAGCGAAGCCGCGGGCATAATCTATATTAAATATAAACGAGATGGGTGTAAAAACCCAGGATTCAACCTCTTTGTCTTAAATGTAAAAGTAACGAAAAAAAATGACCTCTATATCTCGGGGATCTTTTGACTCACAGGGCCCATATTCAAACTCGACCGAGGTATGACTCCAAGGTATCTGCATAGCAAGTTACAAGTCAATCGGTTCGGTGGTTCTGAAGTTATGCCTGTCACTAACAGACAGACACACAGACCCACATAGTGTTTTCATTAACCTCTTCGAAGAAGACTCAGAGGTTAATAAGAAAGTATAATTAACGCTTCTGAGACAATCAAGAACGTCGATCGAAATTCAGCGGCGGTACCCCAATGGATAAGGCATTGGACATACGATAGCGAGATACCGTGGATTTAAATTCCACCCATTATACTACAATTGCAACATAAAGCCACTTCTAATACAAGCAACATAGCTGGAGGAGTTAATAAGAATACGAGTAAAGTTTAGCACAAATTGTAATAATTGATTTAAAAAAAAAAACTTTTGGATTCACAGAATAACCCTTTAGCATGACGGCAACAATAAACTATTCTTCAGTCGGTTCTAGAACTCAATCAAATAAAGCCTAGATTAGATTGAGGACTTAGGCTTAATACGACTGTGATCAGACAGTATTCGACGCGACGACGGACGTAAAATGTGAATGGCCGTAAAAACTTGAGTCCTTCCTCCGTTCGATGGTATCCACACATCTGGTTAGTATGATAACATCATAGACGTTTTTTCGCTATAAATTGGAAGCAATATCGTATCTCGATGGAGACGTTACAATCTTATTGTAATGTAAGATACAAGGCTACGAAACAAGTAAGTTACTCACGTCTTTTTATTCCCGAAGGATAGCCAGAGGCTTGTTACTTCCATATTTCGCCAGATATATTTTAGGGCAAGTAAATTGCCTATTGCCTTTTTCCGGGCAATCCAAATTGCCGGGTCAGACATCAATAGCCTAGCGGAAAACCGTTAAACTGCCACGCAGATATCTCGAGTTCAATCTCAAGGCACGTCCTCTGACTTTTTTTTTTATTTTTTTTTTTTATACTACTAAAGTGGCAAACAAACTTACGGCCCACCTGATGGTAAATGGGTACCGTAGCCTATCGACGCCTGCAATACCAGAGGCATCACTTGCGCGTTGCCGACCTTGTAAAAACCTTTTAACGCCCTTTTTGAAGAACCTCATACTGTAGTCTTGTGGGAAAACCTGGGCAGGGAGTTCATTCCACAACAATTTTCGTAATTATTCCTTTTACGAATATAATTGTCGATTGCTTTAACAGACAAGGAAAACATCGTGAGTAAACCTGCATGTCTGAGAGTTCTCCATGAAGTTCTCGAAGCTTTTGTAATGTCTACGCGCACTGGGCCAGCGCAGTAGACTATGGCCTAATCTTCCTCACGCTGAGGAAGACTCGTGTTCAGCAGTGGGACAATTTATATACATGGTTCGTATTATTATTACTATAGGTAAGTAGCAATTGCCTTGCTTGTTATCCACTGCCTTAAGATATTAGAAACTAGCTTATGACGTCGGGACAATGAGAGTTATGTAATGTATGTTAATAAGCTGCCTGACTTATGGGTAGCAGCTCGTTATGCCGTGGTGCTGGCTTAATAGAAGGGCACATAAGACAATACACGACTTCCTGCCGTACAAATGCGGGTGAGAGAGTGCCGCTCCGGAGACTGGTTAAAGCTTATAATGAGAATTTCAACGATATAGATATATTTGCCCTGTCTAAATCCAAATTTAAAAAACAAGTTATTGTGCGCCTTGCTCAAAACATTTAATTATTATAAATTATATATGTAATACATTTTAGTTTTTGAATATAAATACTAGATTTTTAAATAGGGAATAACTGTATTGTTGTTATATATTTGTTTACAACCAAAACTGTATCTAATATAAGTTAGTAATATGTGGAAACGCTGTGGAATGGACATTTACCCAAAGCACACTGTATACCTAGATTTAATATACAATGTACGATTGTTTGTTTTCCCAAATAAAATAAAATAAAATACACAAACCTGAAGCATTTCGACTGAGAGGTATCTCTATCGAAATGCTTTAGTGGTAACTGGTAGCGCTTTTTCATTACATAAAGTCGCAATTATACAATCTTTTGTTATGTTTGTATAAATAGATTAAACGAAGCTATTTAACTCATTAACCAATATTCAGATAGAATGGCATATTAATATATGACCGTCTGACACAGGCATAAAGCAACTCGACTAAGTTAGCATATAAGGTGGTTTTCTCTGTAAATTATCCTAGTCAAATAATCATGTGTTGTGTTTGTGCGATGAATAAATTAACCATACAGGAGCAACCAAACACAATGATTTTACATTTATGTCTCGATATGGTTAAGCTGACAGATTAAAGGGTAGGCGCTATATGAACAACATATTTTTTGTGTGGCTCTGGTCAATGAGCCACTTACTTACTTATGCTAAAATAACTCTTCCATAATGCATATAGAACGCCTAGGTTAACCTCTCCACTTATTAGACCAAGACTGTTTATAACTCACGCTTTCAATGCGCTACCGTGTTAGGACAAATTTTAGCTTTCTATTTTATGTATGTATCATCGGAGGGCCATTTTTGCATATATTTCCTTTTATCTTCCTCTGCATGTCATTCTTTATAGACTCGTTGAACAAATAAGTAAAATTGAACTATCGCAAATATATTCCATAGTACTTCCTCAACCCAAATCCGGAAAGATATGAAAACATTCACAAACAATGAAATCAGAAAGTTAGGGAGCCGATATATTACAGGGACAATATTTCTGTGGGGCTGCCGGTCGGATTGGTCTCAAATGTTTTATGATCCGGCCAACACGCAGTTACGCGTTTGGCCGCCTGTGGCATGTGGACAGAACTGCGCCGCATGATTTACGTGCTTTCATTTCACAACACTTTATTTTAAAATGTGGACGTTACTGTGTTGGATTTGAAAAATAATGTATTTGCTGTATGTAGGCCCTAATTGTGGTATACGCCAAGTAGGCCATAAATTAAAGAAGCTATTGAAATTAAACTCATTTATATGGACTATATCGCGTTGTTTATTTAACACTGTATTACATAATTTAGAAATTACACTACTACTACTATATTTAAGTTTACACTTTCCCCGACGTTTCAGTTGGTTTTCAGCAGCCATAGTCACGGGGAGAAAGAAGAAGTAGGAGTAGTGTAGCAGTTTCTAAATGATATAATACAGTGTTAATTAAACAACGCGATAAAATCCGTATAAATGAGTTTAATTTCAATGAATAACATTCGCCTAAACAGAAGACAATATTAAAGAAGCTATTTCATTGTGTATCTTACTCTTATCAAAATTATCATAATACTGTTACGTGCTGGGTTCGACGGATAACAATACAAAATAATATTACCGACTAAAACACGTTTTATTCTACTCGTAGTACACAATTAACTTTAACACACAACAAACACTATACTACACTTTTCCACTTTGACTGCTTCGAACTCCGTAGTATTGTCGCTTCCGTTCGCTTCGATGAACACTTGACCGCTTACGATAGTAAACTGACTCGGCGGTGCGCGTGCGCTCTATTTATACGCGGGTAAAGCGCTTCTGGAGTTTTCCAGAAAACGTCACACACGGCACGCAACAGCGCGATGGTTCGAGAATGTGCCAGCGCTTTCTCCACTGAACTCGTACCGACAAATACGTAGTTCCGTAAGATGTCAATAGATGGTGCTGTAATAAATTATTATTAGAAACCGCCGATTTTTCCCCACAGTGCCGACAGAGGGCATTAGCCGTAACAATACTAACTAATTTTATAAATGTGTTTGTTCGTTTGTTATGCTTATCATGAAATTTTGCATATAAGATGTCAAGGTAACAGAAAAAGAACATAGGGTACCTGCTTTCCAGAAAAAAGTACTGTCACATATCTAACCTAACTTAACCTATATTTACGCGAGCAAAATCTAGTCAAAAGTCTAGTAATATAAATGCAAATGTGAGTTTGTTTATTTGTTTGTTTGTAACACTTTCACGCCTTAACTCTTAGACCGATAGTTATGCCATTTCACATATACGTTGCTAGGGGAACAAAAAAGGACATACAAAGGGACAAATGGTACCCTTTGTCCCTTTTATCAAAAATATAGTACTGTTACTAACCTACATTTACAAGAACGAAGCCGTGGGCAATATCTAGTACAAAATAAAACAGATTTTCGTTTTTGTATTTATTATTTTAAGTGTTCTCTCTGTGTCAAAAATAGAATAGTAGACTTCTTTAAAATACTTATATTTTACAAAGCTTCTTTGAATATTTAAATCTTTGTCATATTTCGGTCTCTCTCAAAGCAAGCCTTTTCAACTTATTGTATTACCTGTCTATGCATACTACTATTAGGTATAAGTTATGTTGCTTTTATCCTTAGGTCTTCAGTAGACAGTAATATTAATAAATTTCAGCTACAACCAAAATCAAAATTTTGGTAATAGGTATGTTTTAATTGTTTTTTATGCATACTTATTTTAATTACTAATCTAAATGTTGCTTGAGTTATAACGATGGCGTGGATCACGCTGGGGCAAGAAATATCTATTCACTCAAACCTCAATATCTCACCGAGAGAGAATGAGAGATTGTTGACATGTGGGATTTAGACTCGGCCATAATTGTGCCGATAGTCATAATATTCAATAGCCTAATTGCCAAGAGCCTCGACCACCACCTTAACAGGCTCGCGTTTGAATTTTTGGTCCAGGTTTTAATGCAGAAGGCTGTGCTGCACGGCACCAATAGCAAGGAGGTTGCTGTCTCTGGAGTACTGACCAAAGGGCCGCACCGGCCTTAGACCCTGTTCCCGATGCCGGCGGGTCCTCATGCTTTTTATATTTAAAACTAGCTGACCCTACAGTCGTTGTCCTGTCAATCTATAGGAAAACACATTTCACGTAATTAAATTCAAGATCAAAAGGTCAATAAAATTTCATATAAATACCGTTTAAATTTTCGGCATTTCCCGCGGCTTTTTCGCCAATTTTCGTTCATACAAATCTTTCCCTGACAAATACAAACACAACAAAAAAAAACAGCCAGGTAATGCTCCATCATACATGTAGCAATTGATTTTCATTTACATAGATATTAAAAAGGTTTAAATAAAAAGTATAACAAACAATGCTTTATGCATAAAGGTAGAATGTATTATGTGGTGGTTGGAAGTAATATTAACTTACATTATTTGTGATATTACAAAGGCATATAATTTCGCTTCAAAACATTTGTTACTTAATATCTCAAATATCTCATCAGTAAAATACAGATAGCATATCTGTATTTATACCTATATACTTACTTTGTCTAGGTGACAGCCACGTTGGAATAAGTCAGCTATGACGCTAAGTTGATGAACTTTCACAGTAACCTTTTTGAGACTCATTTGGAATATTAGTTCTTGAACAACCTGTCTGCATTGGAAATCAATTCAACCTTCAAAGCCTTAAACATAATAAAATAGACGATATAACTGCATCATCTTCTACTAGCATCATAAACTTTAAGATTAAAATATACTGTTTCGTTTAAGTGGTCTTCTCGCTACTGCCACTGCGCCAAGTGTTGTAGGTTCGATCCCCACACAAAACAAAAATTTGTGAGTTTTACAAATAATTATTTTGAGTCTCTCCTTTGTGTCCGTATTTGAATGTTTGTAAAGTCCGCCGCGGAACGGGTTTTATGCCTAGTATGGGAGTGGTATTTTTTAATTCAAGATAAGAATAATTATTTTTGTTTTATATTATATACCAAACTCTGTGTTGTGAAGGACTTTACAAACGTACTATTAACGGACACAAAATATACCCAAATCCAGAAGCTTTATTCATCAAACAAATAATTGTACCGCGTGGGATTTGAACTGACAACACTTGGGTAGCGTGTAGCAGCGGGATGTCCGCTTACCTGCTATGCCATCCGTGCTATCTGCTACTAGTAATATTGGTCAAAATAGTCTAATATAATCTTAACTAATATTATCAATGCGAATGTGAGTTTGTTTGTTACGCTTTCACGCCTTAACTACTTGACTGATCATCTTGAAATTTCGCATACAGGTTGTTAGTGAAACAGAAAAGAATATATGGTACTTTTACTTTCTTTCTTCTTTCCTTTTCCGCAGACAACATCTATTATTGCATAAAAATATTACAATACTATTTTTTTTAAATCGATAATTCATTTAGTATTATTCTCTTTTTCTCACTATGTTACTAATAAAATACTTTAGCGAAACAAAGGCTTTCCTTTAACTTTTATAGTATTCTCTATTAAATTGTGGCGTTAGAAAATTGAATTTTGACTTAAGCTCGCCTCAAGACGTGATGTTGTCTGATTGAATCCTCGCTGTCTGGTAAGCAGTTAATATATATAAAACATTTTAATAGTAGTATTAGTATTAATTACGCTAACTGGTTTCTAAAGGTAATGGTCAAAGACCAGCATCAAAAGACATAGAGTAAGAAACACCGCCATAAAATGTCTTAAAGATGGTACATAACTACTTGTTTAAACTTACTGCTCCGTTCTCGTCAATTGTAACGTGATGCTATTTGGCTTATGTTACTTTTGAATAAAGTATTATTTAATATTTAAATTGGTCCAGTAGTTTGTAAGTTCATTAATTTCCAACGAAATTATAAATCATCCTTATAATATTAATATAGACAACGACTACAAACAATATACATTTAGGGCTAAGTTGCACAAACTGATAACAACGATAATAGAAGATTATTTGTTGAATCTTTTGTAAACGAGAAATATCAGAAAGAAAAATAAAAGAAAATAGCTTAATATATATTACCTAATATCATCACTCAACTATCGTCTTGAGTTTGAGTAAATTTAATATGTTTTGTTACTTGTTATTGTTATGCGGTGCAACTCAGCCTCAATACTTATAGATTGTAAAGCCTAGGTGTATTATTATGATGCAAACTTAGTCCACCAGGGCAATTGACAATAAAGACATACAAAGCTGCAAAAATTTACGATAGGCAGTTGTTGTTGACTATTTGTCGAACAAATCCATAAAATATTATACCTTATATAAAATTCTTTAAAATAATTTCCATTATCTTTAAAAATTAAAGATGGTGGTTAGTGTAACTGACTGCTGCGCCTGAGGTCGCGGGTTCGATTCCCGCACAAGTCAAACATTTGTGTGCATGAACATGGATGTTTGTCTTGGTCTGAGTGTTTCTATGTGTAATATGTATGTATGTATTTACAAAAAAATATTTATATATGTATGTTTATCCATTGTCTAGTACCCATAGTACAAGCTCTGCTTAGTTTGGGCTAGATGGTGTTGTGTGTATGTGGTAGAATATTTATTATTTATTATTAATATTATTATATTTTAATTTGTCACAAATATAGTATTTAAAATAATATAAAAAGCAAATCTGCAATTCTATGATAAAAATCTATTGAAATATTTGGCATAAAACGTATATTTTCGTATAAGGTGACATAAATTGGAGGAAAAGCTATTATTTTGCGAACATTTGTATTTATGAGCTTATAAGCGAACGGCAATAAATTGTTGCTCATTAGAACCGCACAAGTAAGCTCCCTATTTTGTTGTTGTATTTCTTTATCCTCAATACAGCTAGGAGGGTATTTGCGACTTTATCGAACGAAGAATTAATATAATATACATAAAAAGAAGGTATATTATTCTACAGAATAACATAAATTCGTTATTACCCTGTCATTTTCTTGTTTGTTTTGGAAAGAATAATAACATACCTGAATTTTTGTTGCTGTTTAAGGTGTTATTTTTGGGAAGAATAATCACAATAAAGGTACTCTCTTCGAAGGAAAACTTTTATCTTATTTCCCAGAAATTAAATTTACAATAAGTCTATCATACATCGGCAAAATAGCCGCGGTTCCAATAATTCGCTTCGTTTAACAGACTAATGGAAAAACTAATAACATATAACTGCAGCAAAAATCACTCGAATGATTTTATTATTTAAAGTAATATTGAGTCTCTCGTTCTAGAAAATCGAAATAAGCTCTCGAGAGTAAACGCTTCGTACGATGTGATTGCTAATTAGCTTTACGGGTTAGCTAAACGCAATAGAGCTAACTAATCTATCTACGCAGTTAAACATGCTGCCGTGATCAAACCTTAAATGGACGACCGCTGATTACCTACGTGTTGGAGCACCTTCTAAATGCACACGCACATTTACTAAACAATATCGAATTCCACCAAAGTGGCGCACCCACATATCACAAGTTATATATAAATGCCACGTAATTGACGGCTGTAAGTTATTTTTAATTTGTTATTTTGCAATTTGAAACGGCAATTCCTGCTCTAGGACGTCCCTAGGTCGCGAGGGATTTTAAAAGCATTTAATCAACAGACACAAAGAACTCCCAGACTCGGTACAACTATTTGTAGATTACACAAATTTTTGTTCCATGTGGGGATCGAAACCACAACACCCGGCGTTCCGCAGTGGCGAGGCAACCACTTAAACCACAACGTCATCCGTGCAGTCAATGTATAACATGTCTTTTTTACATTCAAGATAGCAAGCAAGTCCGAAGCGCATTTGATGGTGAGTGGTTTATCACATGCAGAAAAATATCGTTACTGACTTTTAAAGAAAGTAGGCAACACTAGAGTAAAAAGAATTGCAATGGTCACTGGACACCCTAGTCTATAATGCTGTTATATACATCAGTAGCTCAGTGGTAGTGAATGCGACTGCTGTGCATTAGGTCGGGTTTGATTTGCGAGTCGGGCAAGAAGATTTTCAGGCAAGGATTTCGCGGTAGCAGCGCGGAGGCTAGAACTAGTCCGCTAGACGGCAATAGGCTCGTCCCGTATTACGCAGGTCTTAAAATAGCTAATCTAGGTGTAAAACACCTCTGCAAGTAGAACCTTCAGTGATATAGGCATAACATTGTATAAATGTGTTATTACATAGTTACGTAGGTACATTCTTCTGCCTAAGTACCTCATTACAAATGGCTACATGTTGATCAGAAATAAGCAATATTTTACCAATCTAAAAACCGCGTTCCTTTCCTGTTGTAGTCATCATGTGAACGGCTCGTACAAAAGATAGGCGGGCCCTCGCTCGTTTATCAGCCCTTTATAACCAACCCTACGTTCTCCCATAGCACTCCCAGCGAAATTTTCACCAAAAAATTCAAGTTCAAGGCCCAAGTAAACGCCTCCTATTAACAATTCGTGTTTAAAAATCTTTGTTGGTTCAACTCATAAATTACTGTGTAAATTGTAAACAAATTACAGTTTCACACACGCTTCTGAATAATTGTCTCGATGTATGAAGGCTGTTAACAAACATTGAATATTTTTTAGCTTAGTGTTTGAGTAGTCTCAAGGATTTGTTTTAGAAATCTTACACATGCAACGAAATCACAAGAATCAAATCGAAACACAAGTAAGGTGACGACGCAAACTACTATTAAACAAACGTGTATTATGCATATTGGCGCCATTGAGCAAATATTGCTGTGAGGGTTTCTTCTTTGATAGCTCTTATTGCTACGACAAAGTAGTGGAGAGCAATCACATTCACCACCGCTGCGATGAATGCGCTTGCTGTGCAGTTGCAGTAAAGTATTGTTCCATTTATTGTTTAAAATTTACCGATACATGGTTTCTAATCATATCTATAGAATAAATTATAAGCTTTGACAGATGACTACATATTCAATTGGTTCCAATTTCTCTCGCCCGTCAACTTAAATATGTAAATTTATACATATATAATAAAATATATTAATTACGTTTAGCGTGGTTCATTTTCTTAGGCGCTTAGGTCATTCTGTGTGAATTGTGGACTGCAAACTATGGGAATGCACAATCATTTTCTACCGAATGGCTCTACCTACGCATGAACACTACATGCATAAGAGGTTTTATGCAGAACCTTCTCCTCTTTCAAGTTTACAAAGATTAATAAATTTGGTTTTAGAATAAGAATAATGTACAGTTAAGATTGACTTAGTTTTGAAAATATATAGTAAAGAAAATATATAGGATTAATAATGTGCCTCGAGGTAGTGGATACTCATCTAAAGACACTGCTTACCCTTCCCAACGACCTAGATTATCGCCACAATACACCCAACATAATTATACACCTACTTTATCCACTAGAACAATTTGCTACCATGCATTCTGTAAACAACCATGACCTCAATAAAATAAAAAACGATACAAAAAAATAAAGCGTTCCAAACAAAAAATAAACCGTTTCGCCTCACCTTAGAAATAAGAAGACGATTGTAAACATGTTATTTAGCGTTGTAAATCGGTACCGTTATCTGCTTTACTTAAATCATCGCCCTCGCTATCAACCTAATAAATAACACCACCCTATATTATCTGCGAACATAATCGGTGATGTTTCGCCCGCCTTATTTCCTCCTGCGGTTAAATACACTTCCCTAAAAAAATATTTATTCTCCTACCGAGCAAACAATCGTTGGAATTCTTTCGGCTTGTTGATTTTCGCTGTACTTACTGAATGGACGAATTGTGCCGCTGATCTGTTTTAATGGGATTCAGTTCGATCTTATTGTTTTAGTGAACTATAAAACAAGAAATGATTTTGTAAAATCGTTTTAATGAAACAATGTGAGCAGTTTGCTTACCTGTAAATATTTTAACAATTGTTTTATATCAAAACGATTACTGCACAATTTCAATGCTTAATATATAGAAATAGTAAAATTATTGATTTTTTTTATCGGCGCCTATCATTTTTATTATCAACACTCGTTCGATGTTTCGACTTCGAACTTGGTGCGGTACTGAAAGTACATGATGGTCCGTGGTGCGGTGGTGTGAAGAGCGCACCATAGCACCGTACCATACGTTGGTTCGGCCGGACCGTGTTCGATCATCTGTTTGCACTTTACAAACAACCGGTGTAAGAATATATAAAGTGATCAAAATGGCTGCCTAGCTAGTGACAGTGACATAAATTTATTACTTGTGTTAGCGCGGACTTGCAGTGAAATTGAATACCTACTCGATTAAGCATTGGATTCTCAATTCTAACAAGTTTTGTTGCGTTATTCTGTGTCCAATACCACAGTCAGTCGAGTCACATGCCCTGCACAACAAGTAGATCCAGAAGTCACGACTAACACTATCATCATATATGGGGAATATCATAGATAGTCTAAATTAAGTTTTAGAACACCCTAACTAGGTATTCACGAGCATATTTTATAGTTTAAATAAGGAATTGGCCGTTTAACAATATATTAACTGGCTGTTTAGAGCATCAAAACAAGTCAACAAGAATAGCCTCGAAGGCCTATTCTCAGACACTGCACGGCTGGCGTAGTGATCTATGTGGACTCCTCGCCACTAATACTACGCCGAGAGTTATGGGTTCGAATCCCACATGAGACAAAAAATTGTGTGGTCCACAAATGGTTGTTCCGAGTCTGGATGTTCTTGGTATCCGTTGCTTGAATGTTTGTAAAGCACCCCGCGATACAAGAATTATTCCTAGTGCGGTAGTTATCTATTCATACAAAAAGAAATACAGCAAATATGCTCACCTGACTCACATAAACAATGAAAATTGTTTAACATTGAAGTAGCCGCTAAAGATATCGTTGCTATAATATTTTCTTTGTAAAAGTTTCATTTTGAATAACCTCTGAGTCAGAAACGCAATTAAAACATAATAACCTGCGTAATTGAAATACAGTAGCGTAAATAGAAATTTTATGTCGACCGCGTTAAATCAACATTGAAAATTACAGTCACGCAAACTAGACACCACTTACGACATATAATTCTTTCAACTTACTGCTATACAATCGGACCTTTACCTTAACAGTCAAAGGCCTCCCATGTTCTTGACTGAGAAGCTAAGGTCATAATCCATCGCGCTACGCAAGTATTACTGATAACATTCACACACCTACATACCTGTGAGTTTTCATAAGCTTCTCGAAGTTCAACTGCTCATGTAAATGGAATATAAGCAAAGGATGGTAGCTTAACGCTAAGGCTCTAAGACTTACAATCAAGACTGGTTTGATTCGTCCGCATTGCCTAAATGTTACAAATATAATATAAAAGAATGATTTAATTTATAAATCTAATTTATCCGTAAGGGTTAATAACATACTTAGAAATTTATCGGCCCGATAGCTATGAATCTGTTTTATTTTAGATTATTTTACTTGAAACATGCACATTACTTTAAAATCACTATCTTAAATCAATCTTTAAAGCACGGGTATTTATCAAACTATCTCTCTCTCTGTAATAACGGTTTTATTTTCTATTGAAAACATTTTATGATTTCAAATCAAAACAGTTTAGAAAACTACATTGCTACCATTGCATCGTAAGTTCAGTATATGAGAGGATATGGTACAAGTATACCTATTATTCAGACAATATCTAAGAATATGGAAAATAATATATAAGATGCATTTATTTTGGGCTTACTCTTACGATTTTCATCACGAAATACTGAATCTTTTATTGCGACGAACATGTTTCTCGTACAAAAATGTCCCAGTGACCTGTAGTGACCTCATTATAACATGAATATTTCATAAAAAATAAGCTGTAATAAAAATAATAAGCATTTTGACATTGTGTGACACGAAGGTCATTACTTGGAACGTCCACAAGTGCTCCTTGAACATACTCCGTACTTGGACCAAAAATACAAACAAAAGCTTAACGTTATTACTAATATCCATTGCTATGATTAATTCCATATAATTATTGTTTTAAAATCCCAATTAATATTATAAACGCGAATGTGAGTTCGTTTGTTTATTACTCTGTCACGCCTAAACGACTACTCGACCGTTCATCATGCTTCGCATATACATTGCCAGAAGTACAGAAAAGGACATACGGTACCTTTTGTCCAGAAAAAGTACAGTTCCCGAGAGATTGCAGTTTATTGAAAATATCGACAATAGTTTATAATGATTCTTTAAATATTAATGTTGTAACGAACCCAGATAGCATTTGCTATTATTTTGAAATAGCATTAAGCAGTGCTCAGTTCAGCGGTCACGTCTTAATGACTTTGCAAAAATATTTGTTGGTACCTGCAGCAATCACGTCGGTCATTCCATATTTAATACATTGTTATGGTTTTGATATTATAATAATTATTCTTAATTAAACTAGAAGAATTCTAAACAACTTCACCCATATAAGTTAAAATGAGTTTAATTTAATCATAACAACTGCAAATCGGAAACAAAAGTCTTTTTAAACTATTAAAAAATAACAGTATTATTTTAGAAGCATATTATTAGTAATTACATATGACTAGACAACGAAAAGTCATACTACGACGTTAACAGAATATAATAAAGAGCTCGTCGCTATACTTATTCACAATCGATTTAGCTCACCGAGACACCCACCTGACATAGATTCTAGTACTGAATTATTTCAGTGCCTGGAGGCGCTGGTAATCTGTCATACAGGTCTCCCATATCAGTCTCTCACATAGTAGCAAATACATGACTAGATTAAGTTTCTGTTGTGCAATTTCGTATTTTGTAGCTATGTGAGAGAGAAACAATAAACTATTATTATTATTTAAAATAACTAATCAAACTTTAATTGTAATAACAAATGAGATCATGTATTTGAAAATTTTAGAAGAGAGAGGATATTAAGTAATCTACATTACTTTCTTCATATTTTATTCCCGTAATCTCTTTTAAAAGTGGAACGCCCATCGGAGCCTACGAGTGGACAAGAGGCTAGAGAAAAATTACAAAGAAGAGAATATAGACATTTAAAATAACAAATGGGGTTTTTTTCGTACCCTATTAAGTATAACTGGATAAAAATATATTACAAACACCCTATTAAGTAAGTACAATTAAATAATAGAGCATTGAGAAGAGAGGTGTTTCTGAATTATCTCACAGCCAGACACATTTTCGTATAGAAAAATAACCTCAACACATTTTTCTTTTATAGGTATTTTTAAAATAGTGGCGTCAATTTGATTATATTTTTTAGATATGTAATACTGTTAAGATCTTAAAACACTTAATTTTTATAGTAATTTTTATGTCCATCTTTGGCCTGAGACACTATGGAGAATAGGCATTCCGCTTTCCTGTTATCCATTCATTATTTTCTCTCTATTATCTTCTTTCTCAGTAGGTGCACCAGCGCCATTTTAAATTTTTATTTAGTCTTTCTTCTTTTTATAGTCTAGTTTTATATTCTCTCTATAGTCTTCTTTGGTCTTCTTTGGATTATCCTTTACGACCTAATCTTTTCTTATCATTGCATTTTCTGCGAGTTTCTTGTCTTTAGTTTTTAATCTGAATAAGATTGTAATTTTCATCTTTGATCTTTATAGTTTTGTTAAACACCTTTTACGGTCTATCCACACATTACACGTCAGTTTTATGAGCGTGACCCGTGACGTGTGTTCAATCTAAGTTACAGTGTGTTTATTTATTACGTTTTATTTACATAACGTTTATTTGTATTGTTGCATACATGTCAGTATTAATTCTGTTCAGTGTAGTGCTCTTCGGGTGCTTTGGAGCCCTGAGCAATACCGTGACGCCATTCAATATATTAACATGTTCCTAAAAAACTTATAAGAAGGACATAATAATAACGAATGAATAGCTCCTATCATGGCATACAGATTAACAGTCTCGGTCATGTCTCAGCATTGTGAGGATGTATGTAGAACAGTTAAAATATAATAAGTCTATATCTATAGAATATAAGCTAAAAATTAAAGCTATCTAATTGTAAGACATTTGTTATTTAAATTTCTTTTGCTTAAGAAGCACAACACTTAGGCAGTGTTAGGTACAGCTAAAATGTTTTGAAGCCCCGAATCGATCATTATCGGTGGTATATTGCAAGAAATCAAAATCATCGAAGTTCTCTCCTAAGTCAAGAAGAACAAAAAAGAATATTAATAAAACTCACAGTCTATTTAAGTCTGTAAAGTTTTTATAAGTATTCTTTATTTTATTTACCAAGATCCAAAATACTTAAATAAGTTCAAAACCTAATATAGAATTTATAACTTTTCGTCGAACGGATATTTACACACGGTTTCTTCTACCTAAACTACCTTTCACCTGCTTTTTAATTTGCGTGGATCTAATTAAGCCGCTTAATTAAACGGTATCAATTGAAACGTAGGTTAGTTCGTAAATTAAACTTCAAGCTACTAAACTGACATATTCATCATAGTCTGTTTCCGTCCTTAATTCACCACCACAAAATAGACAGAAATGAAGTCAGAGAAGTGTGTCAGGATCATAGCAAATGGCAATCCATAGCCTCTGCCTTCCCCTTTGGAAAACAGGCGTGAATCTATGTATGCACTCAAAACAGACAGAAACATTCTAAAATTATTTCTGTTATTTGTTTGTACAAATAAATTTATCAAATGTAAATTTTAACAGGGAACACCACAATATATAAAGCAATACTGGAACCTGTGATCTCGACAAATCGTATCGTCGCTTTGCCGGCTAAACTATTTATGGTCTTACGTCAAGGACCGAAAATTTTCTCCGTATCTTATCTCTGTATTTAGAGTTAAGACTCTAAAGCGAGCTAAGTAGACACAAAGGGAAATATTAATATGCTAGTTTGTCAAAGATCTCCAATGTATTCTTCTCATTACAGTCTAACAATAACACACACACTTTTCAATCCCACAAATATCTACTGGAAACGTTTTTACAACTCTCTCTCATAATTATTGCCGGCATCTCACGGGCTGTCGTCACAATTGTCAATTATACAGTAATTGTACACAGAAGCGCTCCGTGACTGTTACGACGAGAGCAATTTCACAAACGGTGGATCTTAGACAAATTAACATGACATCGCTGAACTCGGTGCTTCAACCTATGTCATAAGAACCATATACATTATAATTACGTTTTTTGTATATTTACGTATTAATATCATTTTTGACGAGAGTTAATTAGCACATAACAGGGAAATGTGGTACTAATACAGTATATCCTTACTATTATTATAAATGCAGATGTTTGTTTGTATTTTACGCTTTCACGCCTTAACTACTCGACCGATCAACATGAAATTGTGCATACTCGTTGTCGGGGGTACAGAATAGGACATAAGGTATCTTTCATCCATAAACATGTACTGTTACAAACCTAACCTAACCTACGAGCGAAGCCGCAGGGAATATTTAGTTTAATCATATTTTAGCCTTCCTCTTGGTCTTGAGATATGAACTTGCATGCTTATTGTTGGAAGACGTTTTCCAGTTTAATGTTCCATGTCAAGAAAGTGATCTTAATCTATGCCCAGTAGATGCAGACGGCTCGCCTTCTATAAGGTAAAAACTCACCTACGTATAGAATACATATACCTATCCTATCGTGTTTATACAAACGTGGGTTTTGTTAGGCTAAATGTTCTCTATGAATTTGTTTTGCATGTTTACCTATTAGCTAACACTAGGACCTCTAGCAAAAATCTTTTAACATGAATAACTTTAATAACCTTAGGTTACAGACAAATATGCCGAAACTGTAAAATATAGAAAATAAATAAACAATGCCTGACAAATGAAGTTTAATTAGTGCCTGATTCGTTCAGAAATACATTCAATTAAAGATTGAAATAAGGAATTTACTGGAAATTAACTTTCAGTTATAGCACAAAATCATTTTTGCCTATTTAGGTTCATTCCTCATTAGGAAGGATAGATACAAATGTATACTATGTACATAAGAACGTTTATATGATTATTTAATATGTTGTGTTGTGTGTTATGTTATAGCTCTGTCTGAAGTAATCTATTCGCTTCATCATGATTTCATTACTTGCAATACTAGGCTTGCGAAACTGGAATACGAACCCTTTTTAAACGTTCGTCCCCAGACTTTTAAGGTACTTTGGCAATGAACGTGAAAATACGAATAGAAGTAGCAATGTAAAGCAAAAGGCTAACCGAGAGATTTACCGAACATTTTCTACGTAGAAAGGCTAGAATGTATGCCGTCATTTTTGGCAGATTTTATAAGGGTACTTTTTCGCCTTACGAATGCCTAGAGGGGTTTGCCAACATTAAGGTAAGATATTGGTATGTGTTAAAACAGAACTAGGATAAATGACTCGGTTAGCTGCGCAAGGGATTTTCGTTTTAGGTCAGCGAATTTTGAGAACTTCAAGCTGTAGGTAATCTCGATACCAGGTGTTTCTTTCATTGTGTGTGTGTGAATTAAAAGATTAATATTTCAAACCTGGATATCCACGTAATATTTTGATAGAAGTTGAGTTCTTTTATCCACTACAGGCATACCAATGAATTGCATGTATGTATATCGAGGCGTCACAAGAGATCTAAGATATCCGATGATCCTCTTTGTGTTATAACTCGCTAACCTAATCGGTTTGTACATATAAAATTATAATTAGTTCATATTGTTATTCTCACTGAACTTATCTATACATAACTTACACTGAACTTATATATAAAGCTGAAGAGTTTGTTTGTTTGTTTAGTTAAACGCGCTAAACTCAGGCAATACTGATTCCAATTGAAAATTTTTTTTAGTGGTGGATAGCCACACGTCATAGCATCACGCTACGATCCACAGGGCCGGGGCAACAACTATAAACGCGGGTGAAACCGTGGTCATAGCTAGTTACTTATAAAGGCAATTACAATATATACGAGTTTTAAAATTTCAAATGTTTTCTGTATCTTGAATAGTATAAATTACGGAATGTATTTCGGACTGAAATAAATTACCTTTGTAACTAAAAAACAACATAATTGCAGTAATATATTTAGAAAGATACTTAAATCATGGGATAACATACAATTTAAGTGCATAAAATCTCCTTTCTATATAAAATATACCACTAGTTGTTGCCCGCGACTTCGCACGCGTAATTGTAGTTTAGGTTACGTTAGTAACTGTACTTCTATCTGGGGAAAAGGTAAAGGATGTCTTTTTCTGTACCACTAACAACGTGTATGCGAAATGATAAACGGTCGAGTAGTTAAAGCGTGAAAGCGTAACAAACAAACGAACTCACTTTCGCATTTGTCATATTAGTTAGTATATTCTTTGACATACATATATGTACAATGGGAAAACACACAAAAAAACAATCTTGCATATTGTATCTTTCACAATAAATTAATATTAATATTATAGTACATATTGGTACCGAGTAGTATTAAAGCAACTAATACATCGCCTAAATTGAAAGTGGGCATGAGCTTGGCTCTATTTCAGCATTAAAACAAATTTAGTTTCAGTCAGACTAAAAGTAGACATCCCTTCCTTTCCAAATAATCTCGAATTCTCGTGCTCTTTGTTCCAACTTTTATAAAACTAATCTGTGTCAAAGTCCACGTCAGAATTAGTTCTCCGAAAGTTAAAGTTGGTAAGTTTGTGTAAAATTTCAATTATTTTAACTGTTAAACTGGGCGAGTGAACGGAGAGGAAGAAGTTTTAATATGCTTAATGATGGCTGCTAAACGATTGAGCTAATGCCCTCGAGATAACTCCTAAGATAAAATAAGTGATCGGGTATAATCACCTCTTAAAACATCAGTCGAAAATTTTAGAGAGTATTGAGAATCCATTTATGGATGTAAATAAAGAACTAGTAAACAATTAAATAGTATTCATATGCGGGTAAAGTATAGAACTTTGTCTGGCTAATGGGAATAAGCTCTTTTATTGTAATGTGCGGGTATCTCTGCTGCGATAAAAATAAATGTTTTAATTTAATTTTTGTATATTTTTATCTCTGGATGCATAAATTCCAATCAATATATTTACTAGGTTTTAATTATGTTACATAATAACTAATATACCAAATTGATATTTACTTCGAATATTTATTTAATTCAATATACCTACTTTATTGTGATCCATACGTACTGAAGATATAATGCCGGTATATAATATTTGACGTTCGAAGCTACATTTTGAAGTCAAATAACCACATTTTAAAACAATATAATTATGAAACAATAAAGAAATCGTATTCAATTCTTTGGATATTATACACTATAGAAATTTTACAACTATTACTAATATATTGAATCGAAGTAGGCGTGGCGTTACTTGGCGGAATGCTTCGCGCTGAGACGAAACACGTTCCGACGCATATTTTGTTTTCGAAGCAAAATACTGCAAGTTGGAGTACGCCCGGTTATTGCAAGAGTTGGTGGGGGCAATCTGAGGGTGCGTGGCTGGTCCCTCCCTTCCCAATAATTTTATTACTATAACTAGTATAAAGCAACGTTACATGTGCTTTCCTAAGTTTATTTAGGTAGGTATAGTAGCAAGTTGTCTCTATACATGCCCAAATGACATGTCATAATTTTAGTCTCGTTTAGGCATAGCATTTCACCTGTATGATGAACGCTTATACCCAGTCTAGGAATCGTGCTGGTGTTTAATCTGTCGAATCTTAGAATACCAGACATAGTTAAAAATCTATTGTGTCTGGCCACCGGTATGCCGTTGCAACTCATTATGTTAAATAGTTATTCTTTTATACACATTATGGTACACGATTATGTACAGTTTGCAAGATGATATGCATGACAATATGGCGGTAATATATCTCTGTCTACCTGTAATAAGGTATTGTACGTTATTTCGGGTAACCGTATTGTGAATATGATGAAATATGAAAATAAAGTACGTGATCATACTTTATTTTACATATAGAATCTACTTAATTGTCTTCGTAAAGAAACAAAAAGAAACGCAGTAAAGCTTCCCTAAATTAAATAAAAATACGATTATTTATCTGTCTTAATATAAACATACATTTTAAAAATCTGGTCAGGACGTTTCTTGATAATAAATATTTGTAAGGTGTTGCTACAAGCAACAAAATATATGGAATAATTGCAGATAAAATAAATAATACTTTATTTTCGAATGTTGTCCTTTATTTTATTACCTTGGCAAGTAAAATAAAGGTGGCAAAAGTAAGGTGTGGGGCTATATATGATGTATAGTCTATCTTTTCCATAACTGTTCGTGTTTAGCTTTAATGTACAGTCATCCACCCGAGCCATCCGATTCGGCCATCCACATTAAACAGAGCTAATAAATTACAAGTTATACATCTCTAACAAAAACAAACTGGGCTAATTAATTAAAACTGTTGAATAAGTCACTTTATTATTCAACTTCATAATTCTGAGCGGAGGTAAAAATAGGAAACGTTTTATGCCTACGCAAAAATGTTTAATGGAAATAATTTGTAGTATTTATTATTAAGGTCAATGCCGTTCACCAAGCTATTTGTTGTGTACGAGCCTTAGAATTCAAATGGCGCTCGTTTAATACCTAAAGCCTTCGTTCAAAAGCGTATATTTCCATAATACAACATTAATATACAAGAAATCAATCATACACGACATCGGATACGGAATGTGTTCGGTCTCTTGATGATGTTCACAATACGGGCGGCGGGAGCGAGCCGCGCGTTCCCAGGAAGATAACCGGGATAACGCTCCACCGTTCTGTTCTCATTTGTAACTCGGCTTTAATGGAACTTTTTTCGGAGCCCTTCACTTTTTCTCCGTCAGTTTTTTCAGCGCCTTATTTTAATTGTCTTTGCTCCCTTAGTAAATTTTGCTACGTTAGTAATGAACGCTATAAAAATTTTACTAGGATTAAGTTCTTTTAATAATTTTATGCAATCGTCAAACAAATAAACTTTAAAATAGAACATTAAAAGTACTATAAATTCGCTTATATTCAAATCGTTTGACAAGAGATTAATAAAGTACCAACGACACTTCAACTAGTCATAAAAAGAGATTTTACAATAGTTGTTACTTCGTCCATAATTTGCAATAAGTTTCGTCGTAAACAAGTTCTTAAAAATTCTTCATCAAGCAACGCGAACGCGTCGAGTTTGTCACAAAAAATGAAACATCAACTTTTTTATTTTTCGTACGCGATATAAAGGGTCGTTTGGAATTTTTTATTGTCGCTGAATGATGCACGCTCAGGAGCACGTACAAGGCCAATAAAAGCGAATGACTGAATCATAAAAAGGGTTGAATTTATTGATTCGCATTGACGATGACTGGGGGTGTTCCAAACAGTGTGATGGAAATAGCGGACGCGGCGTCTTCGGTGAGGCACGTCAGGCGAGCGCTAACCGCATATAGGCGGCGCGGCGGCTGCGGTGTCGGCGGCGGCGGCGTGCGCGCCTAAATAATTTACATAATATGATATTATCATCTACTGCCATGATATTTGCCTCCACGCTATTTTCAGTCACTACGAATATCTCTCCTAAGAAATTTATTGCCGCCAGGGAAGGAAACGAGCCAATTTCATGTATCGTGTGTATTGAATTATTTTTATTTTTTTCGTGTAGATATCGTATAAATTTGTCATTTTATCGCTGTTTGTGATCTTCGTGAACCATAACATATATTGAACTTTCTTATCTTTTCACCGCGTTTATATAAACATTTATTGGACGCTTAACAAAACGATGGTTACCATTTTTTCATCGTGTTAGCGTGGCCACTGAACACTCTTAAAAAAACAATATTATTTAGTCAATCTTTACTTATTAGCAAAGTATTAACAGAGATATGTTCTAGAGTTTACCAGCAGATATATGATATTCAAAGAATTGCATTACAAAAACTGTTTAATCGTATCAATAGTGATGAACGATTAGCTTGATGCAGTTTATTCTGAGGACTATGGGTGCTTGTTAATAATGATGTTGATTTACTGAATCTATCAAGAAATTGCAAACATCGTTTAATATCTACGGTGGATTTACGCGAATGTGAACAGTTTTGTGTATAAATCTAGTCACCTTACGCTTGTTGTCATCGTGAATAATTAATATTGTATATTTCTATTCAACATGGTTGAAATACACTCAAAGTATTAAAGCAATAGCCGGAATCTTGTCTATGCAATTCAAACGTATCAGCGACTATACAGGCGATAGAAATATGACACAAATATTGATGAATCAACGATAGTGTGTGCAGAGAATCGGAGTGATAATATCAGTCGCCTTTTACAGTCTGCCATACAGCTGTGTCCAGTGGGCGCTCCGATGTCACGGAATATTTTTTCACCTGAAGCGGCTGGTGGTAGACTATCTGAGAGGTAGGAGTGTCCTCATTGAGGTTCGAGACCAGGTTTGGCGGCGGCACATGTCTTGCGGTGTCCCGCAGGGATCAGTTCTTGGTCCGCTCCTGTGGGATATGACGTACGACTGGGCCCCCCGGGCTGAGCGTCATCAGTTACGCTGTGTGATACTTTGGGTCATATATTATATTAATCACGCCTATACCGCAGAGAGCATAAGGAGAGGAGAATTATAACCAATTTCACCTGCTATGGTTTTACGCTCTACAGAAAAAAGGACGAGCTTATTTTACTTTATCGGCCGTTTTAAACTCCGGGCTGCTATCGAGAATTTTTTTTAAAACTTTTCCTTAACCGGAATTGAACTCGAGACCTCATGCACAGGAGTCGCATTCGCTACTGCTGTATTACCGTCAATATTTGAGAGCGAGAGTTAAACCTGCTGCATGCACTTTGGTAAGCGAAACTATTAAAACCATGACCGTGCAAAGACATCGCTCTTTACCACGCTTATACACGTAGCATCCCGTGTAAATGATGTAAAAATATGGAAGCCTTATGAATGATCGATTTTAGTGATAATAGAGCTTTACCAACATAATGTATATAATCTTTATATATATAATTCTTCTGTACGTGTGTTGACAGTGAACTCCTCCTAAATGGCTGGACCGATTTGAATATATATATAATGTAAGTATTGTATCAATTAATAAAACATCAACTCTTAAACAAGTGCAAAATTATCAAAAGCTTACTAAAACATCTAAAAGCTTCGGAATACTTATTTGGAGCTAAAAATAGCAAAAGTCCGCAATGAGTCGTATAGTAGCGCATTGCGTACATAAACACAAAATAGGATCCCGTTATGCTTACAGTCAGACATTACGATCTTCTGAAAAATAAAAATCCAAAATGGCGCTCATATTTATTGTTCAAAAACCGATCGCAAGTTCATTGGTATGCCCTTGGCAATGGTTTAAATTGCCCTTGTCATACGAACAATTGAAACGTCAAGCTGAAGTAATATTGACAGGTTTGTGCCGCTTCATCAGATAAAATAGATAAACACGTTTCATTCCTTGGCGCCCTCGATGGCGTAGTGGTCAGTGTAACCGACTGCTATTCCTGAGGTCGCGAGTTCGATTCCCGCACAAGTCAAACATTTTGTGTGCATGAACATGGATATTTGTCTTGGTCTGGGTGTTTCTATGTATAATATATAAGTATTTACAAAAAAAAAATTATATATATATAATATGTATGTTTATCCATTGTCTAGTACCCATAGTACAAGCTCTGCTTAGTTTGGGCTAGATGGTGTTGTGTGTATGTGATAGAATATTATTATTATTATTCCAGTCCCTGTTGACCCCATGGTATAACCTTCCTTACGTTCAGGTTCGGATTTAATAGCCGGTTTAGGTTAAAGCCTTAGTAAGATTATATGTAAAAACAGTATAGAGACAGTAAATGTAACTTACTAGTCACATTAATGAAATGGCAATAGCGTCCCACACTATTAATTTAAGATCGGACCTCTATATAACTTGTCCTATTGCTACGTATCTATAGTATACCATGCCGGCCCAGTGCGAGTTGGCAGACTTCACATATCTTCTAGAATATAATGGATAAATAATAATGCAGCTAATATGTAGGTCTCCTTACGATTTTGTTCTACATCGTTAAAGCAAGTTATATTAAACTATTTAATACGCAGATGACTTCGAAAATTAGAGGTGCGTGCCTTAAAATCTAAATCAAGATCTATGTCAAAACTAACGGTGCCCCACTAGGCTATCGTTATTCCTCTCATTTCTTTTTTGTTTGCACCCTATTACGAGGGACCTTAAGTCATAACAAATGTGTGTTTCCTCATCTGTGAGTGTTCTTTGACTATTTTTTGGGCATATGCAGGCTTGAGTCGTACGTTTATGATAATTAAGAAGTCATGCATTTAAAACCCTTCAAAATGTACACCAGCCATCGTGATATTTATAATGAAATGAAATTCTCCTATAATATAGGAACCTCGTCACATTATTCCTTTAACCATCCAGTGATAGATACAATATAAAATTGATTGTTACTTATCATATATAATTCGGACAGGCAACCTGTTAAATAAAGCATTTGTACATAGTCCTATAGATTCACACAATCGTCCATCATAAATGAAACAGAACACTTAGCTCTTCAACATTATAAAACAACTAGCTTTTGCCCGCGACTTCGCTTGCAGGTTAGGTCAGGATCAGATCTGTTAACAGTATTTTTTTAACATAATATAATTATAATAGCGTATATTACTCAGTCATTATGGTGAAGAATTTCGAAAATCGGTTGAGTAGATTTTAAGTTAAATTCTTACAAACAAACATACAAAAAATCAAATCTGTCCTATTTATAATATAAGTATAGATTAATTTAGTTCCTTTTTTGATAAATGTATTATTTTTAGCATACTACCTTATTTCAAATTGGAAAAATTCTTGCATGCATATAGACTATGTGTTTACCTAATTTTGAAACAAACTTTACAGCGAATCCCATTTAGATCGATTCAATTGCTATTTTCGTATAAATAACATCACAGTCGCAATGGTCTCGGGTTGAATTCCCAGATCAAACAAAGTGGTACTGGGATTTGTCTGTTAAGAATTTCTCAGTAGCCGTAGTCTGGAATTGGGCTGAGTAGACGGCAATTGACACACTTCCTGTTACTTGGAACCTAAAACTATATCAGAATCCCTTTCAGTGATATAGACGTGGCCTTTATCATAATAATGAGTAACATATAATAAAATATATATATATACATTTTTGCTCTCGAAAAAGGCCATACCTTACTTATAAACCTAACTACTACGTAGCGACTAATCAAAAAAATCTTAATTGTAAGCGTTAGAAGCTGGTTGAGACATACTGAAACAGTTAATAAATTCACTGTTTACTATACAGTAATTAAATAAACGTTTTTCGTTCTTTTATTTAAAAAAGATGACTCTCGCACGAGGAATATGTATCCTGTAATCCTGTGTCGCGGGGGGACTTCACAAACACAAAGCACGCTCAAAGTTAGAACAACCATTTGTGGATAACACTAAGTTTTGTCTCGTGTGGGATTCGAACCTACAGCACTCGGCGCAGTGGCAGTAGCGAGGAGATCGCTTAAAACTACGACATCCATACAGTCATGTCTAAGCCAAACGTGCAATAAGTTTTGAATAGCGGCTAATCAGGAAAACATCTTATTTATAAACGTTAGTCAACGTTAGGAGCTACTTGACAAATACTGAAACAGTAAATAAATAAACGTGTACTTGCGTATTTTTTATTTCTTTATTGTTTACTGTTGCTGATACTAAACAGTAATTAAATAAATGTTTTTCTTTCTTTGCCATAAAAAAGACAAATCCCTCACTAGGAATAAATCCTGTGTCGCGGGGGACTTTACAAACATTCAAATGACGGACACAAAGCATACTCAGACTCGGAGTAACCATTTGCGGATCACACAAAGTTTTGTCTGGGATTCGAACCCATAACCACAAATGGAAAACTATAACTCCTATTTTACTACTTGTCAGCTGAACCAGAACGACGGGGTAGTTGCATATATTAAAAAATCTCTACAACACAAAGTAAAAGAAATAATTGTTACACATGCTTCCTGTCTTCAGCTGGATTTATTCACTAACACAATACTATGCTTATACCGATCTCATGTAAATGCTACTAGTTTCATAGACTCACTTTCATCGCACATTGATACTCTAACAGCTCAAAACAATATAATCATAGTAGGAGACATAAACATTAACTTTGCACCCAAAACGAACGAACCAACTCACGAATATAATAACAAAGTTAACTACTTAAGCACTCTTTCCGGTTATGGTATACTGGCTGGACACACTTTACCTACAAGAGAAAGAAACTGTTTGGATCACATTATGATAAAGATTAATAACAATAAATACTCCGCATTTATTACAATCTTGCAAACCACAGTGACAGACCATTTTACTACACTTCTTTCTCTATCTAAAACCAAATTCGAACGCACCATAAATAAAACAAAAACATATACAAACTATTCAGAGGCTCTTAAGAAACTTCAACAAAAAAACCTCTCTGCATTACTACTCTGTAACGACCCTACCACTGTGACACAGAACCTGATAGCTCAAATTACTGAATGCATAAAAGCCAGCACCACTAATAAAACTATTCCTAAAAGTCAACGCACACTAAAGCCATGGATTACTCCTGGTATTTTACGTTGCATTAGAAATAGGAATAAATTACAAAAGCAACTTAAGAAAGAGAGTCACAATGAGGTTCTAAAAGTGACCTACTTTCGTTATAGAAACTATTGCAACAACCTTATTAAAAAGCTCAAACGAAATTATGAAAGAGAGTTACTGACTAAGTCAGTGAAAAATAGCAAATTATTGTGGAAGAATATAAAATATATAACTTACTCTAATAAACCACGAGATAATAATAAAGAGCTGATCAACCTTAAAAGTAATCCTTCTGAGTCTGTCAATTTTATAAATAGTTACTTTGCAAACATAGGAAAACATCTTGCCGATCACATACAAACCAACATCAAATTAACTAAAAATACGCTTACTAACAGTAACTTGCCTCAGGCCAACTCCTTTGTTTTACAGGAAACAGATACTAATGAAGTCGAAAGAACCCTTATGAATTTAAAATCTAATAGTGCTCCCGGCTGGGCTAACATTCCTATGGCTTTCCTAAAGTTTGCAAAGGATGAACTTGTTCCCGTAATTACGCACCTAGTTAACCTCTGCTTTCAACAAGGATTATTCCCAGCTCCCTTAAAAAAGTCTTTTATTACCCCTGTGTACAAGGGTGGTGACAGAGGCGACATCGGTAATTATAGGCCAATTGCTGTACTTCCAGCCATCTCGAAAATATTAGAGAAACTATTAAACTCTAGACTTATAAGTTACCTAAATAGATACCAACTTCTATCACGCTCACAATATGGCTTCAGGCGTGGTAAGTCAACCGAAGACGCAGTTATAGCCCTAACTCAAATTGTCACCGAACAAGTTGATAAGGGTCAAAAATGCATATCGGTATTTTTAGACCTGAAAAAGGCCTTCGACACCGTCTCTGTCCCTATTCTAATCTACAAATTAGAAAAAATTGGTTTAAGATCTATGGCGCTGTCTCTCTTCAGCAGTTACCTTTCTGAAAGGAAGCAAACTGTGAGACTGAATCAGTATACGAGTGAAGACGTTACAGTGTCTTATGGGGTTCCACAGGGAAGTGTGCTGGGCCTTACACTGTTTCTAATATATATAAACGACCTCTGTAATCTAAACATTACTAAATCACATACTTTTTCTTATGCTGATGACACTGCGCTGGTCTTTACTGGTAAAACATGGGCTGCTGTAAAAGAAAATACAGAACATGGCCTGTGCTTAGTTGCAAATTGGTTAAATCATAATCTTCTTACACTGAATACACTAAAAACTAACTTTATCTGCTACAGTATCCAAAACCACACACAACCTAATACCGACTTTAAACTTAAAATACACTCATGTAAAAGATTGACTACTAATACAGACGCTTGTGACTGTCCTGTTATAGATAAAATTGAGAACGCAAAATATTTAGGTATCATGGTTGACCAGAGACTGTCCTGGCATTCCTATATTGATCAAGTCACTGCTAGAATAAGAAAACTTATCTGGATTTTTAAAACCTTAAGACATGTGGTACCAAGGGAGCAGCTCTATGTTCAAAGCACCTCGAGGAATATTCTTAAGGAAATCTATACAGCATTGGCGCAGTTCATACTAACCTACTGCTTACCTGTCTGGGGAGGAGCGGGTAAAACAAAAATGTTGGAGCTAGAACGTGCTCAACGTGCCTTGCTAAAAGTAATGCATTTTAAACAAAGAAGATTTTCTACTAGCAGTTTATACTCCATCAGTAAAGTCCTGTCAGTAAGAAAGCTTTATATTCTCTATACTGTTTTGAAAAAACATGTAACCAATAACTTTACCCCAACCACTAGATCAAAAAGAAGAAAATACATAATTGCTCGTACTCTAATAAAAACATCATTTGCCAATAGACAATATAACAGTCGTTCTGAGACTTTATACAATAAAATTAATAATAACGTAGATATTTACACTAAAACCTTTCAAGAAAATAAAAAAGCAATAACTAACTTTCTACTACCTTTAAGTTATGAAGAAACGGAGTCTTTATTACAACACACTCTATAACAACAACACTAACTTATACACGCGCATACACACACATACACACACAAACACGCACACACACACACACACACACACACACACACACACACACAGACACACACACACACACACACACACACACACACATATTATAGTGAGAATGATTATAAACGTTAAGTTACTATACTGAATTATTCTGTAATTAAGTATGTTCGCAGTACTTAAGAATTAAGTTCACGTATTAAGTACAAATTATAATTATTATTTTAAGTAATATCATCATTTTAATGTTTAAGTTTTTATTAGCTATGGAAGAGCGTAGTCACCTGTCACAGGCATTGTTTGCTTACTAGGTGACTTCGAACACTACACAAAAAAATGGAAATCTGTTTAATGAAAATAAAACAAATTATTATTATTATATTATTATTATATAACACTCAGCAAAGTGGCAACGGCGAGGAAACCACTTAAAAACTACGCCATCCATGCCGTCATGTCTACGCCGTGCGTGCAATTAACTTTGAAATAGCGACTTATCAGAAAAAACTCACTTACATACCTACATTTGGTGGCCTCGATGGCGTAGTGGTTAATGAAACTGACTGCCACGCCTAAGGTCGCGGGTTCGATTTCCGTACAAGTCAAACATTTGTGTGCATGGACATAGATCTTTGTCTTGTTATTTTTATGTATAATATATGTATTTACAATATAAATATATATATATGTATGTTTATCCATTGTCTAGTACCCATAGTACAAGCTTTGCTTAGTTTGGGCTAGATGGTGTAGTGTGTATGTGATAAAATGTTATTATTAAACACTCGGCGCAGTAGCAATGGCGACGCGACCAAATAAACCTCTATGCCATCCGTATACTGGCGTACTTCCGTATACAATTATAGTTTAACCAGGCCCATTAATTAACTAAACTCCCCACCGCATATATAATATATCTAATACAAAATTATATTAGTACGTTGCAAGTGTTAAATTAATTGTATACGTGGCGCCGTCGATTCCGAGGAGACGTCTGTACTCGTCACACGAAGGCTGACGGTAACCCGACGCTGGCACCATTAAAACGGAATAATGAAACACCTGCGGTTTTCGCCGTTTCGTAGTCCCTACTACTGATACTGGATGTGACATTATTGAACGGTTATGTCGCTTTAATATATAGCATAGAGGGATCAATGTTTGTGAAGGGATGTTGTCATTTATATAAGATACTAGATTATTGCCCAGGGCTTCGTTCGCTTAAATGTAGGTTAGGTTAAGTTAGCAACAGTTTTTTTTGTGGATGTTATTTACCGTATGTCCTTTTCTATACCCCTGACAACGTGTATGCGAAATTTCATTATGATCGGTCGAGCTGTTAAGGCGTGAAAACGTAACAAACAATCTCACATTCGGATTTATAATATTAGTTAGGATGTACCAGTGTGATAGAAAAGTTTGAATAAACATGTTAGTATGCCTGGTTATCTTATCTTATCTTATCTTGTGTGGGGGCTAGTCAGTACAGACCGGCGACACTTCGACCCAGTGGGATCTTTTGTGTCGACTTCCCCAATAACGACTGCCATAGATGTTCATGGCAGTCGGGACCGACGGCTTAACGTGCCCTCCGAGGCACGGAGCAGGCGATAATTGTCAATCAATACGCACATAATTTCGAAAAGTCATATAACTTCCGAAAGTCCGAGGTGCGCGACGTGGGTTCGAACCCGAGAACCTCTGCATTGCAGTCTGTTGGTCTCCCCACTGAGCTATAGCTGCTCAGTATGCCTGGTTAATTCTATGGGATATATTTGGTTTTTTGCTTGCGGTTAATTGTTTGATCCTAGGTTTCATTACCATAGTATTTTAAGTTATTATTAACTTATTAAGTCGCAGCAGCACACCGGCAGCCAGATACAATAGGTGTTTTAATTACGTCTGGTATTGCAAGACTTGACAGATTAAAGGATTATTAGTCGTTGCGTGTGCTCTAGCAAATCCTGGTGAAATGTACACGCTCTTTACTTATTGCACGGCACCTATGTACAAACGTGGCTAGCTAAATGTACGTACACATTGTAATATCTCCTGCGCAGATGGTCAGTCTTCATTGAGATTGGGTGATGTACCGAAATTCGGTCTGGAGGACCTTACTTATAGACCAAAAGCAAGTTGTGTCTAAGACCAGCAACCAACTCCTAGTGCACGTGACTGATAGTAATTATTGGCCGACAAACCCAGTAACTTATTTATTGACCTAACCCGAGATTTACATTCCTCATATACAACAGTCGCATTATTTACTATTGTGCCACCGAGGCATTCGATGTTCGGTCTTTAACGAAATGGTAAATATATATTTCGTATTGAATCATAATTAAATACCGAACAAAAGAGATAAATAAATAACTAGCTAACTTCGTTTGTTATTTAAAATGAAAAAACCTGTAGGCAGGGTCATTTCATACAATGAACGAATGCATTTTAAGGTAATAAGGCAGTCTAGGTAATAAGGTCCATTTTTACATCAAGCAAATTGTAATTGGAGTTTTTCAATTTGAAAATGTTACAGTTATGAGCTCAAATTACCTCATAAGGCACTGGATTTAAAAATGTCGAGTTGTGAAAACAATTTTTCTTAGGTATCTGGGGCATGACAGAAAACAATGTTATTATTATCTTAATAATTCGCCTCTATATCTTTAAAGAACTACGCTGACGGCCGCTACGTACAAATATCTGATTATTATTATACTCGACAGGCAACATATAGTTTTTAAGTGTCTAAATATACGGAAAATACCATCCAGAAACTTCTTGTTAGAAAATCCATCATGATAAGAGAGAGAAGAGAAGTGGAAGAAGTATTGTTTTACTCGCTAAGATATAATAGTATTCTACATAATACTTGAAAGTTACAAATAATGCGTCTCCATCAGTTATTGTATACGTGATATAATACTTTGAAACGTTGTCTGTTCTTGCAAAAGTTGTAGTTCTAAGAACCAAGTGAGCTTTCCCCGCGTCCCGCCTCTGCTTTGTTCTCGGATGTCCGCACAAAGCAGGCGTTGCACAAATAATTATGTGCATACAATTATTTCCTAACCGTTTATTCATAGCTTTTCTCTTTCGTAGCAAACTTCGTAGCGCATGTGCTGCTACGCCGTAGTACATGCTACGACAGCACTTTCTGTAGTCGTAATAAGATTATTTCGAATATACAACGAGTTAATGTTATAATAAAATAACATCAAGTATTTACATATCGGCACAAAATCTATATTTACATTGAGAGTGCGCCATGTATATGTATGTCGCCAACAATATTTCAAAGCTCTACGCAATATGGGCCACTGTCGTCCGTTAGTCTACAGTACCCAGAATCCTTGTGACTGATATCAGTAAATATTTAACGAATAGACGAGCACACAATAAGTGTAATATTTGCGTAAAAAAAATAGGTTGTTTCTTTGTTACGATTGCACGCCTTGTCGACCGATCATCGTAATTAATTTTTATACGTTTTGTCAGGGATATAGGAAAGGAAATAGGGTACCTTTATCCAAGAATATGTGCTGTTTCCGAGGAATATAAATTTATTTATAAAATCTACATTGATACGAGGGAAACCGCGGTCATAGTCTATTACTTACTAGTATTATAAATACGAATGTGAATTTGTTTGTTTATTACGCTTTAACTTTTTGTTTTTTATCTTACTGAAGTGGCAAACAAGCATACGGCCCACCTGATGTTAAATGGTCACCGTTGCCTATAGACGCCTGCAATACCAGAGGCATCATTTGCGCGTTGCCGGCCTTGTAAAAAAATCCTTGTAACGCCCTTTTTAAAGAACCCCATACTGTAGTCTTGTGGGAAAACCTGAGCAGGGAGTTCATTCTACAACCTGAGCGACCGCGGGAGAAAATTCCTTTGGAACCGCTTGGTGCGGCACCAATTAGGTTGTAAGGTGTGAGAATGACATCCCTGCCGATGGCGAGCGGTGCGATGATAAAAAGTAGCTGAGGGCATCATCTCAAACAACTCATCAGAACACAATCCTTTATATAAGCGTTAGAACACACAAAGGAAATCCTGTCTGAGACTTAGTGGCTCAATACCGTCTGTGAGTTTGGGCTCATCGACAATTCTCAATGCTAGTCTCTGTACCGCGTCAAAAGGATCAAGCTGGTATTTTGGTGCTCCCAAAGATGACTGCAGTACTCCATGTGAGGCCAGACTTGCGACTTATATAGAAGCAGTCTTTGCCCCGCAGTGAAGTACCGCTTAGCTATTGAGCATACTAAGCTTTTTGGAAGCCAGCTTGAACTTGCTCTCCAAATAAATGCGGAACTGTACATCACTTGAGATGTCGAGGCCAAGGATTCCAATACCCTTGAAGATGGTGAGTGGTGTTCTGGAGTTGTGGAGACACAGTCAATGGAGTTTTCTTAGCGGTGAATGCGCAGGCTTGTGTTTTAGCTGGGTTAAACACGACTAAATTTAGTCTTCCCCATTTAGGTACTCTATCCAGAGTATTTCCGATTTCAGACACAAGCCGTTAGTGGCTTTCCTCCACTGTGGACCAAGGGATATTAACGCGGCCCGTGTAATAAGTATCCCCAGTACTGTCATCCGCATAGCAATGAATGCCATCAATTGACAACATATCATTGACATGCAACAGGAACAGCGTCGGGGACAATACAGAGCCTTGCGGGACGCCAGCATTTATGTCCATGTGGTTAGAGCAATCACCGTCAACCACAGTTTGGATGCATCTGACGGACAAAAAGCTGGCAACCTATTCGCATAATCCCTTGGGCAGTCCGTAAGATGGTAACTTCAATAGAAGACCTTTCTGCCAGACCCGATCGAAGGCCTTCGCCATATGGTGAGGCATTCCTCACCTTGGCTCTCAATTGCTAGTGCCCATCGGTGTATTAACTACTCGACCGATCAACATGAAATTATGCATACACGTTGTCGGGGGTACAGTATAGCACATAGGATATCTTAAATCCAGAAAAAAAGTACTATGACAAACCTAACCTTTTTTTTTTTTTTTTTTTTTTTGTCCCAGGAAAATCCTTTATGGATACCCCATCCCCCGGGGGGGGAAGGAAGTTATGTGCGACTCTCCGCCCCTGAAGGGGGTCGGTATACACACTAAAAACCTGGGGTGAGCAGTCCCTCCGCCGACGGGGTGGGGCGAGATGGGGTCGCGTTAGCAGTCACCATCCCGCCCCGGCGGTTGGCCCGGCTGATGGTAACCGGGCCTCAGCACCTGTGGAGGGGTGGCCTTGCTCACCAAGGCCACCCCTCAGACGTGTGGGGCCGTGCAAGCCGGTAGAGAGTCCCCCGACTCTGTACCAGTGACCCCACTATACAGGAGCGAGAAGGCGGGCAAATCGCCTCCTCCTCGCTCCCGTCCGTCTGCGCCGGAGAGGGTCAGCGAGGGGATTGTTCTCCCTGACCCTCTCCGCGGCCTCCTTCTGCGCCATGACAGCCTCACAGAAGGAGACCACTGCCTGCCACGACCTCTCGCCGCCGAGCATGGCGTTGATCACGCTCGGCAGGGAGAGATCCCCGCCTATTACGGCCGAAAGCGTGTGCCGCTGAGGCCCCCACGCGGCACACGCCTCCAACGTGTGGAACGCCGTGTCTTCCGGCGCCCCACACTCGTGGCAGACCGGGGTCGCCTCCCGTCTCGCGATCTGGTACAAATACTTTCCGAAGCATCCGTGCCCGGAAAGCACCTGCACCAGTCGGAAGGTCAGCGACCCGAATCGCCGCCCTAGCCACCCCCGAAGGACCGGGCGAATGGCCTCCACCGTCCACTGGCCCGGGACCGGTGGAGCCAGGTCCTCCGTCCACCGCCTCAGCAGGGCGGCCCGCGCCTGTCGCCGCATGCGTGCGACCTCCTCCCACCCCGGGGGCTCCCCGCGGGACCTCCTCGCCGTCACGAAGTGGTAAACTTCGGCGAGGATCTCCGCTTGTAGCTCCCAGGGGGGGTCACTGGCCAGCACGCACGCAGCTGTCCAGGACACCGTCCGGTAACCACGTATGGCCCTCGTCGCGACGACCCGCTGCGGACGTCGCAGCAGGGTCTTATTGTCGCGACTGAGGGCGTCCGCCCAGACCGGTGCCCCGTAAAGGGCCATACTCCGGATCACTCCGGAGTACAGTCGGCGACATGTGGCGCTCGGGCCACCCACGTTGGGCAGCAGCCTCCCCAGGGCGGCCGCCGCTCCCAGGACTTTTGGAGCCAACTGGGTGAAGTGTGCCCCAAAAGTCCACCTCCCGTCCAGGATGAGACCCAAATACCTCATTTGGGTCCCAAGCCGGACCAGGACCCCGTCCAGGGCCACTCGCGTACCTGGAGGAGGTCCCCCCCGAGGCCCATGAAACAATAGGGCCTCAGTTTTGGAGAGAGCAACCTCCAATCCCAGGGCGCGGATACGGTCAACCACTAGGGCAGCTCCCACCTCGGCCAACCGCACCGCCTCCCCGAGGTTCCTCCCCTTGACTACGACCAGGGTGTCATCAGCGTAGCACGCCACCCGCATACTCGCGGGAAGCGTGCCCCGAAGCACCCAGTCGTAGCCAACGTTCCACAGGAGCGGTCCCAGTACCGATCCCTGTGGAACCCCGCAGGATACGCGACGGCGCCTCAGACCGTCGCGTCCCTCCACCAGGACCTCGCGGTCCTGGAGGTAGTCGGCCAACAGCCTCCGCAAATATAGGGGCACTCCGTGATACCGGAGCGCCTCCTGTACTGTTCCATGCGGGAGGCTGTTGAAGGCGTTGGCAATGTCCAGCGAGACAGCCAACGCCTTGTTCCCCCCACCGACCGCTTCCTGCGTCCATTCTTTGAGCCAGAGCAGGGCGTCTATTGTGGACCGCCCCGCTCTGAACCCATACTGGGCCTGCGATAGAGCCGGCCCAGTCCCCTCCAAGTGCTGGATGACACGGGAAGCCACCACTCTCTCTAGCAGCTTTCCCGTGTCATCCAGCAACACGATTGGTCTGTATGCGGAAGGCGAGGTTGTGTCTCGCCCCTCCTTCCGCAACAGGCACAATCGGCCGTCCTTCCACAGCTTCGGGAACCGTCCAGACGTGAGGCATGCGTCGAACAGCTCCCGAAGCGGATCGCCCATCTCTCTGAGGGCGATCCGGAGGACCCGCCCCGGGATTCCGTCAGGACCCGGTGCCGTCCTCTTGCCACATAAGCGGCTGACGGCTGCATCCATCTCCGCCTCTGATACAAGCGGGATGGAGGCCAGATCCAGTTCCTCCGGGAAGGACGGCGCCATCATCGGAGGGGTGTGGTGGGGGTTCTGTTCGGGAAAGAGCCCCACCAGTACCCTGCCCAGGAGCTCCGGCTCCAGGGACTCCGCGACGGGGGGCGTCAGGCCCCGAAACTTGTTCCGGGCAGCCCTGTACGGACGCCCCCATGGGTCCCTATCCAGGCCCTCCAGGGCCTCACCCCAGGCCCGGGACTTGGCCTGGCCGACGACCAGCTGCAGCTCCTTTTTGGCTGCACGGTACCCATCGTACAGCCGGAGCTCGGCCTGTAATTCTTCAGGCGACAGCTGGTCATTCGTCCGTCCATGTCGCCGCCGCCTACACCGCGTGTAGGGACGTCGCGCCGCCGAGCAGGCGGCTCGGAGATCTTCGATCTCCGAGCTCCACCAGTACACCAGTACACATGACAAACCTAACCTAACCTAACCTACATTTACGCGAGCAAAGCCACGGGGAAAACTGGTATAACATAATAGTAAAAACATGGATACAATGGACTCTAAATTAGTTTAAAGAACTCATTGATTATAACTAGTTCTCCGATGGCAAGAATCTTGAATGAATTATTGTCTGTGGACTACTTTCACAACTTGTAATACTTAGGATTCTCAAAGTTTCATCTCATTACAATTGTTCTAGAAATGTTAAAGCCTAAAACTTAAATTTGTGTGAAACCTGTATCTTAACTTTAAAGAGAGCCACTGAGCCTTTTGTTGTATAATATTTACTAACCAAGTTTAAGTTAAAAGAAAGAAAAAATAACTTAGTATATCGTATATGTGCTTTATTAGACTCTTTTAGCAACGAAGAGAATTTTTAAAATGATTGTTGTCTACGTATGTGTTTGTTACAAATGTTTATCAATATTGACCGTAAGTAAGTATAATTTAAATAAGTTGCGTGCCTACAACGTATCTTAACCCAATCCGGAGCACGCATTTTATTTTCTTAATATTCCATATGTGTTTTTTTTAATTACTGCAGGCTTGTATAATAAGACTATATTATTTCTAATCAAACAAAATAATAAAATATCAGTTGTTGATGAATGCATTCATTTATTTCTTAAGTTATTTTCATCTCTTTTTAGCTCCAGCCTGCGCTAAGGAATAATTCCTGCATCGCAGGGACTGTACTAACATACAAACAAAGGATGGAAACACACTCAGACTCGGAACATCTATTTATGGATGACACAAACTTTTGTCCCGTACGGGGATCGAATCCACAACACTCGACGCAATGGCAATGGCCACGCTATTAATTAAACCATTACAAGGTCCGCGCAGTGAATATATATTATATATCACTATTATAATCCTTAACCAAATCTTCATATTACGTGTCGTATATTAGTAAGTACGGATGTCTTATGTGGATGTAATTTGGTAGGGTTCTCCGAGGCTATGAGATTTCTTTGTGTGGTACTATTCGGTGGTGCTCCCAACGGTTTTGACATTGACATAGACCACAATTAACTATACCCTCACACTTCGCCTCTTTGGGTCGTAAGTATTGTGGCCGAGTGTGACACCGTGACGTAACACCGAATGAAAGTCATAACAAAATCCATTCTAGTTATTTGTTTTCTATTTTAAAACTAGATGGTGATGTGTAATCAAGATTAAACATTGTTTAACCATTTTAAGTAGTACTTCAACGGTAAATATTGCAATCTAAAGGTAAAGACGTAGTCGATCAAGTAGATCCCCAAAACAAGTATAATATATAGCCATTAACTGAAAGGTTTAGCGTAGTATTTATACAATAGATATTGCTGCAAAAATAAATAGATTTGAATTTACTTTGTAATTCCATTATTGTAATTGTTTTTAAAATAAGTAGGCGACTACACTAGCTATGGCGACGAAAGCGCCCCGTGACTTAAAATGCGACACCGCTATATCGAAAAATACTACTTCTACGGCTTCTTCGTATTGTGTTTGTCAGACTATTCGAGTGCATCTGACCGCAGTTGCCTGGACACTGTGAGACCTTAACGTTTAAGAGCTGTCACAGAGCGTAATGTATAATGCCAAAAAAAATGCTAGTAACCTGCTTCGATCAGATCAGTCATTGAGTCGACTCTGTTAAAGTTTACCATCCACACTTACATAACAATCATCAGATACGACAAAATGTTGTCAAGAGAATTTTGAATAGATCGCTGATAAAATAATCGTATGCCACGGTCGAAGGCTACAACCACAAAATAAATTATCATAAAAATGTGAACCAATCTAAATAAAATATACACACCTTGTTTTAACTATCTACACGATTGTAGAAATCCACGAAAATAAATTAGTCCAAACAGGCCATTCTGGAATCCGACCCTAATCCACTCGAATAGAGTAGGGTGATTATGACTTACATTCAATTTTAATGTTCTACATTAAAATAACATTAACTAGTTAGCTTTCAAATGTGGCTCACATAATATTTGAATTACAGACAGTGATCATGTATATAATTATACGGTAGCAAGTACGTCAAGAGGATTATAAATATAATACAATTACCAGACTAAGTCAATAAGAAAGTGAATATGAACACAATAAACTACACAGACATATGTACCTTAACATATAAGTAAACAAGCGTTCTATTTTCAAAAGCTACCATGAACAGTCACGGCTTTGTTTTAATTTATTACAGTAGGCCTTCTACTTCGGTGTAATGAGCGGTTTTCTTAAGTCGGGCGTAACTCCAGAGAGCTGTCGGGAGGGCATTGTGTTCCCGTATTAACGACGAACGCACAAAAGAGCACGCTCGTATATCAAACTAACGTCACTCCAATGTCTTCCTTCCTCACTGTTACAGTTCCCGGGCCGCAAGAAATGGCTCTCCTTTTTTTATTGAGCATTTAGTAGACTGAAATTATGGCACGTAAAATTCATACCGTGCGTCGGGAATCGACTGAACCTTATTCGAAGGCCCAATTTTGTCTGTTCGCTGTATAAAAGAAGCTTTCGTAACTTACAAGTAATACATTTCTTTAAGACCTGTCGTTCTACAGAATAGATATTATTTGCTGCTCCGGCCAAGCGTTCCCATTTTTTACTGCTAGGATATAGTGACGTCATTTTGTTATAGGCTTTCAGATAATCGGTAAAGCTAAGTTCCGTAAGCAAATAGCTAATATAAATTCTCGCAGTTTTATGAGCGATGGGTAACACGATAATCCGAGCCAATAAATCACAACAGTGTCAACGAGGTGCCTATACGTTAAACAATTTTGTCAAAAAGACAACAAAAGCGCAATTGTTATCCGTCGACTCTGGAAATATTTATTTTCCCCCGGGCAAGAAAGTTCGCTTTAACTTCGCTAATGACTTCTTTCTGAAGTCCCAACTTTCCTGGTAGCTGCTTGAAAGGTTTTTGCTATCTATTTAAACAATAGTCAAGTCCTTTATTATCGCCAAATTTTCCGGTGGGCTTTAATTGTTACCCCCAGCGTACTAGTTAAACATTTTAAAGCATCTAATTCAAACATTCTGTGGAAAACATCTTCATTTTATCAAAAGAGTTATGTATCTTTGGTACAATAAAATTAATATTGAATTGGAGTTTAGTCTTTAATACATTTTGAAATTTGGTAGAATACTGATGTTTATTACAATCTCATGAAAAAAGACTAGTAGAATTAAAAAGCACGTTTTAATTAATAGTGCTGTAGATAACTTGATTTTCTTTCAGAATACGTTTTAGAAAAAGTCGGCAGTCGCGGGGCTTCAGCGCCATTGTGCGCGAGATTATCGGCATAACTCAGAGAGGCACAAAAGCCAGTTTATCAAGGCGCGTTTCACTAGATATCTCGATGTTCACTTGGTAAACTGCTAGCAAACTTGGCCTACTGGCCCGACCCCTATCTAAACTGTTGTACCACCACCTGTATTTATTTTAACAGAATTAATATAACCGAAACTTCCACTTAACTTTGTACTAACTAACATTGTAGCTTTGAAGGTAACCTGACGTCTGGACTGAAGACAAATTTCGGCAACGATAGTCAATATTTGTACGGAATAGTAATCACATTTATGAGAACACAAACGTCTAATGTAAATACTCTCGTCCCAGTTCTAAAGCTCTTTTATTTTATCTGAAGTACTCTCCGGCTAACAAGACGTGCGGTGGGAAATGACTTAGGTTCTTACAACACTCTAAATAGTGACGTGTTGTCGTAGTACTTTTCGCTTTTAACAAGCGCCATATTTGTTCTTCTAAAGTTGTAACGACGTCTTTTGAACGTTGTATTTAACTGCCAAAAGCGCCTTTGTTCGAAAATAACTAAAAACAATTGTAGCTATAAATTAAATCACATTTATTGAGTCTCTTCAAGTCAATGAAACACTTGATTGGTTTCCATGACAGCAACTCGTGAACGTTAAGAATTTGTGTACAACTTTGATTACTGACATTACTTCGATACCGGCTGCCTTTGATCCTTCAGATGTTTCCATTAAGAACCTTCTCAATATATCTGGTAATGACAGTCACTTTATTATTTTAGATTTCATAAAATTATGCTACCGTATAACGGCTAGGCATTTTAATTGGTTTGCAAGTTTGATGGAAAAGTCTAATTGTATTGCATAATTGAGATGCAGGCTCGCGGTGAAGGCGACGGAAGCGTTCGGTGAATTCTTCAAAGAGTTCTTAATTAGCGTTCCGAGCGCAGAAGTTAATGAGCTGAATCGACGTCTCGCACCAGTTGCATCTCTATACTATTAAGCGTCGCAGTTATTATTATATTTCTTTAGAAGTCATTGTATGCAAGTGTCTTGAAGGGAATAGACGTTCGTTATTTTTAATTAAAGCATTTCATATATGGCTTGAGGTTTGCACACACTATTCTTGGTAAACCATCCTGACAAGCTAAATACGTGTGTTAAATAAAAGTTATTATAAATATTTAAGAACTAACAAAATAAATCCTGCACTAAGCAAATGTCACTATACTTTGAAACCTAATTTAATACATGCGTTTAAAGATAAAATCTCTTACTTTTAGACAAGCAATATTTGTTTTGAACTGGTGCAGAATATAATGCGTATATTAATAGGCAATAAGTATCTTTATTTAATAATAAATAAATATTCTACCACATACACACAACATCATCTAGCCCAAACTAAGCAGAGCTTGTACTATGGGTACAAGACAATGGATAAACATACATATATACATTTCTTTTTGTAAATACATACATATTATACATAGAAACACCCAGACCAAGACAAACATCCATGTTCATGCACACAAATGTTTGACTTGTGCGGGATTCGAACCCGCAACCTCAGGCGTAGCAGTCGGTTACACTAACCACTATATTATTGCTATAATGTCTTAGTGTCATTATGTTATCAAGGATATACTTGTTCGCACCGGCAGTATACAGCTTAAGACACATACGAAGAATTTCTAACTTGACAATAGACAATAGACTTTCTATCGTAGACAATAGAAAGTATTTGTCTTTAATTTGTCACGTAGCAACTTTGTCGTGTACTATTAAATGGCGATTTCCGCACTCAGGTATCAACCCTGCATCATACCATTTGTACAGTCACCCTCAATAAGATGTATACGGCAAAGGTTCCGTTAAAATGTTTACATCCAATATGCAAAAATTTTGAATACTGTATTTTGCTCGCGGCTTCGCTTGCGTAAAAGTAGGCTAGGTTAGATGTTGTAACAGTTTTATTTTTAAATATAATATGGCCTGTGTTACTCAGTGATAATATAGCTTTCTAATGGAGGAAGAATTTATAAAATCAGTTGACTTGTTTTTGATCCTTACCAACAAACAAAGAAAACTACTTACTAAACTACTAACTTTTGCCCGCGGCTCCGTTTGCGTTTAAGTTGGGCAACAGTACTTTTTCTTAAAGAAAATATAGCGTATGTATCAACGATTTTAAAAATTCTGTCACCATTAGTAAGCTATATTATATTATTATATATGAGATAATATACCTTTCTAATGGCGACAGATTTTTAAAATCGGTGACTTCTTTTTTGCGTTAAATCGTTACAAGCAAACAAAAAATAAAAACTGTCCTCTTTATTATATTACTCTATAAACAAACATTTGAAAAATTTTAAAATAGTTACAACTTTTTGCGCTTATTTATAAAAAAAAATTGACAGTGAATGCCAATTTTATTTAAATTCACTTGTCTTATACAGGGTGTCTGGTAATTAATAGATAACCTTGAAATGTCTTATAGTAGAATAGAAGGCCGTTCAGAAAAATTAAAAAAACATTTAAAAAAACTTAAAAAATATATATATATATATATTAAAAATTGCAAGCTATATAGCATAGCATACTTTTGACTGTCTATCTATTAGCATAATTAGTGTTTAATAATAAAACAACAAAAAACCGATGGATTTCATTAATTTATGGTCGTAGTATACAAGAAAGTTATACATGGTAATTAAAAAAAACACATATCTCAGGTAGTAGTCAGGATAGATTTTTTTCATATTTTTTTCTGTACGGCCTTCAGTTCCGCTATAAGACATTTCCAGGTTATCCATTAATTACCGGATACCCTGTATATGTATTTTTGATCTTATAGTGATACGCGATCTATATACATTTGTGGCGTGTTATTATTTATGTTATTATGTTATATGTTATTATATGATATATATTATTGTGTATTATGTTGTTATTATTTATTATTATTGTGTATGTTTACGTATAGCTAATTATTAATAAGCGCACATAGCAAGTACAAAATATACACAACCAAATAATTTAAAATATACTCGACTAATTCACACACACGTAAATCACCAAATATTGACCGTATACAGGAGCCGTTGACAAAATGAACAAACTGACATCACAGCGGCATCACCACAGTAAACTACAGCTTAATTAGAATCAATCCAAATAGCTACTGGAAAGGTCTATCAACACTAGAACGCTACAGTTGGCCATTAATTCCCATAAATCACTTGGTTGTTAATAAGAGTTAATTCCCGTGATACCGACCCGATCCATCATACATCGATACACTGATTTAAATCTCCATCTAGCTACAATTTCATTTAGTTGAACTGTTAATTACCTACCGCTTGTTCAGTCAGCTCGGTGCCGATATTATTTAGGTCGCGGGTCAGTCGAGTTTGTCAATGATTGAGCACTAACATTGTGAAAGAGTTAGTCTAATAGTTAATTAACGCTCGTAGTTGGTGAAGTTCGTTCGTTGTTTAGTTCAGCAAGACTTTGCAGATCCCTTAGAAAATATACTAACAACTTCTATTAATAAAGTAAATCTTTGAATAAGATGCCGTCAGTCGCCTCAAGAAATGCTAATACAGATAGTATCAGCGGTTTACCGCTGATCAACATGACTTTACTAGCTTTCTAGTCCAAAAATTTAAAAGCCTTTATATATTTATCTATAAATAGAACTTTGCAAGTTCGCTTGTCAAGCAAGATGTTAAGTATGTTTTTTAACATGACTCTGCCTGAACGCTCTAAAAAAACGTACCTAATAAGTTTATAAATCATCATGTTAGTGTTATTGTGATAAACCTTTTCGGGGTAACACACAAACAATGTGAGACTAGGCAAATATACAAAAAGTCTTACATCTTCTATCGATCAAACACTACAGATTTTGCACTCACTATAATTTAAGCGTGAAATAAATAAAACTATTTTCATATTTTAATCTATACAAATATCTTTATCTAATAAGATTGACTACCATGGATATTTCACATACTCATTTAACGTTTAACGAATGGCATTCATAATATCCGTGCATAATCCCATTCACATACCACCGCTCTACTCGATATATCGATTTAAATTTTAAAATATTCGATGAAACCTACAAAACATTAACACTATAACTGGCCAACACTCCACAATAAAACTAAAATCTAACACACAAAATTTAAAGCGTTCCAAAAATAAAAATAGAATCGCATTCCACGTACACTACCGGCGGAATAGCAGAACGCTATAAACGAGTGGTGAATAAAAATTAATTCCCAAAGGGCGGACGCACAAATAGCCCTGATAAAATTTATAACTGTGTACGTGACGTCGGCACTCGGCTTCGTGCAGTGTATAATTTTGTGTACACATCCCCGGAATGTGCTCACCAATGGATAATTATGGTAAATGGTCCATTACTCTTAGGCCGCATGGACGGCCGACCTGCAAGGCTCGTGAAGTGCAGTATGTGGTATATGACACCTAGAATTATCGTGATGAACCGAAATATCAATGTGTATCAAAGGGAAGACTAAGTAAGTAGTATAATATGGATAATTAGAGAGCTCTTACTGTTTCAATTTAATTGTTTATCTAAGCGATGTACGTAAACGTTGCACGTAAAAATTGTTATAATAGTGGAAAATATATGATTCAAGTAACCAATATTTTTTGTTACCTTTCTTAACCCATTGCATGGCCACGGCACACCAGTGGCCGGTCACAATAGGCTTTAAATTACGTCTGGCATTCCAACCATGTTCAGTTTAGGAAAATAAACATTACATAGCACCGTAATTAATAATAACAATTTCAATTAGTTGCCGCTTTTATTATTTTACACGGGCGCTACAAAGACTGTTCTCGACATGTCAGCAAAATCTTTAACGCTTATTAAACCGCGTCAGTGTCCGATGACGTAGGAATATCGAGATAAAAAGTCCAGCTATCTACATACCATACCAAGTTTCATCGCAATTAGTTTAGTATTTTTTGGGTGAAAGAGTAACAAACATCCATTCATTCATCCTCACAAACTTTCACATTTATGATAATAGTAGGAAAGGTCCTTCTTGGCAAATATTCTTTCTAAAAATACGGTATTAAAATTGTGTTAATATAATATCATGTAATTGTCGGATTATAATTAGATGACTGTTTTTATGAGAAATATCATGAATTGCCTATGATTTCCCTTATTAATGGGCTCCACTGCACGCCCCTTAAATATAATCACAACCTAATGTTGCACGCTGTATATTACATTTACATAATTACCGTAAGTTATGTTGAGGCCCCATGAAATAAATTATAATTCCCTAGTAGAAAACATAAGATCACATTACGCATCTGTGACATCAAACCTATGTATGTTTTACGCCATTGCACAAACCAGAAGACTGCGCCGAGCGAACTGTGCCAAAACAGGCGGTCACAGTTAAGTTGATAAAATCAACACTCTTTGTTTAATACAAATATAAAATATACATTTACCATAACAATGAATGTGTTTACAATAACTCCGTGTAAAAAACATAATATAATTAATATTTTCGCCTACAAAATTACGTAAATTTGCACGAAAAATGCAAAAACGTAAGCTCATGTTACGTGATTTTTAGATTATAATAGTCGAAACCTATTCAATTTTACAGCTTAAACGAAACATAAATAGTTATATAACAATTTGTCCGTCCCAACTATTTAAGTTATTATTACAATAAAGATACATATATATCAAAAAAGCACTTCAAATCCTCCATACAATTTTACTATGGCGGCCGCGCGCTCATTTGAATATCGAGCTCTGTCATTCAGTGCAACCACGTCTTACGCTCGTGCAGTCTTAAATCCTATCTTAGTAATCCTTACTGATATTATAAATGCGAATTTGAGTTTGTTCGTCTGTTTGTTACACTTTCACGCCTTAACTACTCTACCGATTAACATAAAATACGCATACGCATACGCGTTGTTCGCGTTAGGGGTACAGTTTCCTGTACTCCTAACGCTTGTCCTTTTGGACGGTTCCCTATCCATTAGCATAAAATTTTAAGACCTAATATAACTTAGCATAATGTTGTTTGGCATAATTATATTTTCGCATAATATAATTACGCATAACAGCTTACGCATAATTTTTTAAGCATAATTTCTCTAACCATAATAATGATTAAGCATAATATTGTAAAGCATAAATTTATTAAGCATAAAGTTCTAAACCATAACTTTTTTAAGCATAATATCCTAAAGCATAAATTGATGATGTGTTGAATGAGTTTCTGTCACGGCTCCGGCGCTGCGGGCCTCCGGCGGCCCCACGCGTGCTAATCGTCGCAGACGGCTTTCGCTCACCACCGCAGCTTCGGCTTGTTGGCCGGCTTCGCCGGCCAGCCTCAGCCGCGGCGGCTCGCTCGCAGCCGCCTGCTCCTCAGCCCGCGGGCCGCCTCGCCCCTACACGCCTACGCGATTTTAAATAACACTCTAGGGGTAGGACAAACAAGACTACGTGAAGTCGGTTTTGAAAATATACACCTAAAATAAATAATTAAGGACTACTATTTCAATCAGTTAACTTCTATCTGAGTTAACTTCTATTATGCTAAAAGTCTTTAGGCCTACTAACGTTATGCTAATAGTCATTAGGCCTACTAACGTTATGGGAATCAAATTTATGCCAAAACAAATTAGTCTTTAACATGATTATGCCAACATAAAATGTATGCCTAAAAAAAGTATGCCAAAGTATTATTATGCCAAAACAAATTGTGCCAAAATCGTTATGCCGAAGTATATTAGGACAAAAAACATTATGCGAAAAGGAGGGATCCCCTTTTGGACATACTCGTAAGTTACGTTTCATTCGAAAAAATTACTGTTACTAACCTAAACTATATTTTGCCCGCGGCTACGCTCGCGTAAATAGTTATATTATAAAAGTATATGATGTTGTTTGGATGTCTGTTACTCAAATCGCGCGAAAATCGTTGAACGGATTTTTATGGAATTTGACATATAAATATAATATATACATTTTTTATCCCGATATGTATCCCTTTGAGATTTATATGGGTAAGTCAGCGGGCAGACACTTGTCACAAATATATTTCGTTCCCAGAAGTATTAGGGGTTAAAGTATGAAATTGCCGATTTGTACTGAGAAATTGAAACTCGTTTTTTCCTAAGATGTCCCATATTTATTTAATTTAAATATTTACCCTCATTATCTATACATTGCTGCCATCTTAACGGAAGTTTGTTTATGCCTTAACGATAGAATTCCGGGGATCTAGATTCGACAAACTGTGTGAAAGCATTTTGTACTGCCTGGGGAAGAAAATTTTTTATCACGTTGAAAATTGTCCAAGTCACGAAAAATATGGTAGTCCGTTGCAGCAAAGTCTGGCGAGTACGAAAGATGACGTATGGTTTCTAACTGCAGCTCCTATAGAGTTACAATGGTTTCGCCTGCAGTATGAGGTGTTGTGTTATCATGGAGCAATAATGGTGGAGTCAGGGCTGTTTCACTGCCAGTTTCACCATCAGTGTTCGAAGTTCAGCAGAGTAAACATCTGCAGTTATTGCTAGACCAAACTTGAGAAAGCTATAGTGAATAACACCATGAAGAGACCACCAAACAGTTACCATTACCTTTTTATTCGCTAGCTTTGCTTTAGGTCACTGTTGCGGCGCTTGACCTGGGGTCAGCCATTGCATTTTTTGCTTACGGTTATCGTAAAGAATCCACTTTTCATCACATATTACAATTCGATCCAATATTCTTTTATATCTGTACCAATACAATAAGCAACACAAGTTTCAACACGCATTTCTTTCTGCAGATTAGTCAAATCATCAGGCACCCATATTTCATATTTTTTAATCTTATTGATTTGATGCAAATGAGCCAATAACGTTACGCAGGGTAACGTTAAACCATGCCGCTAATTCCTGGATAGTTTGACTGAGCGTTATTCACCTGTGTGGGTGTTCTTCCACGTGGTTCGTTTTTCAAGTCGAAGTTTCCATTACGAAAGCGTTTAAACCAAAAACGCACAATGCGTTCATTAGCAGTCTCCACTCCAAACGCAGCGTTGATATTGCGAGCCGTTTCTGCCGCGTTAGTTCCGCGTCGGAACTCGTATTAAAAAATTACTTGAACTTTCGAAGTATCCATCTTTTCCGTCTAAGCTGAATAAAAAAACTATTGAATGTCGAAAATCAAATGCTACACATTTTTTAAAAGAAGAATCTCATAGGTATTATGTTAAAAAAAATTCACTCGAAAATCTCATACCATGAAGGTTTTATGTCAATTCAAAGTATCCATTTCTATACAACGGCAACTTATACTTTATCTCCTATTATATAAGCGAATACAGGTTGGATAGACAGGCTTACGGGGCTGAGTCAAATGGTTGTTTTCAGATCCGACTGCATAGAAGTTTATGTGATTGCCAGTGCGCAGATGGATTCGATCATCACACGGAAATAAATAGTTGTTACCAGTCACAGACTCTACGAATTATACCTAGAATTCGAGTAGATTTTAAATAAAAAAGAAAAATATACATATTCAGTCTGCAAAACCATTTAATATAATTTGCCACAGTATTAAAAACGAAAAACTAAAAAAATACGCAAATTAATTTTAAATTGTACGTGCCGCGTTATTCGTTGTGTTAACCACAGATAACTGTTTGCACTATCACAACAGAGTATTAAAAAAAACGATTTGCGTGGCTCGAGTTTTATCAAAAATTGCTTGATATTAAAAAGGTAAATGAAATTTTAAAACGTAAATTAAATGGCTATGAAAAGCATTGAAATTACTGAGGTTTACAGCACAGAGTGTATCTCTTGTTATGTTACTTCATAATAATGTTTAAGAGTTTTAAAGGTTTAGGATTCTGAAATTTACATGTATTTTTGTATTTTCGAGGCCTCTTATTTTGTACATGATGCAAGTGGCGCGGGATAGATGCACAAACTACTCGTGTTGGTTACACGATCGAATTAATCATACGGGTTACTTGCCATATAACTCACATCGATCTTTTATAAAATGCAGACAATGCGGGTTGTCTGCATTAAGCGAATAAGCGCCAGATAAAATAATATGTACCAAAAACATCAAAGTTATCTGTGTTTAGCAGTCGATATTTTACACATATAACCATTGTCATGATAACATCAGTAATTAAAAAACATCCTGCAGAATCTAACCTTCAAATGTGAAATTATAATTAAAAGTTCATAGACACTTTACGTCAAGTACATTTTGAATCACTCCAAAATTTAAAATATACTTTTCAGAACAATATTGTTTAAAAACCACATTATTTAAATGCCGTACCTAGACATGCTTAATTAACGAGAAATACTTAATTTTTTTATCATACATTGGAAAAATAAACGATAAAATACACGTGAAAATACGCAAAAATGTACATAAAAATGAACACTACGGTAGGAGTGAGCAAATTATCGTCTACGGCTGGTAGATAGAAAACCAAATTACACTTTTCTTAACATAGTAACGAAGAAAATGGGCAGAACATAACATTCAATGAAACGTACCAATGATATGTATATTATTTATATATTATGTCTGTTTCGACACTTATTGTGTTCTGAAGCGTATAACCATTGATTTAAAAAGTAAGATGCATACAGTTTTCCAATCGATTGCCTGATACTAACGCTATACAAGAAAATCGCGCCGTCTATTAGAACTACTCTTAACTACTATTTAGATTTCATCGATGTAGGCTTGATGACTGCTCACGGTAAAAATTTACCACATGAATAACCAAGTCATAAAAATCATGAATAAATTGAATTAATAATTATGTACACTATTATGTACAATAAAAAAATGTTCAAATGAAATTGCCTAGAACTGTCTAGAACTGATATTGAAATACCCATACATATTTAGTATATTTATGTGTATGCATAAAATAATTATGAGTAATTCCAGCCCCATTTATTGCTGAGTTAATTTAGATGTAGACTGGCTTTTGACCTGGGGGTGGCGGGCTTTGTGGGCCTGCCCGCCATCCGTTCAGCACCAGGTCCGAGAGGCGGCGTGCGTGTTCCCACGCGCGCCTCTGTGTCGAGTCCGTCTCCCCTCTAGGGGAGACAGTAGGGTTTTATCTGACGTGGTGCCTATTTTGGGTAGGTCTTTCGTGTAGTGGCCTGCCGTTTCATACGGCGGGCCGTAACCTCGGCGGGGTCGCGACCGCATGCGAAAGCGATTCGCGCGGCCCCGTCGATAGTGGTTTTGTCGAGGAACACCGTGGTAGGTTTAGTCGATATTCCGGGAGGTACATTGTCTTTTAACATCTTTCTTTTACCCCGGCGAGTCCGACATAATCCCTCCGCCCGCCCCCGCGGAGGGATATGGATGGTCGCCTCGCCACTGCCCCTGGGCCGAGTGTTGTGGGTTCGAATCCTACACGGGACAAATCTTTGTGTGATCCATATTTGGTTGTTGCGAGTCTGGGTGTTCTTTGTGTCCGTTGTTTGAATGTTTGTTACATTCAAACAACGGACACACTCTGAGTCTTCTCCGAAGAGGTTAATGAAAACACTATGTAGGTCTGTGTGTCTGTCTGTTAGTGACAGTTTGTTAGTGACAGGCATAACTCCCGAACCACTGTACCGATTGACTTGTAACTTGGTGTGCACCTTGGGGTCATAACTCGGTCGAGTTTGAATATGGGCCCTGTGGGTCAAAAGACCCCGAGATATAGGGGTCACAAGGTCACATGTATTATAATGGAAAATATTGACTTGTAACTTGGTGTGCAGACACCTTGGAGTCATACCTCGGTCGAGTTTTAATATGGGCCCTGTGGGTCAAAAGACCCCCGAGATATAGCGGTCATTTCTTTTCATTACTTTTACATTTAAGACGAAGAGGTTGAATCCTGGGTTTCTACAGCCATCTCGATAAGTAAGGAATTATAGATTCCTGTTTCGCGGGGGGCTTAACAAATAAAGGGGAGAGCTGTCTTTTAAAAGAATTATAAGTCCATGAAATTACTTTATAAAATTAGAGGTAGAATGCTGTTTTAAAATATTAAATGAATTATAATTTACTTACTCAATTTCATTTATATATCTACGCGTTAATTACATAATTATTATCAATGACATGCTTGTTTAACTTGCATTAATCACTTGGCCTGGAAAAATATTTAATGCGCATAATTAATTAATAAATGCGGCCCGCTTTCACTCGACGCATGCTTTCATTAAATAAAAGGAAAAATAAATAGAGCATTAAAAATTCTGAATTGAAAATAAGAGGAAAAGGTTTCTTAATACTCCCGAGTAGCTTTTAAGCTATTCCGTTAGGTCTAGTATAATCACAGAAAATCAATGTTTACCTACGCTTAAAATGATTAGCGATTTTATTTCAAGTAGCCAGTAATCGAAATTTCCATTATCGGGTTCTGGCCCTTCTTCTCTATAATTATAAACTTCATGTAAGACAAATGTTATGCTCCTCCATGCGAACAATCCTAGTTAATACTATAAATGCGAAAGTGTTTTTTTTTTGTGACTCATTCACGCCGTGTCTAGACAACAAATGATAATGAAATTTGCGAACTTTTATGATGATCAATGCACATTGTCAGTGGTACAGAAATCATCTTTCATCCAGAAAAAAGCGCTTTGCCCGTGGAATAGAAAATTATTTGTAATCTATATAAACGCGAGCGAAGCCGCGGGCAAAATCTAGTATGCTTATAAAGCGGCAACAAGCTCCAACAGCCGCGCCGCTGTCACAGATCCTGAGAAAAGCCAGCCACAGTCAAGCGCCAGCCTGCTATACTGCCTTATGTAAGGGGTGTCACTGACAAGATTGGCTACATCTTGAAGCGAGCTTCAATCAACACATACTTCAAGCCGCCAACGAAGATAAGTCAATTTTTACCATCCGTCAAGTGCCAATTACCTTTACAAGATGCAGGGGTCTATAAAATAGATTGTGACTGCGGACTCTCATACATTGGTCAAACCAAGAGAAGCATAGGCACCCGCATAAAAGAACACATAACTGACGTAAAACACAAACGCTCGTTGAAGTCTGCTGTGTGTGAACATATACAACAGGGGACCAACCACTACCTGAGATTTGACAAACCACAGATTCTTGCTAAAGAACACCGATTCCTACCAAGGATGCTTCGCGAGGCTATTGAAATCAAAAAACCTCCCAATTTCAATAGAGAAGATGGTTGGAATGTACCACCAGCTTGGGATCCAGTACTTCAAATAGTCAAACCCAAGAAGAAACAAACCACAGCTAGACTTCATGATACTTTGAGCTCATTCTGCGTAAATAGAAACACCAATAATTAAATTATGTTCGGGTACTTTGAAATAACTACACTGGAACATTGAGACAACTACCATCTTAGTCTCCCCGTGACCATGGCTGCTGGAAAGCAACCGAAACGTCGGGGAAAGTGTAAACCAAAAATAAATAGATTTAATAGTTTAAATAATTTTATTAGCTCATAAATTAGTAAAATAAAATCAATAGTAGTAGTAGTGTAATATTTTCAAAATGTTGTAATACAGTGATAAATAAACAACGCGATAAAATCCGTATATAGTAGTTTAATTTCAAAGCGTACAAAGTGTTTTCTTAACATATAAATATAGCTAGCGATGACAACTCAATGTCGAGAGTCGTGTAAGCATGGCAATAGTTATTAATAGGGCAGCTAAATACATCGAAATCTAGAACGAATATACATAGACGACAATAAGTTTTGCCCGAACGTCGCGTTGATCTAATCCACAAAAGGCGCATATAGCTGGTTGATAAAACAGTGTGATGTACCAATATATTATTACATAGATATCTTATATTTAGGATTTAATAATGTCCTCCACACCGAATTTCGGTCACAGCAGCCAGTCTTAACGGAGGTTGGCCATCTGCGCAGAAGATATTATAGTCCACAAGTGTGTGCGCACACACAAGTGCACTCTCTGTTCCCTAACTCTTATGATCCGATGGGACGGTAATCCGACACGACCGGAGAGAGATCAGGCGCAGGACCAACGGCTTTACGTGCTTTCCGAGGCACGGAGGTGTCTAACACCGCCTACTTCCTAACTCCGGGCTGCTATTAAGATTTCTTAACAGGACAACCCAATAACTTTTTGTTGGCCCGACCCGGAATTCGAACCCGAGACCTCATGCACAGCAGACGCATTTACTACCTCTGCGCCACGGAGGCAATTTTAAGATTCACATATACAGTCTCACGCCCATATCCCCGAAGGGGAAGGCATAGACATGTAACACCCACATTTCGCCAACGATGTCTTAGGACCGATGTAGCCAGAAAGCCTATATGTATCGGGCACACTTTAAGCTGCTACTAAGAATTATTTAACTGGAACCCTATAATACGTTTTCTCGATCCAGGAATTGATCGTGAGACCAACATCGAACATACAATAATCGCACACATTACTGAAATAAGGCGGTAATTATAATTTTGTTGAAAAATATAAAAGTGGAAGTGTGTGTGTAGTGGAATTTCGGTCACGGCGGCCAATATTAATAGGGACTGGCCATCTGCTCAAAATATAAGATAGCATGTGCGCAAACACAAGTGCTCAGCACAGCATATGGGATAGCAATCGATCACGGCCGGAACGAGATCAGGCGCAGGACTAACCGCTTCACGTGCTTTCCGAGGCACAGAGGTGTGTTACACCGCCATCTTCCTAACAGAAAAACCTAAAAAAACTTTTTGTTGGCCTTTCATGCACAGCAGTAAAATATAGATACTTAAACAAGACTTCATACTTTAATTCTATGAAAACATTATACAATACGGCACCCCCAAAAACAAAACCAGAAACAGGACAAAGAGAAGTTAAGGATTCTTTCCTTATCGTCCTACCAACCAGAGAAAGATAATCAATAAAATTAAATGCAACTAACCCCTCCTAAATGTATAAATTAGTGTTCAAAAAGGAATTAACTATCCATAATTGCACTAATATCGAAATGGTTAAAGTGCTTACTACTGCTAAGTGCATAGAATACTGTACTTTCGGAAACGAGACAGGATGAAAAATCATCACCATATTCATATTCCAGTCTGTGTTGTTTGCGCAGCTTCTCGGCTTTGATTCCTCAGTACAACATTAGCCTAGGGGTACATCTGTTAAAAAAAAATCAGTAGCAGAACAGTAGTCTGGACCTGTACCCGGTTAGACGACAATAAGCTTGCCTATTATGGTATGTAAAATGATATTTGACTAGCTTAAAAGTAGGTTAGGTTATGTTAGTATCGATTGCGGTTTTGTTGAGGAACACCGTGGTAGATTTAGTCGGTATTACCGGGATGTCCATTATCTTTATTACCATCTTTCTTTCCCCCGGTGAGTCCAACATAACCTTTCCGTCCGCCCCGCGGACGGGCATGCGTCAAAGCATATCATCAAGTTAACATTAATAATTATAACAGTACTTTTTAAATAACATATAACTTATGCTTCTCGGTGATAATATAGCTTTCTATTGGTGAAAAATTTTTGTAAATCGGATCGATAATTTTTGACTTGAATCCTTACAAACTAAATATCAAATCTTTCCTCTTCATAATATTAGTATAGATGAAGTGCGGGTAAAATACATATAAGACTATGTATGTATGTATGTACATATTTATGTTTATTCTAACTTGCAGTATCCTTAGTATCCTTTGTTTGATGTCTGTAAAGTTCACCGCGATAAAGTACTACATCTAGTCTAGTATAAATTGTCTTTTTAAAACCACAAACAAGAAAATACATCTACATATTTCTTTGGTATTCGTGACGTTTCTTACTAAGTTCCCCACGAAAGGTATTATATAGAACAACTTATCTTTTCAAACCACAAACACAACAACTTCTATATTCGGTTCTAGTGACGTTTCTAAAACTTATTAATATATTCGATAAATCGATAACCGTACATCGATAAATAAAAGGCTGTATAAATTAAAATCACTAGCTCGTTATTGGGATACATACGTTGGAGCAGGTGACGTGTGACAAACAGCGGGTAACTTGCGCCCGGCCGCAACATTTTTCAGTGTTCACCCCTCTAACATGGAGGTCGGTGGCGTGTGTTTTTTTTAATTAAAGCACTTTTTAATCACTCTACTGGGTAATTTTACATTGAAAATAAAATGAAAGAAATATTTAAATTAGTTTGTGTATATGAATCTTAATGGTTAATTACAAATGTTGTGTTTGAACAATTAAGCATTAGGATTAATTATTGTTGATAATGTTATAGCTAGTATTAGCTATGTATTTTAACTATTTTAAGGTATTTTTTTGTAACTTGAACGATAACCAGAGAAAGTTCTCGTTAAATAATGTGCAATCTGTATACCGCGATAAACATGCATTTATCTAACGTCATAGGTTATGACGTGAAAATACCTCGTTTAGAAAGACTGCCTTTTTTAAATGAGGATTAATATTACTGTGTAATAAAACTTTATTTTCTGTGGAAGTGTGTGTGTAGTGAAATTAAAAATAACTATTATAGCTATGAGCGCAACAAGCTTATTTTTAAATGTTGAAAACAAGTTAAACGCAGAGATTAAAAAACATTGTTTATTCTTATTAATACCTATTAAAAATGTAATAGTTTGTGCGATAATGTTTCAAAGTTTGTTAGTCATGATACGGAAACTGATGAACGAATTTAGATGAAAATTAGCACTCACGTAGCCTGTGTTTAGGATAAACACATATGATTCATCAATGCTTGGGACAATTTGATTGAATTTGATTGATGATGATTATTATTCTCATTATAATATTATTTTACCTAAGAACTCAAATAGCAATAAGCTTATGATTAGAGAAAGTTCTAAAGATTAAGATTTCTTGTATGTTTTATACAAGAAATCTTAAGGTGTCAGCGATTACTTAGGTAAAATAAGAATTAAAGTAGTCTTTCAAAAAGATATCCACGACTGGTCTATCTCCTTACACCCTTTTTGCCCTCAGGATAACGAAATGCACCTTACATGCACCTCAAAGAAAATTTGATTGGGTTCCAAATAATATCGCAAAGACAATTTGATTGAATTCCAAAATTATTACGTATGAAAATATTTGCGAGAAACATGCGATAAAATACACAAAATGTTTTGATATTTTTACTGTAACTTACATAGCAAGGTGCAATAACTGACAACTCATGGCCACATAAAATAATCAATCAAATAACACGTCAATATTGGTAATTACTGGGTACTTAATGAGCGACGCGACATGTCGCGGCCGCGCAGAAATTGGGTCATATCGAGTTGCATCGGAACCGAACTACATCATTACTGGGGAGGTAAATATGTAATTAATTCACCGCGCCTAAAAGCCCCTACTCACATCATTATACGATCCCAATCGGTAGCGACCATTCTCAAAGACTCAATGAATTGTGCCGTACATCAAATGGCCAGAATTGCTATTATGTGTGAGCTGTACCGTATTGCTGCCATCTACAAAATTCAGTTGATAATCATAAGCACTTCAATACCACAAAATCATTGTACTGTGATAAAGCGTAAAAAAACATTTTATAAAATATTATTATTCTCACACGTAGGCAGTAATTTTTACTCACTCGTTCCGTCAGTTTTAAGTCCCACGTATGAGATGGAACTCTCAATACTTAGTTTCTGGATATATTTCTATATGCTAGCAGTGAGAATATTCTGTCAATAATGAAAAACACTGCACAATTCGAGACCCATAATTTAATTGTGCGCCTTCATACTCGTAACTCTCAACTTATGCGACGGGGCTCACAAGGAAGCCAAGAATATATTCAATCAAATCCAAATCACCAAACGCGTTTATCTCATTAAATCATTATAAAGTAAAAGAACATAATAACTAGCTGCCAACAATTAACTAACTAACTGATTGATTTAATTAAATTAAGTTAATCTTGTAATAGTTATAAACATCGAAATAGGCATTTTCATATTAGTTTGTTAAAGTTCTAAGTAAATTGACAAACTAATAACGAAACAGAAGTTTAATAGAATAAAAAAACAAACAAAAACTCAAATCTGTATTGTTTATATAGAAACAATATAGATGCCGGCAGTGAAAATTATTTCTAAAGAAAATAATGTAGGTGTGAGCTGTTGTATATTTTAGATGTCTTATTAAAGTTTGAATTGAAATAGCAAGCCAAGTCTCAGCGGGACTCTGCCTCAACTAACCGAGAGCGAGATCGTGAGATGAGTAGGAGCTTTAAGCCTTAAAGCCGCGCAGTTACGACAAATAGATATATGGTGGTAATGGTCACACACCACTCCCCCACTGTTGGTAACTTTACCCAACAACCGTGGAAACTTTCAATGCAACCGTCCAAAATAATTATTTTGGGCACACTGACACTGTAACAAAAAGTTATGAAGGATTAATTAGGGTCCGTGGTAATAAATGTCTGTTGATTTAGTTAAATGAACCTCAGTTTTAGGGTGAATAGGTTTCGTACCTTATAAATGCTTGTTAAGGACATTTGGACATGTTTACACGATTAGTTGATCAGCGAAAATTGTCCGTAAACGTTTTGTTTTTGTCGTTATGTTGTTCGTTTATACATATCCTCCAGTATGTTTCTCCGTTGACAAAAACAGGCAGTTTGTGGCTGTTAATTAAGTGTCCCAATACTCGGGGGTTTCACACAGCGTTGATATTTCACATAGTGTATCAGATCCGCAGACAACAATCATAATTTATAAGAGTAAATTAGGCACAATAGGCTTTTAATTATGTCTGACTAGCGATGCGCCCTGGCTTCGCACGGGTAATACGAAATCTTAACAAATTATACACCCAAACCATTCTCATAAGTCACTCTGTCTATTGGTGAAAACCGCATGAAAATCTGTTCCGTAGTTTTTGAGTTTAACACGAATAGACAGACGATTGCGGCGGGTGACTTTGTTTTATAATATATGTGATATTTCAAGACTTAACAGGTTAATAGCAAAATACTAACTTTGAACACATGCGGAACCAGTATATCACAGCTTGTACCGATACAGTTACCTATTCTGTATTCAGTTCTACACACGTATTATATCGCCTTTAAAAATTCTTAAAACATTCTCGCTCTGATACAAACCTAATTTCAAACTTGTTCCATCGTCTGTCCGTGCGACTAGCTTAAGTCGCCACACTATTTCTCCAAGTGAAGCGCAACTCTTTCGTTGCTAGTGTCACATTCAGATTTCCATAAGCGTTGTACGGCACAGTACGTTAGACGGTGCTGGCGACCAGCCAAACAATTACTTTGTCTCGTCAGGAACGTTTCTTCGGCTGATGGCTCTAAAGTGTCGGCTCACATATCTTTAACGTTTAACGGGAAAAAGTGGGTCAATGGATGTTCAACTAAATTAAAATAATTATTTCTATCTATTCGTTAATGTTTTTAAGTCTTGTTAGACTGTGACGAATTATGTTTTATGATACAAATCTAAAATAGAAACGAATAAAATAAAAAAAGATTCTTCATCTGTAAGCATGTCACAATTTTAATGGTGTTGTTTAATATGATGAAGGCGCATATCTATAAAATGAACTCGGTAGGCAGCTGTAGACTTACCTCATATTCCAAACACCCTATGAATAAAGCTTGGAATATGTATTCTTAATTTATTCTTTTATAATGTTATGGTATTTCTTTACAATTGTTACTTGAATCTATTACACTCGTATAATGGTAATCGCCTTATGTATATATAGGTATTAGTTTATATAATATTTGTGTATATAATCCTAACTATTACTCGTATTATAAATGCGAATGAGAGTTTGTTTGTTTGTTACGCTTTCACGCCTGAACTATTCGACCGAACATCATAAAACTTCGCATACACATTGTCAGGAGAACAGAAAATGACATAAAGTACTGTCATGCAGAAAATAAGTAGTTCCCAAGGGATGGAAATTTATTGACATAACCTATATAACATAATCGAAACTGCGGGCAAAATCTAGTAACTCATAAATATAAATAACTGTACGTAGCAGGCAAGCGTTCGACTTGCCTTTACGTTTGAGTGTAGTTTGGCTTTTTTGTTTTTAGAATACAATTCCCTCACTAGGAATAAATCCTCTGTCACGGGGAACTTTACAAACATTCAAACAACAGACACAAAGAACACCTAGACTCGGAACAACCATTTGTGGATAACACAAAATTTTGTCCCGTGTGGGATTCAAACCCACAACACTCGCCGCAGTAGCAGTGGCCAGGCGATCACGTAAATTACTACGTCATCCGTGCAGTCATACATTTTGTGTCGGTTATTTGTAGAATTGTAAAGTTCTTCGCGATACAGAACTTGATAAATATTGCAAGCGTTTTGTTTTGTTTTTATAAAAAGAACTCTCTTCTAATGTTTGTAAAAAACATACAGGAGATTGATTTATAGTATCACTAAATTAAACCACTTACTGATTATTAACCTAAATTCAGTCACCGTATATTTTACGCATCTCTACGTTGGTATCAACATCAAAGGAGTCGTAGAATCAAATAGTTTTAATATATGATCCTTTCGCAAGACCTGTCTAACCGAATGTGCATATTATAGTGTTATAAATAATTATATTTTATGTAAAGCGTTGATAAAATTCTTTCTTAACAGTGACTAAAACTAGTGGGTATACCGTTGGAATGCCACACAGAGGTCTCGGTTCCAGCCGAAGGTGTGCATTGCTGACTTTTTGAAATTATGTGCCTTTTTTCCCAAAGGGGTCAGGAAAACTGTAGTAGACCCGCAATTTGCAACCTATGTGTAAGTCTCACGTAAAAGACCGAGCCTATCGACGCTTCTACTGGACATGATTCCAAACTCGGTGCTACTTATGGGTCTATGGGAGTTTCTATTTTCACAAACATCAGTTTTAAATTAATAATTTACTACACGGGAATCGAACCCGAGATTTTACTCAATTATCTACTTACTGTGTCCAAGCTACAAATAAATGTGAGACTTAGATAAGTGCTACAAAGGGAATTACCGGCACTGATCCGACAGATAACACTCACCAACAATATATAAGATTTATTAAAAACAAACATATAAATTCTCGATACATATACTTTATAGCCAAAATTACTTAATCTAAGTAGAGCCTAGCGTTCTGTCGGGCCAATGCGCAGCAACTGGCCGACTCGTCTCGCATACCTCACGCTTACACACACACATTATAACGCATACATACGTACCCCTACAAGTCCGACCCAGAAATTGAATCTTATGCATGACAGTCTACGCGACTGTCGCGCCAAGAAAACTAACATACTAGTTTCATTACTCTTAACAGACTGTACCCACCACCCCGTCTCATACCATGACCGTGCTAGGAACGTGTCAGGCAAAAAAATATTCTTTGTAAGGAAATGTATAAGACTATGCCCACTAGACCGTTTCGTCTCCGACCAGCAGTTCCTATAGCAGGGCGTATCGTGTTGCTTTTCGTGTCTGATACGTTCCTAGCACGGTCATGGTATGAGACGGTGTAGTGGGCAGACTCCTTTAAAACACTATTACGCGACATTCATTTTAAAAAAATAAGGAAGGGTATGTCAGACGATTCATTTAAAAAGCAAATTACGAACTAGATTGATACGGACATAAGAAATTTGATGAAGGGAGTGCTCTCTAATGGCAAGGTGAATTAAAAAACTAGACAGCGTCAGCTAAGAACATGAGAGGAGACTAATGAATGTACCTTTCCTTTTTCTTTGTTGCCTTCTAACTTGTTGGTTTATGATAAAGACGCTGTTTTCTTACAAAACTTGTACTTTGAAATATGATGTACTCTTAAAACGAATATTTATATCGTAACTAGATTCTGCCCGAGGCTTCGTTTGCTTAAATGTAGGTTATGTTAGTAACAGAACTTTTTTCTGGATGAAGGGTACCCTATGTCCTTCTTGGTACCCCTACGTATATGAGAAATTTTATGATGATCGGTCGCATTCGCAAACAAACTCACGGTCGCATTTATAATATTAATTAAAATATATATGCACTATACAACTTCAGAAGTAGTATATAAATAGTTTAATGAATATGACGTTGATGTTGCCAAAGACTCCTATAATGGGCGTATTGTTCATAATTTGTCAATGGTAGAAAATTGTTACAACGGTGAGTTAACTAACTTAAATGAATTCAATTTGCTCTTAAAGTTGTCGTGGCTTGTAAGAAATTAGGCCACGTTATGTACATCGTCCAATTTCTTGAACTTAGTTAGAGAACCACTTTAAAATTAATTAGGCCTTCCGTTTTAAACATTGCAATAGCTTTCACCTCGGGGCTGATATACTGAGGCAGTATGATAGTTTTCTGGTTAAAACTGTTATTCCTGCGTGCCACTTTTTTAATCTAAATATGAGGACTTCGTGTTTGGCTTAGCGGCATAAGTAATATTGTGGGTTCGATCCCCAAGCAGGACAAAAATGTGTGTTATCCACAATTGAATTGGGGTCTTCTTTCTGTTTTTTGTGTCCGTTATTTGAATGTTTGTAAAGTCTTCCACGACACAGGTATTATAAGTGGTGTAGAAGATGTCTTTTAAAATAAGAATGGTCAGAAAGAAAATAGCAATGTTGCGTTTCGTCCGGTAGGTATGAGCCTCGGAGACTTATACCTATCACACCAATATTACTACTTTCATTCTATCTTTGATCCCTCATTGGAGTAGGTGACGTGCAAATGATACCTTTGGTATTGCAAACAATCAATAGGCTAAAAAGACCGCTTACCTCAGGCGGGTCGTATGATTGCCACCTTTGTCGTATAAAAAGTCATACTGAAAGTCAAACTCATATATGCTTGATGTTTATTAATGACATTAAAGACGATATGCATCTGTTACGAAAACTTTCATGCTTTTTGTTGTTCTTTTGACAAAATTAATATTTAGCTTGACACTTTCAAAGTTATATGTATCATCAAGAAGTAGATTTCGCTAAGTAGTAATTTAACCTTTATTGAAAGACGATGGACAATACACATAGTCTTACGCCTAAAATCCCGAAGGGGTAGGCAGAGGTCTATTACACCCACATACTATAAGACTACTAGGCATATTGCCAGACACCGTACTGCTACTGAATATTTCTTGATAGATAAGACTTGGGAATCAAACCCAAGACCTTAGGCGCAGCAGTTATATGCACTGCCGCTGCGCTACCAAGGCAGTGCGCCTAAGATAATATGATATAGGTATTATATCATATTATCCTAACCAATATTATAAATGAGAATGTGAGTTTGTTTATTATGCTTTAATGCCCAAACTACTTAACCGATTATCATAAAACTGCGCATACATGTTTTCAGGGGTACCAAATAGGACAAGGTGTAATAATAATAATAACCTTATCTCCAAGAATATGGTGATATATAGGTTCTTAAATTAAATTTAATATTATACAGCATATTCTGCCATTACAGACGTGCATATATGTATGTAGATTCTTTAAACATCAAACTTATTTATTACTTTCTTATTATTAACATGCAATTGCAGTAAATTATAACTAACATTTATTTATCTTCCACATTGAAATTAAACTACTATATACGGATTTTATCGCGTTGCTTATTTATCACTGTATTACACTACTACTACTATTGAATTTTACTAATTTATAAGCTAATAAAATTATTTAAACTACATATTAAGACTATTTATATTTAGGTTTACACTTTTCCCAACATTTCGGTTGCATTTCAGCAACCATGGTCACGGGGCGACTAAGATGGCAGGTAGTTGTCTCAATGTTCTAGTGTAGTTATTTCAAAGTACCCGAACATAATTTAGTCATTGGTGTTTCTATTTACGCAGAATGAGCTCAAAGTATCATGAAGTCTAGCTGTGGTTTGTTTCCTCTTGGGTTTGATTATTTGAATTACTGGATCCCAAGCTGGTGGTACATTCCAACTACCTTCTCTATTGAAATTAGAATGTTTTGTGATTTCAATAGCCTCGCGAAGCATCCTTGGTAGGAATCGATGTTCTTTAGCGAGAATCAGTGGTTTGTCAATACTCAGGTAGTATATAATAGTTTAATTTCAATGAATAACATTTGCGTAAACAGAAAATAATATCTTCCACAGTTAAAATATAGACAAAATCATATTATTATATTGATAATGACCAAAATTAAAACGTCATAAATATTGAAAAATAATACAAGATTTGTCCTTCTAGTTTAATGTCACATAGATATTCTATATAATTATTTATAGCATGAAAAACATTATACAACATTTTACATTAGGTAATTATATTATTGAATTATCATTATATTATATAGTATTGAGAAGTGAACTTATAAAAAACTTATAAATGTGAAATTTAGTATATGGAAACTTTTAAATTATTTATTTAATCAAATTATTATTTTGTCCTCTAAGTATTTATTAACGTGATAATAGATTTTCCTGTAGTATTTTGTATGGCTCTCTGCGAAATTGTTTGAGTAGTCGGTAAGTTTTTAAGACTATCTGAAAGATTGTTGTATAATTTTATAGCCATACAATATGTGTTTCTCTTGAACAGTTATCATTTAATTTGAGGCTGTTTGAGCTGTTTTGTGTTTCATCCGGCTATTTGCCATATCTCCCAGTTTTTTAAATATGTAGATGTGGATGTTTTTTAACAAAAATACAAATATTATAGATATACAGATATGGCAGTGGAAAATTTTCAATTGCTTAAATATAGGTTTACAACTATCTGTAACCTGAGCTCCCTTTATTGCTCTAATGGATTTATTTGCGTTATGAACAATTTGTCCATTTCCTCGGAATTCCTTTATATAATAATAGCACAGAGGACACATAGGCGTGGTATGTAATGATTGCCGTTTCCATATTTACTGTTTCTCGTAGTCTCTTTAGTACAAATACAATTAATTTCTTAAAATGTAGAAAAAATACACTTTCATCAACATTATGATGTGATCTCTATAGCTTATTTCCAATTTTGGTATGTTTGCTTTATATGTCTGAAATTGAATTAAATTTGTTTTATTAATATTTATTTGTAAATTATTATGTTCCAGCCAATTTATAGCTCTTTCTATAGCAATATTAACTTCTGTCTGTAAAGGTTTTATAGTATTCCTTTTAAATTATTAGTGTTGTATCGTCGGCAAATAGAATGCACTTTTGATTTATAAAGTCTAGGAGGTCGTTGATGTAGAGCAGAAATAGGAGCGGGGCAAGTATGCTCCCTTGAGGAGCGCCATAATTATTCTGATGGTTTGAGGATATGTATTGTTTTTGCTGATGTTGATCAATTTTCGTTACTTCTATACACTGGACTCTATTTTCTAGATAGTTTTTTAACCAATTGTAGGCTGTACCCCGTATTCCGTAATTGTACAGTTTTGACATGAGCGTTTTATGACAGATAAAGTCAAGGTCTTTGTCATGTCTAGAAATATACAAGCTATTATTGCTTTCTCATTAATGGCTTCTGTAATTTGTTTCAGTAATGAGAAGCATGCTAAAGAGGTGGAACTTTCTTTTTTGAAACCATATTGTTGATTATTCAAAATGTTGCTTGATGGTATAAATATTTCCATTTTAGCATTCTCTCCCATAGCTTCCTCGAAAACCTTTGCTAGTATGGTTTTGGTTTTTTTTTTATTGTTCATGTCTATATTAGCTCCTTTTTTATATAGCGACTTTATTAAAGACATTTTTAAGCGGGTAGGAGATTTACTTTCTATATGTAACATGTTAATGATGTATGTAAGTGGGGCGGATAAAATTATGGCGCATTTTTTATGACCTTTCTACTTAAATCATCGTAGCCTGTAGAGTTTGTATCATTTAGAGATTTAATAATTTTAAAAACTTCAATTTGCTCAGCAGGTGTTAGAAATATACTTTTGGAATTGCTAGGGATTATTGCTTTCTCATTAATGGCTTCTGTAATTTGTTTCAGTAATGAAAAGCATGCTAAAGAGGTGGAACTTTCTTTTTTAAAACCATATTGTTGATTATTCAAAATGTTGCATGATGATATAAATATTTCTATTTTAGCATGCATAGCTTCCTCGAAGACCTTTGCTAGTATGGGTATTAATGTTATAGGTCTGTAATTGTTCATGTCTATCTTTTGGAATTGTTAGGTATAGTAATTGGCTTGTAGTTGCAGTTATTTGCTGGTTTATTGGTTAATGAAATGTAATATTTAATTGTAATAAATGTAATGACTAAATAGTTCACATATCTGGTTAGGGTCGTCATACTGTGCGTTGTTTACTTCTAAAGTATCAATTTCAGATTTATAGACTGTGCTATTTGTGGTATCTTTAATTATTTTCCAAGATGCCCTACACACTTTTTTTTGAGCTAGCAATATAGCGCTACCTACAAATTTTTGTGTATCGTTTATATAACTGTTTGTTATGGTTTCAATATCTTTATTAAGATTTTATTTGAGATATAACTAATACCCCTTTTTGTACAGCAATGTTTTGTATCTTTTGTGAGCCATCTGTTTTTCATTGGTTTGTCTGTATATTTAATTTTTATGATTTGGAAACACAGTTTATAAAAGAGGTAAATTATATCATGAAATATATTTAAATCTTTATCTGTGCTTTGTTATTCAAAAACTTCACTAAAAGATAGACAAGATAGGCATTCTTTGTATTTATTAAAATTCACATCACTTATATATTTTATACTCTTAAACCAGAGGCTAACCACACACGACTGCGCTGTCTCGTCATCTGATAACGCTAAATGATGAAGATTCGATTTAACATCTTCCAGATTACTTACTATGAAGTCGAAGCATTATTCTTGTAGGTTTTGTTATGTGATTTGCTAAGTTATTATTGTGAAGTATTGAATGAGTTCCTCGGATTGTTTGATAGTTTTAATAGTATCTATATTGCAGTCTTCACATAATACTATCTTTTTGTTCCCCTTTTACCTAGGTTGTTGGTCAATAGCTCTAGTTTATTAAAGAATGAAATTGCATTAGGCGTATCCTAAATATGCATGCTATAATTAGGTTAAATTTCATTATTTCAATGGCACAGCACTCAAAGTGAAGTGAGATTTAATAGGTTTGAGTATTTATTTCTTTATATTCTAAATGGTTTTTAATCAGTATACATGTGCCACCTCACCTCTACGTTGTTCTAATCTGGAGAAAATGCTGCCAATTTGTAATTGTTCAATTTTAAATTGGCTACAGATTCGCGCTTGAAAAAGTTAAATAAATAGTACTGTTCATGAGGAATAGAAGATTATTGACAAAACATAGATTATCGCGAGCGAAGCCACGGGAAAAAATCTAGTAGTTAATAGTTAAATAACGCCTGAAATTAATAAACTTGCTGAAGCATAGTACTAATAATTATTATCATATATACATTTTGTATTCACGAATTGCCCTTTGTATTATCGTCGGTTACCAACTAAGAGTTCCATAGCAGCCAAAATTAATAACAACTTGTTTCACTTGTAAATCGAACGCGGGATCTGACGATCGCACGCAGACACCAGCGCAAACTTATATCACGAAACCAATGAGGCAGCTCTAATATTAATTGACTAACTTTATCATACTTTTCGTAAATATTTTTTTAAAAAGCTGATGTATTGCCCACTGCCTTCAGAAATTCGACGTCTATATATTAGTACCAACGAAGATTTAAAAAGAATAAGGCAACAGTTTAAGCTAGCTTCAGTCAAACACTAATTGATATTTCTCAGAATTTTTGAGACGTTCTAACAGTATATTTCCTTTTTAAACAAACATCTCTTGTACTATGTATCAATTTCTGTATCACAGGAGCTTTATAAACATGCAATTTATCATCATCATCTCAGCCGAACGTCCACTGTTGGACATAGGCCTCCCCCAAGGTTTTCCACACAGACCGGTCTTGGGCCTCCCCCAAGTTGGACCGACGACCTGGTAAAGGTCGCGGAACGTAATTGAACATGTAATTACAAGACACAAAATATTTCGAAGCTCAAAACAATCATTAGATATCATGAATTATTACCCCGTATGGTATTCGAACCTACGCTATCTATGCAGTGAAGGATTAAATTCATAAAATACTTGACCTAAATAGATCCAAACGCTATATTCTGTAATTACGAAATGAGCAAGAAAGGTATTGGAATTTAATGCGGCTTTATAGTAAAACGGCCAACACAATGGCCGTTTTCAGGAATGTACGAATCAACTCTGAATCAGATTTGGTCAATGAACGCAATTTGCGTTCACTGGATTTAATGATTGACACTTTAATTAAAATAGACTGCACGAATGTCACAATGGTTTATATAACCAGCTCGCTACAGGCTCCGAGCTAAACATTGTGGACCTGGGATCATCAGACAGGGTAGTCTGAATATATATATATACTGTTCATTGATGTTGCTATTGCTATTTTAAAGCTCTTCGTGAGTCTTTATGTTTAACATATATTTTATTTCTTCGCATCAGCTTTTTGTGGCCCACTACTGGGCAAAAGCATCTCCGTTAAACTTCCAAATTACTCTGTTGGTGAATATCCTCTGCCAGTATCTTTCAAAAGCCTATAGTATCTTAATCCTAACTAATATTATAAATACGAATGTGAGTTTGTTTGTTTGTTTATTTGTTTGTTACGCTTTCAAGCCTTAACTTTTCGTTAAATCGTCATGAAATGTCGCATACACGTTGTCAGGGAAACAGAAAAGGACATAGGGTACCTTTCATCCAGGGGAAAAAACTCTAACTAATATAATCTAACCTAAAATTACGTACCAAAATCTAGAAAGATTTTTTTTTTGTTAGATTGAAGCGGTGGTATCGCCATGAACAGGGCATCAGACTTGCGATCGAGCACCGTCAACAAGAATACTAGTAAAAAACACCAGTAATTTATAATCTAATTAAGTAATTAATTAATTTATAAATATAATATAGTTATTATAATTTTTTATAGACTACTACGCTTTCGCTACAAATTATCTTATTAATTCCTGTGTCGCGGGTGACTTCACACACATTCAAACAACCAACTCAAAGAACACCCAGAATCGGCATAACTTGGATACGGATCACACAATTTTTTGTCCTGTATGGGGTTCAAACCCACAACACTCGGTGCGAAGGCAGTAGTATGGCGACCACTTATACCATACGCCATTCGTGCAATCTATAAAAAGATAATTGACATGGCAGCTACAATTGTTTTATTATGACATGGAGGTAAGGCAGTTGTCTGTATGCATATACAATACGAAGGCATAGATTGCATTCAAGAAGCTTGTTGAAAAATTCAATGGTTATAGGAGGAGGCCAAGTGGTCCCCTCGCCGTTCATAAGCAATGAAATCCAAATATGGCATCAAATAAACTTTTTAAAATATTCATTTCAACTTGACACCGTATACAAAACGACGCAACTTTCTCTAAGGGGAGAATCCCCTACCCGCCCTTGCAATTAGCGATATTGTTATAATAAAAATGCTACGAGTCCACTTCAGAGTTACGTCACCTCGAATATTATCTCCGTCTCTCTTTGATCTTCTCGTATTCCCTTTTGTCAATCGTTCGGGTGTCTCTACAGCAAACATCACTTGTTGGTGAAAGCAATTTGGGTTCTATTTCAAAGGTCGAACATGGCGCCCTCTACCAATCAAACGAACCTCACGTCAGGACCAACAAGGAAACCATTAGCAAATTCCCTCTCATGCTATTGATGAAGCACGTCAAAGTACTGATGATGGTTTTGTTTTACAAAAGCACTATGTTTTTTTATTGGCACATATTTATTAATTTGTTTTCGGTATTTCTATATTCGTTTTACAGCCTCACTTAAAACACGGCAGACTGGTAGTAGTCTATGATCAAAGTGGCAAAATCTCATTAAAATAGATCTATTTATAGTAACACAAATAGAGACAGAGTTTCATAATATTGTTGAAACGTAATGATATAGTATATGACTTTGTGCAGAATACATGAGATAAATAGAATCTAAAGGCTTGTAAAAAAAATTATAGATAAAAGTAACGATAAGATTCAGCATAAATCTATAAATAGGGCCTTTTCAGTCCTTATCAAGGAAAAGCTTTATTCGATCACACATGCATGCCACAATCATTAAAATAATGAGATTTTTTAAAAGCTATCAACTTTCTTTTCAACACCCTCTTCCGTACACACCTATATTAGTCGTGGCGCGCCCTAAAATCAAAGTCATTGCGGCTATTTTAGTTCACGTAAAGTAACATTCCTTCGAAGTTACGGAACGGTGCTGCACAGGTTGATAAATATAGAGCTCCGGCGCGACGACGGCAAATCGTATTTCTTATGTAATTTTTGTCAGGAAAAGTAATAAACTGCGAAAAGAAACGGTAAAACTGCATAAGTCCTTCAATAATAGAAATATCTGCATCGATAATACTTGAAGAGGCCTTGACAAAGACAAAGAAATTGTTTGGCGAGACGCCAGCTCCCCACGGACCCAGCTCAGGTATGAAGATAGAAGGAACCGAGCCGATCAAAGATTGCTCTGTTTTAAAACGAGGACAATGCAAAGTTTTGTTGTTCGAAACGATAGCAGCTTCCGAAATAAAAATGTAAATTTGTTCAGCTCGCCTGCGGTTTCCTGTTTGGTGGAATTTGTGCTTTTCGAATTCTAGACAAGTATTTGAACAATCAGACAATTCCAATAGCGCTCCACTCTCTGGTTAGCCGCGGTAATTTGTTGCATTGCGTTTTTCGATTTAGAAGCTATTTAACCATCCACTACAATCGATAAAACACAATTTACATTACAAATTGTCTTTGTACGTTTATTCAGTGCCAAGTTAATTTATTTCCAAGAAACAATTCCGATGAAAATTAACAGTACATACAAAATCGCTGGTGGGCATAATCCACTACTTAGTAGACTCTAAACGGCAGAAAATGACAATGCGTCAAACCCAAAAAGAGACGGCTGATATAGTAGGACTCCCTTCTAAAGAATTGAATACAATTTGCAGCAACCCGGGCAAATTAAAAAAGACACGACGGTCTTTGCCCTGCAATGGAACATATACTGATTATAACAATAATAATATCTTACAAAAAGAAACACTCACCCAGATCCTCTGCGTCCTCACTCCACTCGCCAGTTCCAACCACCAACACTGCCAACATGGCCGCTATCACCACATGCACGATCACTGACCCCATCATCCCACCACTTTTCCCCCACATCAACATTTTATCAACACTAATTTTATTTTGGCATCATTTTAACTATACAGAAGTCTCTCAATTTCATTACATAACAAACTCCAATATTAATTAAGCTTCAAAACATTAATTAAATTACTATCGCACTATATATATATTAGCTGTGCCATTTCATTACCCATCGAAAACGTCTATTGTCAACTTTACAATCGATCGAATCTATTGAACCAGTAAAGTCGTTATAAGAATTCTACGCACATTTTCTTAATTAGAACTTTCTATAGTTTGTGAAAGGTCGATCTGCAAATCGAAGGTTGGAAGTGATGGAATGATTCCATTGCTGCCTTTTGTTAGAGCATGTAGTTGTTATGTACGAATAATCCGGGTAATCTTTTCGACATTATAAGTGAAGTCGTACGAAGTATGTCGTCACGCACGGGCGGCTTTCGGGACGCGGTTAAATATCCCGATGAATTATTCAGGACTCTTTTAGCGGCGGTGCGCGCTCGAGGACAGAAAGAGCACCTGCAACAAAGTACATAGTCCCTCATTTATGTCCAAACACAACTATATTTAGACAAGTCGTTTTGCAAATTGGAAGAGAATTTATAATCAGTGATGAGAGATACTGACACACTTTTCAGCAGATGCCACGTATTCACAATTAGGTTTTGCGGTATGAAGCTATTCATTGTGTATTTATCGTTGTTATATTTTCAATTTGTTCAACGAAGTTTGATAAAATACACATTGCTTTAATACATTATCGTCTTATTTAAATAGCGTTACAAGTCTCAATGGTTAGCCAAACGTAAGTCTTTGAATATATTTGCAAAGATTTTCACTGTGCTACTCACTACGGTAACAGAGTTCTGTTTATTTAAAAAAAAATCTCGAAAGAAAATTTAACAAAAGCTTTCAAGGAGCAAAATCCATCATCAAAGGCGACTAAACGACCCGTAGCGCAGTGCTGAAGCGCTAATATAGTTTAGAAGACAACGTGCCCCTATTTCCTAGCCGTCAGAGCGAACTTACCGCCTAGAAACTTACTACTGCTATCTACTTGATATTATAGAACATCGTTTCTCAACCTTTAAGCCATGTATCCACTTGAGAACATTCACCGGATAACATGCTCAGCAACGTTACACCCGAGACATTACACAACGCCCACACTCTTACGTATGTGCTTATACGAAACTGGTACATACAAGAACTCACAAATATTGCCAAATTTTGATGTAGAAGGACAGAGATCTATTACAATTAAATCTTGTGTTAGCTTTAACATATACGCTATAATAAATAAAAATACATCTACTGTATGCAAGATATGTTAAGATATGCGATTACCTTAAAGAAGTATATAATGGACAGTACCAATAATACAACATATTAGATTGTGTTGTAAATGCACAAAAAACGACAATTATAATCAATTAATTAAATAAACTTGAGCCAAACGTATCTCACAAAACCCTAATTTAAAAAAATAATAGAAGGATGGAAGGTAGCTCGGTGCCGTAGCTAGAGCTAGGCAGAAACTGGTATTTCTAACCAACAATTTTCCACGCCACTGATATAAATTCAATCATAAATTCATTATATTGCAGTCTAGGCATGGTAAATTAGTTACATATTATACGCAATCATTTAAAACACCTGCATTAGGTCTCTGGAATGTTAATAATCTCTGACAGAAATATATTTTGTAGTGTTAGATTGTTCTAAAAATTAATTATTTTTATTTTTATCTATGCTTATTCATGTTTGGTGAATAGTAATATACAACACGTATAATTCTTGACTTACCAATGCAGTTTTGGGTACGATAGAAATTACTATCCCTTGCTTGCTTAATGATGGAGAAAACTTCTTGCTTGATACTACCCCAAATAGTTCTCGAAGGTAAGTGGTATGCCTTAACTTTCTTGGATTGTGGACAACCTTCATCCATTTCAAAAACAGACCCGAGCCTTGGGTTCGGTACTGTAATGGATTGATGATATTTTTAGTTATATACAAGTACATTGTTAAACATTCCCGTCAAATTTTGGGAACATACATTAACAAGCATATTTGTCTTATAAAATATATTTTAGTGGTCTACTTTTAATTAATATGTGCCCATTCAATTAACGTTTTTAGTGAGTTAATAAGAATATTTTATATATTTAATTTAAAAACTTCATGCACAAAACAATACATTGGCGGACTTAATGCCAAGGGCATTCTCTACCACTCAACCGTAGGGTGATGCAGAGATAAAAAGAGGTAGGGGCATACGCATACAATAGCATTATTAATATACACGTATTTAAACTAAAGCGCGATGCGATGTAATCCTTGCTTAGTAACTCACTGACGCTTGACAACATGCATAAAGAACGTTGCATGCAAGACATTGCGTATGTACCAAGTTTCAATCAAATCAATTTACTGTTTTACGCTTAAATAAGATACAAACAAATATCTTCATAAATTTTCATTTTATAATATTTATAGGATTATATAATAATATAATATGACAATAATATTCTATCACATACACACAACACCATCTAGCCCAAACTAAGCAGAGCTTGTACTATGGGTACTAGACAATGGATAAACCTACATATATACTTTTTTTTGTAAATACGTATAACATATCATACATAGAAACACCCAGACCAAAACAAACATCCATGTTCATGCACACTTGTTCATGCACACAAATGTTTGACTCGTGCAGAAATCGAACCCGTGACCTCAGCCGTGGCAGTCGGTTACACTAACTACTACGCCATCGAGGTCGACTATAATATTAAACTAGACTATAGTATTAAATTATCCCACTGCTAGACCTGTTTTGGTGTAAGAAGGGTTAGGCCTTAATCACCTGGCTGGCCTAGTGTGGGTTGGTAGACTTCATATATCTTCGAGAACAGTACGCTAACTCTCAGACATGCAAGCTTCCTCACGATGATTTTCTTTATCGTTAAAGCGAGCAATAAATAACAATTTAATACACACATAACTTTGAAAAGGCAGAGAACGTATTCGAGACCTCTGCTTGGCAGTCCATCGGTCTCCCACTAGGCCATCGCGGCATTAATAGGATAGTTCTTATTAAATTATCACATTTATTTTGATATGATTAGATTTTAAAGCAGTATTAGAACTACTATGATAAAAAAATTTAAACGACGACACAAGCTTTTGATCTCATAACAGTTTTACCATTATCTTATGTTGAGAAACGGTGTACTGTAGATTAAGAAAATTAATTTTCTCGTAACATGAATAAATATAAAGATAGAAACATTGTATGGCAAAGTAATTTGCATTGTAATTTATATTTTCGTGTATAACAATGTTCATATTTTGAACCTATTTTTCTGTCTAGCATGTGTCATCAATAAGTCACAACAGTTTAGGTTTAAGAACAAGTTTAGCTGGTTCTGTGGCACAAAACCTTACCAAAGCTAGCTTTGTTCTATGAAGCATTAAGCATTGCTTTCTCTCCAAAGCATACAGAATATAGCTATATTGTCTAAGCCATGAAGTAAGCTCAGTACCACACGATCGGTATTCGCCCCTGCTCCTTCGTTTATTTTAAGATATATAATAACAATATACATATATTATCAAACAAACAAAATAACACCTGATACTCGAAGGGAAACAAAGGATTTCCACCTGCTACGATCCCGTTATGGCTCATTCGCTATTACGTCAATTCACCTTTCTTTCTCCGGTAAAATAATTATACTAAAACTGTGGTAATAGATGTATTCTTACAAGTTAAAGTCTATAAGTAGTTAGAGCAAATACGTTTTACGAAGGCTCTTTCTCGTTATCGGCTATCTAAGTTCCAGCTCCAACATAATAGCCTGAAAGTTTCTTATTAGGAGCTGGAAAAATCCTCTCCTAGTTGACCCACATTCTGGTTTTCTGTTTATAAAAAATAGGTACCCACTCATAACCATATTTTATTGGCTTTGCTCTCGGCAACATTCCTCATATTTTCTTTATATTCCCTATTCGCAAGCTTTGATTTCGTACATGGCTCTAAAAGGAAATTGTTTGATCTTTACGAAGGAAATTGCCTAAAAGCCTTGTTTATAACATATTTTCGCCATATGAACGTTTACTTAAGATGCTAAGCTGCCTAACAGGTTGGAACTCGACACGCACAGTGAAGTTTGTTGAGGTAAAATGTTAACGACATGATCTCATTTTTATTTAAACGTAATAAATAGTCCATCCGCACGCGGTTTTTTTCTACAGACACGGTGGAGTAGATACATATATTTTGGCATTTATAAATAAAATATGAGAAGGGATTATTGATTGGCAGATTGGCAGTTTAAAATGGTTCCGGCTTTAAATAAAATATATACGGCCGCAGCGTCTTTATTTTTTGTTTTTCATTTATGCATCAACGTGTCATACTTTTTCGCTTAAGTATCAACTAACGGCGTCACGGGTATGCCGCGGGATCACATTTTAGGATAAAATGTATGTTCAAAACGTTGTCTATTTGTATGCCAAATATCTTCTGAATTCGTTTAGCGGGTTATGACTGATTAAGTAACGAACTTCCCATTTCCAATATTAATAAGATTGTATAATTTGGTAGTAGGTATCACTGATATTTTCTTTGTATTAACGAATGTTTGCGTAAAGAATAGACAAGAATATTTGCACGCATACTAACCATACGCCTGATTTTAATAAGATCCTAGGTCACGGAAATGAGCAAACAGTTTGTGTAAGCTAAGCTATATTACGAGTATTTAGACATAATATTTACCTCCTAGATTTGCTACATGTCTTGATTTCGACATAATTATTTTCTTCGCTTACTTACAAAATTATGTATGGTGGTTTTAGTAATCTATACTAATATTATAAAGATAAATAATAGTTAAAAAATGAAAACCACTCTTTATTAAAACCCAAACTAAAAAATAGAAAATAATTTAATAATTTTAATGTAAAAAAGCGTGGGATGGCGGTTATCAAAATATCTTAGAAAGCACCCCACGCTTTTTTACATTAAAATTATTAAATTATTTTCTACTTTTTAGTCTGCTTTCTTTTTAATAAAGCGTGTGTTATAGTTTTTTTAAACTATTATTTATTTTTATTTTCCTTTTATATTTTTTTCTAAATTATTGTGTTGTCATCGTTCCACAATAAGTGTGCAAAGTTTCTAATCAATCCATCGGTTTGAAAGGGATGAAAATCACGTTCAAAGATTCCGTTACATAGATACATACAAACCAAGCTAATAAAAGCGTGTTAATAAAAGATTAACTTTTTTGCAAATTAGTAGTGAATAAAAGATAAAAAATACGCCAAAGAAAAGGAACAGAATTCAGAGAGAGAGAATTTAGAAGGAGCATAGGCTATATAACATCACGACACGAGCCACGGGAGAGGCGCAGTAATCAAAAACGTAAGTGAATTACTGCTTCGCCCCCATGGCTTGCAACGTGATATTATATACCCTATATTACATCTGGATAAAATAGCTTTCTAATGGTAAAATTAAAAATGGCTGTGTTTTTTTTTTGAGTTTATAAATTAACTACGAGAACGTTGACGGCACGTCCCAAACTATCTCAACATGTTCGTCCTAGCCTATATTCTAAAGTAGAACTAGTGCACACGACACTGTAGGAACATCTCCCTCTTATTTATTTTCAAAAGGACTATGTAGATATGAGCACTGATCCGATCCTTCTATACAAACAATATCTATCAGGAATTACGTAAAGTATAATTTTGAATACCAGAATAAATAGTGACTAGTGCTTGAAAATGCAACTTTGATTGAAAATGTCATAGTATATTAACAACATACATGGAAATATCTTTACTTCTTCTTTTTAAAAAGAGAACACTCACGCTAGAAATGTATACTGTGTCTTGACGAACTTTACAAACATTCAAAAAACGGGTACAAAGAACGTCCAGACTCGAATCAACTATATTTGGAGTACACAAGTTATTGTCTCGTGTGAGAATCGAACCCACAACACTCGGTCAGTGGCAGGGCGACCACTTAAACCACTAAGCCATCAGAACAATCATATCGACTTAATGCTTATAACAAAACGTTGTATTTTGCTCTTGACAATCTCACAAAGTATTTCTGGGGACAATGATTCCTATACTATTGAAGTATAACATCACCCGTTCCATCTATAACAATTTGGTTTAATACAAGACAAGTAATTTGCATTGTCCTTATACATATTTAAGCAAAGTAACATTGCATGATGCATTTATCTAAGGTACGCACATTAAGGTGGGTCCACATTAGTGACATTTCACCGAACCGAACACTGCGCCGTGACCGTGACAAAGTCGGGTATCTGTACCGATAGTGTGGACGGGATTTGTTACGCGCGAACGGGCCGATCCATCCAAAGTCGGTCTTTTTCAAAGGACGTCTGGTACTGTCTCGGTATGCGGGAGACGTCCACACTGCCACATTTGTCACGCGTACAAGCCAGTGTATCATCGCGCTGGTACCTACACGCGATTGATGGATCGGGCAAATGCATATCGTGACAAGAAAACATCCGCACCCCCGCCACCCGCACCTTTCCGAGAAATCATTGCAACAACGTTTTTGCAGGTATCAAGTTATTAATTTAAGTATTTATACGTAGAATTCAAACAATTCGTTCGTGCCAAATATGCAGTGGAATTAAGAAAATGTTTTGAAATTTATAGAACTTTATCGCAATAAGGAAATACTGTGGGATCCTAAGCATAAACAACACTTTAACGACATCACTGCGTTGGTTAAGGTTGCAAAATGGTCAAATTAGCGATGGATATCAATTCATCGCTAGTTCGACCGTGTCAGAGTCAACACCGGATTCCGATCCGATGCAAACCTCCACCCGTCCACACTATCCATAACAAGTCCGCGGCGATGTCACGGTGTTTGATTCGGCGAAATGTCACTAATGTGGACCCACCTTTAGACCGACACGATGTATGACAGCCGATGTACGACACGATGTATTAAATCGGTCATCGGCAAAAAAATACTGTGTTACTCTACATGTGATGAATTCTATGTATTTCAAGAATAATCGGTCAATAATCATGAATCGTTGTGGAATTTGAATCTGAATCTGATAAATTTATGTCCACATCTCTGGGTCGATACGGAAGACGTGTGCGGCCCAATCCCATGGCGACTGTATGCTGGTGTATTTAACACCTAACTCAGCTCTGCGTGTTTTGGCACGCTGGGTAGTTAGTGTTTTGGACATGCTCCGTCCTTTTCACTTCGAGAATTCTACGTAAATATAATAAGGCTAAGTTACGGCTGAACACAGTCACTCAAACTTAGAACAGCCGACTGGAGAAATATCTACAGACGGCGAAAATAACTGATAAATAAGTTTGTGTTGTGCCCTTGTGCTAAATCATCTATAGAACGAACTTAAGCATTGTGCTGGTGATGGTGGCACGGATGGCGTAGTGGTTTAAATGGTCGCCTCCACTGCCACTGGGCCGTGTGTTAAGGATTCGATCACCACATGGGACAATAAATTGTGTATTCCACAAATCGATGTGCCGAGTCTGGATGCTCTTTGTATTCGTTATTTGAATATTTGTAAAGTCCCCCGTGACACATGAATTACTTGCAGTGAGGCAGACGTGTTTTTAAAAAAAACAAGAATATTTTCCATGCTATTTTCATTAGTAGAATCCTTTGTTAATGGTATATTACTAATATCATAAATGTGAATGTTTGTAAACATATTTGTACGTTTGGTAGTTGATCACGCGTAATATACGTTGCTGAAGCTATATATTAATGAAGCTATAGACAGGCACTAGTAAAAATATTAATTACGTAATTTATTTGTTACCATAATTTGTATCGCGTTATGTAACATTCGTCAACCGTAAACCTTTCATTCTTTACCAACTTTGTCGTTTAAAAGGTAAAAGGTATCGTTATTATTTTAACTTCTGAAAACTTGTTTAAAATTGTATTTAATTTGGGCAGCCATTAAAATTATTAATATCTTTGAGAAAACCTTAGCAATTATACCAGATTTAAAATAAACGTTTTAATTTCAATCTACAAAACTAATATTGCGTAGCAGATTTTTATACCTTCATTTAGTTAAAGTACCTACGTTTAATATTAAAGCTATTAAGTACTGCAAGTAAATTACTTGGTACTTGACAACAAGTTAATTATATAATTTAGTAATCTTCTCAGCTAAAATCTGGTTTAGAAATTTGGTAAAAATATATCTCAGTTAATAACGTCACGATTTAACCTTAATTTTGTATTTTATTTTTTGCTTTTATGTTACTTTATTGCATTATTATGTAACGTTTACCAAGGTCAAACACTTGATCACTCATACAGGCAAAATATTATGTAGCCACACATTAATAATGATTACATACAAAAAAAATGATTTATTTGGTTTTCTTTGCGACACAGGAATAAATTCTAGTGCGGGAGAAGTCTTTTAATCAAAAAAATCTTTTGATCTCGTTACTTGATCCTAACCAAATTAATATGGAACCACGTTGTAGCTTTAAATATTAAGTAAATATTATCCAAAGCGTTTAATCTACTCATGACAACTGATGGCATACATGAACAAAACAAAAAAGTAGTAATTACTATGTATTATGAACAGCTGATGCAAGTTGATAACAACACAGTTTCTGTGTACCTGTTTGCTAATAATAATACGATAATTTAGTTTTCTCTTAAGAAATTCTTAATAGAAACCCGATAGATGACAACATCCTTCACTCCCTACATCTTAAAACCTAAACATGATTGTCACAATAGCTAATATTGGAATAAAACCTATATCGAATACTTACAGCGCCATGTTTTTTGGTAAAACGTTTAGTAGCATGTTCTTATTCACTTTATTAAACTTCTTGTTAACCCTTCCAACTGTAATTTTTCATGAAAATAGAGCCTTCAGGCATTCATTAATAATCATGAATTAATTGGCCTAAGAACGCAAACTATATTAGGTTTTTGCTGATAATAATAATTAGACTTGCTAAATACCAGCTATCCAAATTAACGTAAGAGTCCCCGCCAAGTCTAGCTATAAAAGTACTATAATAAATATTTCTTATTTCGAAGCCTCATTTTTTATTTCGCAATTATTTCATGCCTGCCTTATTGAATAATAACGAACTAGCGGTCGCCTAGTGGTCAAAGTTTAATAGTTATTAAGGTTCTATTGTGTATAATATAAGATATATAAGATATTGCTCATAGTTCCGAACAACGCCGAAATACTACGAACGCGATTCGACTGCGTGTGTCAAAGCATGGTTGTGTATCATGCATATTTTATATAAATATTATGATTCGCCCCTCTTTCTCTGCATAAACTTTAACTGTGTCAAATTTAATACTCCTCTGCCCGCGTAATTTTCGTAAAAAGAGGTACAAAGTTTTTGCTTACGTACTTGCTACGTATTAATATATTGATAAAGTTATTTTTTTTACTATATATGGAGTGAGTAACAGTTTAAACAATAACTCTTATCTATAGATTTAATTTCATATTTTGATTGGCATATCCAATATCATATTTATAACGAGAATAAAAAGTATAACATTACCAACATGTAAGGGAATATTATTTCATAATCTAGATCTCAGTTAAGACTGACTAATAAAATGATTCTTATTTTGAGCTTAGCCTATGAATTATGCTGTCTGACCATAAAATATTTGTATTAAACGTAGACTAAAGCTTAATCATGGATTATCTATAATACTAAATTTAAATCAAAACTAATCCTGGTTTATGTCTGGACTCACGTATGTAATATTAGCACAAATCTAAATTTTTGATTTAAGATATTTTTAAGACAGATGACCTAAGCCGAGTCTTCCAGTCTCTAGCGTAAACAAGTCACAGATATACTTAAAAGCCATGGCAAGGTTGAACCTGCTTTTAACTACGTGTCTATACCTCAGGTGTTTAAAACTGAGAGCAGGCACTGAGAGTATATTTTACGAGTATCTGCTAAAGATAATGACAGCTATTTAGTGCATCACTGTAAAAGTAAATCATTAGGAAACATGGCACACCTGCTTGGTTTCAAAATGGTACACCTGCACCATGATACATTGACCAGGCAGTAAGTGATGTTATACGATTTACGCATAAGTCATTTATATCTGCAATAAGAATTTCCTTTTAAGTTCCGCAAAAGCATACTATTACTATTTTTGCTAAGGCTGTCAATGACTTGCATTATAATGAATTTAGGATGCTGTGAAAATTACCACTGTTGTGAAAAGCGTCATGTTTGTGGAGAGGGCGCGATGGATTCACTGAAGTAGTATGAAACGTAGTGATCTTATTTTTATGCAGTTATGTACAAGCTTCTACAACAGCATCTCGACGATTGTTAGATATTGCATTAAAATGCTACTACTGCTTAAAGATAGAGCAATTTTTTTAACATGCGCGAATGCATTGACTTGTGACTTATAAGGATAAGAAACCTGTCCCAACTATAAGTAACAGTGGCATCTCTAAGCATTATAAATAATTGTTTTAATACGGTATTCTTGCTATATCCTAATTCTATTTAAGTTTTGACTGGATGACGTAGCGAGCGGTCGCCTCGCTGCTACCTCCGCACTGGGCGTTGTGGGTTCGAATCCTATACAAAATAATAGTTTATGGATACCACAAAATATATTTGTTCTGGAACATCTGAAACGTACACGTATAGTACTTTGTGTTCGTTAATTGTATCTTTGTAAAGTTCCCTGTGTCACAGAACTAGCACCTTAATGCGTTGTTTGCATATTAAATTATATAGGTATAACACTAGTGTAATATGATATATTATTATAATTGACGAATGATATTTTCTTGATTATATTAACACAAATAAATTACTATAAAACTTAGTGCAATAATCATTAATCTACCTTTAAAAAAACACCAACTTCCCCATTGCTATACAATTAAACAAAACTTGGCTATGTTTTTTCAAGAATCGTTTAGGGCAGGATCTTATTAAGACCGAAAATAGAGCAAACTCCTGCATTATATATGAACACCTTTTATCATATACTAACAACCCGCCTCTACTTTGTACGGAAACAAATTTATAGCCTAAACCTTTCTGCATAATGAGCTTTTGAATTTTAAAGATCCTATCAAAATTAGTTATGCGGTTCCCGAGATTAGCCTCCCCGAATGCAAGAACATTTTGTACGGGATAATGAAATGTTCATGATAAATATATAATAATAATAATATAATAATATCAGCCCTGTATTAAAATGTCCCACTGCTGGGCACGGGCCTCTTCTTACTGTGAGAAGGGTTAGGTCATAGTCCACCACGCTGGCCTAGTGCGAGTTGGCTGATTTCACATATCTTCCAGAACATTATGGAGAACTCTGAGACATACAGGTTTTCTCACGATGTTTTCCTTCACCGTTAAAGCAAGCGATAATTAACTATTTTATACGCATATAACTTCGAAAAGTCAGAGATGCGCGCTTTGGGTTTGAACTCGAGACCTCTGCGTGGCAGTCCAACGGTTTCCCACTAAGTTATTGCTGCAATTTGCCCTATCAAGTGAGATATAATATTATACAGCGTGTAACAGAAAGATATGGTCATATTACAGGGCCGTTATGTACATATATCTGATAAATAACCCATGTGCGCTATCCGCAATCAAAAAACTATTTTTAATTTCATGAAAATTTCTATCGATTTTCTTTTTGTATTTTAAAATCGAAACAAACATTAATCATTATTAAAATGGCACCTGGTAATTTTCGGGGTCACTAAGATCACGCGAGTCAGCTGTTAGCGTTGTTTAAGTATCCACAAGAATTAATGATATTAATAATACGATAAATAGAAAATGCTATATGTAAACGAAAATAACGTTCACGGATTTATTTGTTGGAGTTTTCCATTGTACAGGGGCTATATTATATAACAGTTAAATATCCTTTCTGTTACACGCTGTACATATATGTAATGTGACCCTTCGGTAATATAGGCGTGACAAAATATTTCAAATAACGGTTTACAAAACTGCTTGTATAAAGAAAATACCGACATTTATGTAATTAAAATAATAAGCTCAGACAGCACCCAATAATGTATCACATATTATGGTTTGTATGAAACGGTGATCGAACCCACAACGTTCGACGCTTTGTTGGTGTTGAAGACGGAGATATAGACTCAAACCTCTAGAAAATCGAACCCTTCTATGTTTTACTCCCACGTAGTAGAGATCATCTACTCTCATCTATCGGACACGGTTCAAGACTCCGTGCTGAGAATTTATTGTCAGAGAAACCCAATAACATCGCTCGTCCCAAGAACCGGACACGATACCTAACAGTCGCATTCGCTACCGTTGCGCTACTGAGTCATATGGTAAACTATATCTCTGCATATAAAATCTCTCAAATTAATTGAGTAATCGTGAATTATAATATCAGCCCTGTATTAAACTGTCCCACTGCTGGGCACAGGCCTCTTCTCAGTGTGAGAAGGATAAGACCATAATCCACGCCGCTGGCCTTGTGCGGGTTGGCAGACTTCACATATATTCGACAACATTGCGATTCCCTTATGATGTTTTGCTTCACCGTTAAAGCGAGCGATAATTAACTATTTAATACGCTAATATAAGTCAGAGATGGCGCCGAGATCGAACTCGAGACCTCTGCGTAGCAGTCATACGATTGCCCACTCGGCTATCGCTGTTATTCATAATCCTCAATTATTTTAGCTTATTACAATGCGAGATCCTTCTAGAGTCATAAGACTATTATACACCAAGCGTCAAGAAGTTCATAAATAATACGATCAAATGTGCATAGAGATCATTGATATATTTTATATAGATATTTTAAATTCTTTTATAAGTAAAAACACATAGCTTCAAACAAAAGCTGCTAAATTGCATTGCACTTTGTTGGCAGTATTCTCGTGGATACATAAAACATCGATGTGATGTGATTCTCCTTTCTAGCTGACACGTAACATAATTAATTAGGTACTCCACTTAACAGTATAAGCACAGTGGACAACCAGAGCTTAAGACTCTTTCCATTTAACATATATGTAGATATATATAATGGGTAGGTAAACTAGGAATGTATATTAACAATCGTCTAGCCGGTCTGGCTAGCATAATCTTTATTATTGACTAGATGTGCCCGCGGTTTCACCCGCGTTTATGATTACAGCGCCTCCCCCGTGGGTTGTAGCGTGATGTTATATAGCCTATAACCTTCCTTAATAAATGATTTATCCAACACTAAAATAATTTTTCAATTCGGACCAGTGGTTCCTGAGATTAGCGCGTTCAAGCAAACAAACAAACAAACAAACTCTTCAGCTTTATAATATTAGTATAGATATGCAATCAATGATAGAGATTCAGACATTACGTTAAGAAATGTGTATGAACTTGTAATGGATTTGAACCCTGTCTTATGAATTTAGAATGCAAGTTTAGAAGAACCGTCATCTAACGAGTGTACATACAGAAAGGAGTATAAGTTAGAATCGTTGGAAGACGAAACGCGCCTCTTTCTAACCGCTTAGTAAACATACGTACTACTACTACAACTGCCACGGTGGCGCAACGGTAGTAATTGCGACTGCTGTGCATAAAGTCTTGGGTTCAATTCTCCAACAAGGCTTTTTGTGCAGAAATATAAACATCTTTAACTCACGGCTTCGCTCGCGTAAAAGTAGCTTCGGTAAGGTCATGTTAGTAAAAGTACTATTTTAAATAAAATATAGCCTGTGTTACTCGGTGATAATATAGCTTTCTAATGGTGAAAGAAATTTTAAAATCGGTTATGTAGTTTTTGATTGAAATCTTTACAAACAAACAAACAGAGAATCAAATCTTTCCTGTTTAAAATATTAGTATAGATATCAAAAATACTTTGTTGGGGAATCGAAGCCGGGCATCACGACTAAAGGCACACTTATACCACATAACCAGTAATGTAATAACCGGCTGTCATAAAGGATATCACGTCACATAAATTACATATTATGTAAAACAGAGAGCAACGCCTGTTTTTAATATTTCATGCATAACGTGGTTACTATAGGTGAAGCGTGTAATAATGTCATTAACTGAAATTCACAACCCAAAGGCACTTTCATTAGTGTGAGATTAATATGAGACAAATTTTGATGAATTAAAATTAATTTAGTTTTTCTTCGAAATTCATTAATTATTTACTTTTGTTTGTTATTATCGTTTGAAATTGTAATTATGATAATATGAACATGAATTTTGTGAAACCAAGTATCTGATATTTAATAAGCGTAAATAGATATACTATTTCAATAAGTTTATTTTTTTAACATTACCCGCAACTTCGTTTAGATTTCTTATTAAAAAGTAATATCTCGATTTCAAATTACATTTAATTCGGTTCAGCACTTTAGCTCTGATATTGTTACAAACGAAGAGTAATACTCTCATATTTATAATATTGGTAAGTGCCAACATAATATATCAAAAGGTAAATAACATATTTACAATGTTTACATTTACGTTACACTATTACTTGAATAGTCCCTTAGGGAGTTATTAATATGAGATATAGCAACATATTATCCAACTGACAAATAAATGTCCTATAATAATATAATCTAAATTGATTACAGCTACGCCAAATGTGAGGTCTCCAAGTTATTCGGAATATTCCAAATATTCGAATACACAAAACGTGTCTGAAATTCGCAAAACCAAATTGTTACATAATACGACTAACCATTATAATTATAAAACCATATTACTAACATTCACTGTTCATTAAACCAACCACACAAAATTGAATGCATATTTTATTCCATCACTGATTTATTGCGAACATTTTAGCGTCATTTGATATTTATGAATCAAACCAAATAATATGTAATCAAAGCCATTTTGCATACATTGACATATTTCGAATTAAACAGCACATTAATATACCTACCGGTGAACAGCTGACAACTGTCAAAATAGTTGAATGTTTATTCTGTCTCAATGCAATCAAACTAGTGACAGTTTGGAATTAGACCCGTAAAGTTACGATAACAACGACCCTTACTTGTCATGTTCATTATACATCGTACTAATAGGTTTCGGCCAAGAGTCCAGACGGTACGTAATGTCCGCATTACGGGCTTTTTTCACTTCAGTCTATACACAAGCACGGAAAGGAAAGTCATTAAGCACATTGGGGGGATTCGACAAAGTTTGGTTATGTTTGTTACGTGAGGTTGGCATGCGTTTGGCGCAGTGGCAAGCACGTGTTTAAGTACGCGCGTCACGCGGACGACTGGCGGTTTGGCGTTCGCGACGCCGCGTTCTGCCCACCTTCAGTGAGGAGTTCGGAGCGCCTCGGCCACCCTCGCCGCGCCCCGACAGGTAAGCTCTGTCGACATGAAACTCTGATTCAATGGATGAGTTTCCAAATGATTTTTTACCCGCACCGGCCGACAAATTACATTGTCGAACCGAACATTTGCGTCAACTCTGCGGCCTTTGTTTGGAGTGTCAAATTTAGATTACTGTTTCGACTTTGGTGTCGGATTACTAGCAGGATTTAACTGTTCTAACAAGTTAGAGAATTTATAAAATTGAATTGATATGTTTTTAATACTTACAAACCTTTTATTGTTGAATCTTTTAATGTATTGTAATATTAAACGTTTCATGTTCTACAAAGAACAATATTAAAAATATGCTTTCAAGCCAGCTAGATGTTTCTATCATATTAAGAAATATAATAGATGCGACAATCTTCACTATAGGTCTTTATATCACATACATATATTGCCGTATCCATTCCGCTATTTAATTAGCAGCTGCAGGTAGTCAGTTTCAACAGCTTGGTACTACGTAGGTACATATTAATTACTGGATCCAAATTAGCGCATTGACCGTACAAAACTTCTCGTTAGAGCCTTATCAAAATGCTTTGGCGACTAAATCGTAATTTAACGTTTGGAAGTGTTCTCGACTTGTTTCGTCAATTAATAACATTTTATTTCGTAACAACATGTTTATTTTTCTGCTACACTTGTTAAAGCCTGAAATAAAAAAAATCTGTGGCAGAAATTAACGCGTACATTCCATTTTTCTAAATTGAATTTGTAAAGGCTAAGTAACTTTTATAGAGAATATAAGGACTTTATAATACTTGTATAAAATAGCAAAGGAAAAACACAACAACCGAACATAGACAACTAAGAAAACACTATATGAAAATCATAAATCACGCAACAGTGAAGCCAGCCACTTCTTACCAACAGCGGCGTACTACAATTTAAGGATGATGAGTTCAATTTTCATGTCGCTAATAGATAAATAAGTTAGTAGGCCAAGACTTGGGCGAAAATTCCTTGATCTAATTAGAGATATTTCGACGAGAGATTTAAGAATATCCCAAATTTGATTTAAGCATATCCATTGCCAATAAAATTAGAAAGTATTTAAATATTTTGTAGTAGTAGATATTTGGTGGCGGTAGGAATGAGCCGGTTTGTCCGGTGAAATAACACTGTTTCTTCGAAGTAAGAAGAAGAGTTAGTAAGAGTAAGCTCTAACGGCTCATATACATGACTCTAGGCGTTACGGATGGAAAGAGAAAAAGGAATGGGCCCTTAATTCCTTATTCTTGGAGTCAGCACATTGTAAGTTTAATGTTCAAAAGGTATATATTCTTAGCTTTTCTTCACTTTAAATTAATATAATATCTTATTAGTACGGGTACTAATAATGTATTATAGTAATTTAAACACGCGAGTCGACTTTTAAATTCGGTTGTCGGTCGGCAAATCGAGAGCTATGCTCCTGATATTAAAAGTATTTATACCACGGTAATCATTTACCATCAGGCGGTCATTGCTTGTCACCTCCGTAGTCTATTAAAAATTAAATATAAGGGAACGGAAATACAGACAAACATAGGTACTATTATTATAAACACCACACACGAGACTAAAACTGTGTGAACCATAAATAGCTGTTTCGAGTCAGGCTGTTGTTCGTATTTGATGTTTGAATGTTTGTAAAGTCCCCCGCGACACATAAATTATACGTAGTGCGGAAGACGCCATTTGAAGGTTAGCTTACTTTTATTTTGGTTAGTCTTCCCATGGGCGTTACACAGATGAAACTACGGACAGAAACTATTATACAATTCATTTTTGTATACAGAATGTCAGGAAATACGATAAATTCCTTACAGGGGGTTAAAGTAGAGTTTATTTACAGCGTTTTTGAGGAGTGGCTGGAGAGACGGCATGGCGCTCTCACCTTCCGGCTGTAACAGGTAATGACTGGCCACGGTTGCTTTGGCCAGTTCCTGTGTCGCATAGGCCGGCAAGAGACGCCCGGTTGTCACCACTGCGGCGATTGCCGCGACGTTGTTGAGGACTGCTGCACACTTTGGCGGACTGTCCCGCCTGGGCATCACAGCGCCGTGAATTGATCGCGGCAGTCGGATTGGTTGCCCTCTCGCTCCCGGCCGTGGTTCAGTCCATGGTCCGGAGTGAGAGGTCGTGGAACGCCGTCGTCTCCTTCTATGAGGAAGTAATTTCCGTCAAGGAGGCGGTGAAGCGGGAGAGGGAGCGCTTAAACCCTCTCCCCAACCGCAGAACCGGGCGTCGAAGAGCGCGAGATGACTTTCAGCCACCCTGAGGTTTGACCTGGGGGTGGCGGGCTTTGTGGGCCTGCCCGCCATCCGTTCAGCACCAGGTCCGAGAGGCGGCGTGCGTGTTCCCACGCGCGCCTCTGCGTCGTGTCCGTCTCCCCTCTAGAGGGGGAGGGGGACAGTAGGGATTTTAAAAGTAGTGGTGACTAAAAGGTAGGTCTTATCGTATAGTGGCCTGCCGTTTCATACGGTGGGCCGAAACCTCAGCGGGGTCGCAACTGTATGTGAAAATGATTCGCGCGGCCCCGCCGATTGCGGTTTTGTCGAGGAACACCGTGGTAGGTTTAGTCGGTATTACCGGGAGGTACATTATCTTTTCAACATCTTTCTTTTACCCCGGTGAGTCCGACATAGCCCCTCCGCCCGCCCCCGCGGAGAGGTATGCGTCAAAGCATTCCCACACGTAAAAAAAAATAAAAAGATTTTATTTACAGCCAATTTAGTCATGTGAAATATTGACTAAATTTGCTGAAACCTAGTTATTTCTGAGATCGAGATTTAAGAGTTTTCATAACAATAACCCAATTTTCAAGTTAAAACGTACGGATTTGTATTCTTGTGAAATATGTGATTTATTACATTATATAATAAATCACCATCACAGTTTCAACATAATTTATAACCATCGAAAATGTAAATTCCGTACACTGAAGTGAACTTTAAAAAATGTATAAATGTTGTAGTATCCCCTGAGGACATTGGCGTCGATAGGCGCGGAGGGGGGAGGGAGTGTCGCTTCGTGAATTATCGCGGCGACGTGGATACAGAGTACTCACTACCTGATTAAGCACCTCTTCTTATCCTGCGATATATATTGATTAACTAACTAAACTACACTGAATTTACAATGTGCTTTAGTTATATATTACATAGGATGTGTACTCGCCTAGCAGTTTATAGGAGTTATGTAAACTAAGGCTTGCTTCTCGACATGGCTAACTAATTAACTTATTATTTTTTATTAAAATAAGTAATCTTCCGTTTCTCGTCTTTGTGGCACTGCTGTAGTGTATGCGATTGTTGTGCATGAAGTCTCGGATTCGATTCACGAAATTTAACAAAATTTTATTGGATTTTGCTAATTATTAATTCTGAGTAGCAGCCTTGGGACTTGTTCACGGTTATAGACTCTCATATGGCACATAAAACCACAACTCGCAAATGTTTGTGGTACAGCTCCACCCAAACCTCGGAAAATATAAATGAGAGGCGACCTTCTTTTTAAAGACGAAGGCAAATAATTCCTTTTCGCGAAGAACTTTACAAACATTCAAACAACAGACATAAAGAACACCCAGACTCGGAACAACCATTTTAGGACCATATACATTTTTGATATTTATTTATTATTAAAAACAAATGAACAACATTCCAGTATACACCAAATCATTGTACAAGTTAAAACTTATAACCACATTATGATACATTGATATTAATATTCATGTATGTCTATGTCATCTATGTATATGCTATTATAACTATTGGCTTTGCTTATTCTAAAGAAAACACAAAAGTTGTTCTACGCTTTAATTTTAATAGTTACTAGATTTCTACAAACAAATAAAAGACTTAGAAGAATATGAAGGACGAAGAGCAATGCCCGCGGCCAAGTAGATTGATGACGTACTTAAAAAAAGAAATGTCATCGGACGAAGCACTTAAACGAAAAGACATGACGAGTAAAGTGACGTTATATTCATATGTATGCACCTACGTTCATTTGAAGTTTTATCAACCTAAATGATTATAGTCTTAATATATTTCCATGACTGCGTTTTTATATTTAAATGTGTTACGTCACTAAGTGACATTCACGATTTAATAACGTCACACATCTTTGTACAAAGTCGTTTCTACATGGATGACACGTATATTACTTAGCTTTTAAAAATAAATAATACTTTAAAAATTAAAAAACACGCTTTAAAAGGAAATCAAACTAAATATTAAAAAATTGTCTTCAATAAGTTTAGTATAGAAATAACGTGATTAAGAAAATAATGCATTTTATTGTAAAAAAGCGTGGGGTTTATTATTTATGTTTGACTTTTTAGTTATTTTCTTCCTCTCCGGAAATGGTTGACTAAACCAGTTACCGACACTAAAAAACCTATATGTACACAACCTATTATACCAGTCTTCATTTTGTTCATATTCTGGGCAGAATATTTGGACAACCTTATGAAATTTTTGTATTGTCATCAGTCCTTGGTAAGAATATAACTTTCAAGTTAATCCGATGTTTTTAAGTGGGAGGAAATTGTGTTTAAATATTCCGTTACATAAATAGATAGCTCTGTATTCATGGCCATACTTAGATATTTTAGTATACCCGTAATTATATTAAATACGGTGGCAATGAAATGAAAATGAAATGTAATGAATAGCTTTGCCCCAATTACATAGGACTTAAACATAGCCGTATAACTATATGTGTGATACGTTTATGCCCTTTAGTCATAAACAAGCGTATTCCATACTACATGCTACTATAATGCGTAAAAAAAATAAAGTAACTTTGTCTATCAATTACATTTTCACGATCAAACCGTTAAACCAATCTTCATGAAATTTAGCTAAAAGATAATTCGCGTGTCGAGGATGATCACAGAATACATTTATGAAGTTCGCTAAATTAATCTTTCAACATACGAAGCCTAAGCTGTCTGATAGAAGCTTAGATAATGCAGATACTACAAAAAAATAATCTCAGATAGTTCTTCATAAAAATCTATATTTGTCTTGTATATTTTTGGTAAACTTATGGAACCAACAAAACAGCTTTGCCTACAAAGTGGTTTTGCTATAAACATAGAAATATATACCTACATCTCTTTTCATTTCAATACTTTTAAGCTGAGCTTTTACAGTGTTCTCAGTCATAAAAATATAGAGCCTTTGATCCTGACATTTAGAGTCTACAATTTCTATATTGGTAACATTTCAATCGCAATAGTAGTCGACATGCTTAGCTAAGTTTAGTCTGACCTTTCCTTGTTCATCAATCAATCAGCAAATTGTCGACGTGAATCTATATCAATATACAAGTCGAATCCGTGTAACATACTACATACGTAGACGTCAAGTATAGCTCGGCTAGATGGGAAGATATTTTCATGGACACGTTGGCATCATATTTTTTTTTATTTTAACTTCATAACTAATATTATAAATTGCTAATGTGAGTTTGGTTTTTACGCTTTCACGCCTTAATTACTCGACCGATCATCATGAAATTACAAATACATGTTGTCAGGGGAACAGAAATAGACATAGGGTACCTTTCATCCTGAAAAAGTACTTTTACTAATCTAACCTAATCTATAATACGCGAGCGAAGCCGCGGGCAAAACTAGTAATCTAATATTTCGACCCAAAAATTGAACAATTACCTCACCAATATCAACAAAATGAAATCGATCGTAAGCGTAAAACAAACCTTAACTAAAAAACCATCGTAGCAGTCTTGCATATGGAAATTTAAAAGTGTACTCAAACCTAACTTCCATATTGTAAATTCGAATGTGAGTTTGTTTGTTGGTTCGTTTGTTACACTTTCATGCAGTAACTACTCGACCGACCATCATGAAATTTCGTACACGTTCATATTTCATACACGTTATCAGGGGTACAGGAAACGATGTAGTGTACCTTTTATCCAGAAAATAAGTACTGTGCCCGAGGGATGGGAAATTATTGACAAAATCTACATTAACGCAAGCAAAGCCACTGGTACAATCTAGTGGTTTATATAGTATAAATCCATATTGATCGTTTCAATTTATGTTCGACTAAAGCTAAATTGCATAGAACATATTGAATGCTGTGGCGTGGGTACAATAGAAAATTTTCTGTTGAACTAAATGTTCACATCCATTATATTAAATAAGTTTCTAATACAACAAACTTACACTTATAAATTACAATATTAGTTGTTCCTGAGGAGGATTAGCTGGTCGACAATACTCTCGTGAGAAATTGGATTCTATTTCAGGAGCAAAATTGATCTTACATTCATCTGTTAAACAATTTGTTTAACAGATAAATTATGATATATTATTATAATTATTATGTTTATTTAATTTGATGTTTGTCGTGGTCTGGGTGTTTCTATGTATAATAAGTATGTATTTACAAAAAAAATATTATATATGTAAGTTTATCCATTGTCTAGTACCCATAGTACAAGCTCTGCTTAGTTTGGGCTAGATGGTGTTGTGTGTGTGGTAGAATATTATTATTATTAATTAATAGACCTATGTAAAAAACAGTAATCTAACGCTATACCAAAGAGAACCTAAACTCACACCGAGTAAACAAACTTCAAAATTTAATTTATATGAAAATGTTACAATTGTAGTGGTGGAATAATTAATATCAGTAACACGAGCAGCCTCACAAATTGCGCAAAACAAAAGCAACTTATACAGTCTGGTACAAAACGTAAAATTTATTATATTTATTTGTTAGAAGTAAACAGGAGAATTGGAATGATTACGTAGTATTATGAGATTATGGTGCTCGCCGGGCGTTTTTTGGAGCAGCTAAACTAATTTAAAATGAAAGAACATTTCACGCTCTGAAGACGACCTTTATAAAATGAGTTGGAAAATTACGAAATATACAATGATGGACACTTTTCTGACGATGAGTTGAATTCCTCTATTTTTTACGAGCTGTATTAAGGCCGGACTCCCCAAGTTCACGAACTTAAAACGTTTACATTAAGGACTTATCCGCGTCAAGTTTACTTTATAAATAATTTACATTGTTTGTTTACCTGTTTTTGTATCTGAGATGTTTTTAGTTTGGCATTTTAATTATTACTTTAGTTAACCAAACCTAGAACTCAGCGAGATTAAAGGGTTTTAAGAAAGTTGTTGCGAAATAACAATAATTTTATTGCTCGAAGTATATTCGCCATGAATAATATTGTATAGAACAACACTTAAATCGGAACTTTCCACAGCACAACTTACTGAGCTTAGGGAATGAAGATAAGGATTACGATAAATCGATATCATCGAAGATTACTGTCGAAAGCCCTGCGATTTTCATTTGTAGGGTTCCGTACCTGCAAAGGAAGAATATGTCTATAGCCGACAGATGGATGAACCCAAGAGCGATCTTGTAAGGGTTCCGTTATAAGATCACTCTTGTGTCCATCTGTCTGTCACAGATCTTTGTTCTCGAAAACGACCTGACGTAAGAATTTGAAACTAGGCATAATGTGAGTCGGGCCGAGGTACAAATATTTCGGTGATCAAGGATTATGTTTCTTTTATATTTAATAAGTGTTGGTCGCTTTTAAATAATAGGAAAATGCATCCGTCAAAATATTCGCTAAATCAGCTTGGAAAATATGACAAAATAATTCAGTTTCTTTCTAAATGTATAACAAAATATGACTTATAGTATTTTTACTAACTCATGTTATTGTATAGACACCTTTTATATATTTGTTAAGTTAATACCGTACCAAGGTTACAAAACACCGGCTTAGTCTTGACTATTTTAAGAAGACTCCGGCCTAACGGCTTTACGCGTGGCCAATATAAATCTACCCAGTGGAATTATTGTGGTCCGAATTGCAATTCTAAATCAAACATAGCCTAAATAATATAATGACCACAGCCGTTAAAGTACCATCAATTTACAAGCATTACAAATTCTAAGAAGAATAGATACATCTTCAATTAGTAGGAGCATGGGCAGGAGGCCCGTGCTCTATCAATGTGAGAAGGGTTAAGCCATAGTCCACCAAGCTGGCAATGTACGCGTTGGCAGACTTCACACACGTTCGAGTATATTATGTAGAAAACTCAGACATGTAGGTTTCCTCACGATGTTTTCCTTCACCATTAAACCGAGGGATTATTAACTGTTTAATATGCACAGAACTTCGAAAAATTAGAGGTTTAGAGCCTTGGATTCGAACTCGAGACCTCTGCGTAACAGTCCAACAGTTGCCCACTAAGCTTCCTTTACCATTATCTTCATTTAAATCAGATTTGGAGCCTCATTTTGTAAAATATTATTTCGTTGTAGACTAAGATACGACAAATAAGAATGAACTATCACATCATTCAGTTCTTTTGAATATGTATGAATGATTTTTTCTGGCCATGTATAACTAAATAAGACAAACTGTTCCCTTCCGATTGCTTTAACAATGGGGTAAAATTAGAGAGTCGAATGTCTTAAGACCGTCAGTTTGTCTTTGTTAGATTCACATTTTCTAGACCATTAACTAGATGAAATAGATAATTACCCTCTCGCTCTAAGAACGGACAATGGCGCGCATTTTTACTAAAACATTGTTAGTTTTATCAGATATTTTGAATGATAAGTATAATAAAAAATCTCTCGCACTTGGAATAATTCCTGTGTCCTGTATTCCTTGGAATATTATATTTTATTAAATAGGTACAGTAACAGACAACAGGCGCTATGCGTCTGCTACGACATCCAAAATGTTATGGATTTGTTTTCTAGACCAAAATATTAGGAACACAATAGAGAAAATCAAAAGAAGATCACATCAAACAACCTTGAGTTGTGTTTCTATGATGATTAGGGTTGCCAGACGTAAAAAGCCTCTTGAAAAACTTTTCATTGATGTATCTTGTAAACTATTGCAATACTATAAATAAATGAATACTCAAATACAACGGCTGGCTTGAGCCAACCATTACCAAAACCCAGATGACCTAGTTTAAGTGGTCGCCTAGATTGCTACTGTGTCGAATGTTGTGTGTTCGATTTCCACACGGGACAAAAGCTTGTGTGATTAACAAATAGTTGTGCTGCCTCTGGGCGTCCTTAGTGACGACGCACGAACTTATATACAGAGCGTGCTATGTATTTAATAAAAACCTGTAACATGCGACACCATAATTAAATAAAGCCTCAAATAGAAAAACTGACGTGAGCCATCCATTAGTAAAACCTCGCAGCGTATTTTTAGAAAGACGACGTATCGAAGATGATTTTATTTTGATGATGAGATCGTCATTTCTCGTTTATTGAATATATTGATATAGAAATGAGGATCTGGCTTGTTGGTATCGTGGCATAATATAATATACCACGTGGCGCAGCGATAGTGAATGCCACTGCTGTGCGTGAAGTCTCGGGTTCGAGTCCCGGATCAAGCCACCAAGAAGTTATTGGATTTTTCTGCTAAGAAATCTCAATAGCCGCCGTATCTATTAAGGTTATTTTGTAATGGCTGACACCGACTCCAAATAACTGATTATAAATTGTAAAAAGGTAAACAGTGTGTAACAGAAAGGTGTGGTCATATTTAAGAGTCACAAAATATAGCACCTGTACAATGAATAACCGCGACAAATAAATTCGTATACGTTATTTTTACTAAGATTTACATTTTCTTTTTTGTCGACTTGTCAATATCAGTACATTGTAGTCGATACTTAAAAAACACTAACAGCTGAGTCGATGATCTTCGTGAACTCGAAAAAAGATCAGACACAATCTTGTTAGCGATTTAATGCTTTTGTATCGATATTTAAATAATAAATGAAATGTAATAAAAATTGAAATTATTTGTTTTTATCCGGGAAAAGGGCACATATGTTAGTGTTTAGATATACATTACGACCCTAAAATATGACCACACCTTCCTGTTACACGCTGTATAAGTATCAATAATTTTGTTGATTTGCTTTGAAGTAATCAAAATATATTTATTTACTTTTTGTTTAAGTTTGTACATGTAGGTACTTTAGAAGTGGTTTTTTTAAATTAATTTTTATATTAAATATCTCCTGAGTACAGACATCGACCATTTATAATTTTATTATATGTAAAGATTTATAATTGCATTCACATTCCCTTGTATTAAGTGCCCAGTAATGAATGATTATTACTTGTTATTGGTAGAATCAGAGCGCAGTAATCAGAGCTTCAGTACAGCACATGCCCGCATTCATCCACTGGGAATGTTACTTAATGAATATTGTATTGATTTCTATACATGCTTGGAATTGTATTAAGCTTTTAAATAATGGCGATCTCATAGTATTACGCCTACATTCCCGAAAGGGTAGACAGAAATGTAAAACACCCACATATCGCCAACTATATTTAACTAGATTCTGCCCACGACATCGCTCGCGTATTCTAGGTTAGTAACAATACTTTTCTGGATGAAAGGTACTGTATGTTCTTTTCTGTTCCTCCGTCGACGTGTACGCGAAATTGCATGATAATTGGTCTAGTAGTTAAGGTATGAAAGAGTAACAAATAAACACATTCATAATATTAGTTAGGATGTCCTTCGTAATAGGGCCCAGAGCTGAAGTCTATTGCTGTCTCCCGCCCTTAGTGTTCGACCTCGTACTGAGAATTTCTTTTCAGAAGATCTCAATAATATATTGCTCAACCGAGTATTCAATTCCAAAACCTTATGCCCAACAGTAGCAATAGCCGTAGTACTATAGTGTAGTGCCAAAGGAACATATTATTTGCTCATATTTAACTATAAATCTGATTTAATCCTGCCTTAGTGGATTGCAGTACGTTTATTACAAAATTTTAACCGAACATCAATATTTTTAGATTACGGGCCATTTTTTCTCATTCGTTTTGAACAAAATTGATGAATGCCTCCCACGAGACCAATGGATGCGATATCCAACAATCAATTGTCGATTTTTTGCTGCTGTGGGAACAAATCGAGTACAATGTAAATATTTAACAGCTCGAGACGCGAGCCTACTGTGAACGAATGTGTTTTAACATTGATACGTGGGTAAAGTCAACCAGTGTAGGAATAATTCTTTAGAAGTACCTATGCTTGTTTTAAAAATATATCACAGACAATAGATGACTATACCTATATCTATACAATATTATAAAGAGAATAGATTTAATTTTTTGTTCGTTTGTTTTTAAAGATTTAACTCAAAACTACTCAACCGATTTTTTTTATTCTTTTGCTACTGGAAAGCTACATTACTGAGTAACATAGGCTATATTTTAATTTAAAAAAACGTAATTTTCCTAACCTAGCCTACATTTACGCGAGCGAAGACACGGGCTAGTGTTATATAAAGACAAAGGTACTACACCCACATTTTGCTAGTCATGCTTTAGGTTTCACATAGTAGAAACCTAGTCTACTGCGGACTATCACGCACATTGCTAAATGCTGCTGATTTGGAAAATCCTCTGAATTTCTACTGGGTATATCTGGATATAAAAAGCCAATAACACTTTGCCTGATCTGATAATCAAATACCAAGTCTAGTGGACACCAGTTTTATTCTCTCTCACGTTCGCTCGACGGAACCAAAACCAACTAAACGCTTAAGGCGCATTTTATTTTATATGAAACCATTGCCTAGTCTTTGTCAGGATAATAATTATGTGTTCCTAGAATATTTTTATTCCATTATTTGTAATATCTAATAGTACTATCACAGAGAATAAGTACTCATATTTGCTGTGCCTATGTAATGTAATATTTTTAAATAATTATACAGAACAATTTCTATAGAAGAGCCTGCCTCAAGGGGAATAGTGATACTATTGCTATAAGAAATTCAGTATTATCATTACTTTGTACAATAACATAATACAAAACCTATCAAATTATTATCACTGAATTTGAAACTGAAACTAGCTATATAAAATTATTATTGATGTGTGAAATAGTTTGTAAAGTGATTGAAATCGCCGTTGCCAAATATTTCGCGACAGTGTAAATATTGCCATGTTCAACAAAGTAGGGACGTGAATTAATTAGAAGAAGAATTGACTGCACTAGTGGCGTAATGGTGTAAGTGGTAAACTTACCACTGCCGATGCGCCGAGTGTTGTAAGTACCCCGCGACACAAGAATGATTAATAATACTAATCCTGTCCGTATCATCGGAGATCCAGAGGTCACGAGTTCACTGGAACCTCTGCAACTCCGTAGGGATATTGCCTCTTTGGCATGTTTCTACAGAATATACCACGGGAAGTGCTCTGAAGAGTTATTCCACCTTATCCCGCCCTCCCCTTTCGTATCAAAAACAACGCGTGCTGGGCTCAGATGCCATCCTTACACGGTGGAGTCGACTAGAGTGCGTACCAACAAGTTTGGGTCCTCATACGTCTGCCGAACGATCAAGGCATGGAATTCTCTGCCAAGGCACGTGTTTATTTCTTCCTTCAATCCTGGGTCCTTCAAGCGGGGCGTAAAAAAGCACCTTCTCAGGCCGTCAAAGTAGAGACCTCAACATCGCCTCAGCTGCTATGAGGACGATGTGGAGGCCACTGCTCTTAGAGACCAGACGACTGCTTACCATCAGGCGGAGTGTGGTCATTTTGACGAGCAAAATAAAAAGAAATAAAAAATTCAAAATGGCCTATTGCTGTGGGGTAATTCAACTGACATGGAGAGAGAGTTCATAATGCAATATAAATACTAGAAGTAGGAATGTTCGTCAGGAACCAAAGCCATTTATTTGTAGAAGTAAGTGAAACAAGTAAATATGAGTCAAGGGATCCCACAAAACTAAAGTTTGAAACTTGTAGAAGTAGTTTTCCTTTCATAAAAATCAGCCTAGTTATGGCTATAAAAGTATATAACCACATCCCTATAAATATCAGAGAACACACAATCAAACAATGTAAAAAAAAATAAGAAAATGGCTACTGTAGAATTGCTTTTATACATTAAATGACTATTTTAATTTTAACAATGTAATTTCACACATTATAACAATATAAATAATAAATACCATAAAAAATTTTAAAACATAATTTAATTTAATTTATGTTGACATCTATGTAATTATTAAACTGTAAATTGACAATGTTTATAATATTTTTTATATAGTTACGATATTATCTATTCTTTTCGCACTTTTATAATTGTTTTTACTATTGATTATTGACATTTGTTGATAATAATGAATATTGTGCTTAATAAATAAATTTTTGTACTATGTAACAACATTTGTACGCCTAGTAAAGGCGAGATATGATGTACCTTAACCTTGTAACATCCTCTGTAACCATGTTACATACGAATAAACTTTCATTACATATAAAAAATAAAATATATATAACATAGCAGGGTACTTTTCATCCAGAAAAAATACTGTTCCTTAGCCAGCGAAGCTAGTAAGAAATACGCAGGAATATTTTATGGGCACAACAAAGTAACTAGCTCGTGGCTATAACCTGAATATAACACTATATAATATATGAGTAGGTGCATAAAACCTTATGGCGCAAATACTAATTAATGCCTTCATAATCATACTAGGCACCTGTGGTTCCGTAGTGCTTTCTATGTCATCATTTAATTTCGTATTAAATTCTTACTCTATTTTTAAAGGTAAAGTTTCTTTGGTCAAATAAAAAACATGGGACGTGTGTTCAATTTTAACATAAATATTAAATATTCTTCATAATGAATCGAATAAGTCGTTAAAGAAACGCCTGTTCTAGGTACAATTTCTGCCTCGCGGGGCACTTGACAAACCTTTAAACAACGGACACAAAGAACACCCCGACTCCGAACAATAGTAATGGATCAATCATAATGTTATCTTCGTGTGGGGATCGAACTGACAACACTCCGCGCAGTGGAAGTAGCGGGATGACTACTTAAACGACTACGCCATTTGTTCAGCCAGCTGCAGCCCCAGCTGTAGTAGCCTGTCTTGAATATGCCTTGTATAGAAATTAAACACGTCTCAAACGAATAGCAAGTAAGTTAACATGCAAATATAGTGACGACGTAGCATCTGTCCACCTACAGAGCCGGTTCTTCTTTTTCGACTAAATCTCTTTACAGGCCTTATACACATATACATACTTGTAAGTCCATTAGTATTAGGATACCGTTAATGTTCTTATACTTGATATATGTGTGGATAACTTGCAATAAATATAAAGACAAGATGCATTAAGATATATAAGGATATTTTACTATTTACGACAATTATTATTGTTTATGAGATTTGTTCGTATTGTGCTACGTCGTAGATCATCTACGGTAAAACGTAGCTAACATCTACAAGTTTAGTACGTCTCTATGAAGTACCTTAAATGCATCAATAGACTTCATAATCGCACAATTTAGTGTTCCTAATGTAGGTCACATAACATTGAGGTTACTGACAGTGTCCCCATGACCTTCATTAAAAGATCCAAAAAAATTATATAAATTACTTCAAAATTTAAAATGTATTAAATAAAAATATTATGCCTATTCTCAAATTGAGAAGAGGTGCACAGTGTGACAGTTTATATACGGAGCTGATTTTATTATTATATATTTTATAACACCTAAAATGATAATACCTTAATACGCAATTTAAACATTACTGGAAAATGTAATCGCAGCCAAATCCCACACTTACACGAATCCCATGAAAAGTGAATAATGACATTTAAAAGTCCACTGAAGCGAACATATGAGATAACAAAATGTTAGAAGAGCAACTGAACGTTCGCTGTTCATTGATGCAAGCTCTAACCAATCATAATTACCCACTTATAAACAAGCAGATTACACAAAAGACTTTTCAAACCGAAATTTAAATACTTGACTTAGAAATTGTCGATATTGAACTAGTGATGCATATACATAGAAAATTTGCTCCACGTATGAAATATGTGGGATCATTCTGCATCCAAGATATCCAGCTAGTACATCTTATCCGCCTATATAATTCATACTCCTTCCTTATATACATATATAGAGGCTACGTGTTTCCAATTGCTGTAATTCTGACAGACCTCCTTTTCTTCGATAGTCTCGTCATACTCTCCATGTTTACTCGTTGGCTTACTCTTAACGTTGTCATACCAGTAATCCAATTCAGAATCATTCAGATAACTAATCGTGTAATACGATAGAACATATTAAAATTTAACAACCTCTTTAACAGCCATGGACACGGGTAGAGCTGCTGAAAAGCAACTTAAACTTGTAGGCAAGTGTAAATTTAAATGGCCTTAAAATAATTAAAAGTTGTAATTTAAATGATTATTTTAAAATAACACTTATAATTATTTTAAGGCTATTTAAATTATATTAAGGTTTTTTTATACATATTAAAATACTGTAAAATTAATTTATAGTATTTTAATTTAGATGACGTAAGACAATATTACGACAGAATACCTTACTCATATTGCCTACAATATACCTATATCTTGTCGAACTAATTATAACTATCAATCATAGAATTCGATTTATCAAATTACACACTGAATACATCTTTTTGACAGCTGACGCTCTTTTTCTAAATTAATCAATTATTTTTTATATCGAATGATATTCAATCGAATTATTTTGAATTATAATAAGTTTTGTGACGTTTTTTTTGCAGATCTGTGTCGTTTGAGCAAAAACCTACCATGACTTATAAAGCCAACGTTCCGTGCCTACTTTTTGTACTATTTGTACCATGAAACATATGAATTAACTTTGCGATCGTCCTAAGCTCTACCAAGTCAGAAGGAGAATACCAAACTTCTTGGAAGACATATTCTTAATATTTCATTCGGCCCATTTTAAGTGTATAGCCTAGAGAAACCCTCTGAACTGTTCAAACAACGTACGCCTAAGACATTTCTTTTGAACTGTTATCCTGTCTCTTCTTCGATATACTTAAGTAAGGTAAAACATTTTCCACAACTATTCATGTATTACAAAATGATAAATACTCCATAATATACTATAAAGAACGAGCGAAAGGAGGCCTTAGATCTGCGTAGGTGTTATAATATAGAAACCTTAATTACAAAATAATTAGTACATTATAATATGCCATCTGTGTAAGCACTTTCCTCACATTTGCCAAACAAGCGACTAGCGATCTATTGATTTTAACCTAATGAATGTAAAAATCTAATAACAATCCGCGTAAATAAATAAAATTAACAAGAAAATTGAGTTTATATGATTCACATCACACAATAAAAGTGAATATAAATAAAGCTAAATTGCAACATAATAAGAAACAAAATATAAAAAATATAGAAAAAGGACATAGTCACACGACGTGATCAACATAATTATATTTCGGCAATAAATAAATAAAATAGAAACATAGCAATAGATCAATTACTGTTCACTATTAACTACTTTATCGCTCAGGCCTGTCAATATTTGGTATTTTATTTTGATTTAATTATTGTTGGTGGCAGACTTGAAGGAAGAATTACAACACGGTAACTCTTTCATCAGGTCTGCCACCAACTATATGACTGATGGTAAATAAGCGTTGCATAAGATATTGCAAAACAGATATACCGCGATGACCTGAAAGCTTTTGAAAAGGACTGGTAGGGGATATCCAACAACTTGGATTTGAGGGGCAGAAAGAGGTTTTTGCCGAGCAGTAGGAGATATTAACACGTAAATGCAAAAAACTAAAATAGAAGATAATGAAAATAATACAACCAGTTCGCTGCCCACTGTAAAGTTAGGTTATATAACATCTATTTAGCCAATCCATTGCCTCGTTAATGTACTTAATGCCTAAGAGAACTGTAGTAGCACCCCAGTAATGTATACCTCGCTAGTATTCAGTGGTTAATACCACTTACCAGGACCTTCCAGTGAACTAGGAGTGTGACTCAAGAAGCTGTTGTCGCATACCCGACTCATCTGTATTTCAACCAGAGCGGCTAAAAGCTATATAATAACATTGTAAGTTATGCTTAAACAAATCGGCTCTGTGTGTTATGATCATATAACAAAACATGGTAGCCACAGAAAAATCGATATGGTTGTATGTGTAAGCATTGAGTAACTATTGACATAGCTTAACATTCTAAACAAAAGCCTCATACAGCGAATGTGTGCATAAAATATGACCTAGATTAATTTATAGCATATTGTTTATTTCAGGGCATAGTTTAATGTTACTATTGTGATATTAGGTCAGTTGCCTATATATATAGATATATATATATATTAATACGTGAAGCAAAAACTTTGTACCCCTTTTTACGAAAATTGCGCGGACGGAGGAGTATGGAATTTGGCACAGCTAAAGTTTATATGGAGAAGGAGTGACAAATCCTAATATTTATATAAAATATGCATTAGAAATACATTAAATTAATGAAAAAACACTACACGCACACAACCATGCATTTGACACACGCAGTCGAAGCGCGTAAATATGGTTACACATATAAATTATAATGACATATATCAGCAATATCTTACAGGCAAACTTTGGTCGAATTTCGAGCACTAGGCGACCGCTAGTTTGATTTAATACATTAAACACATACCAACAATATTATAGTAATCAATAGAAATCTTCTTGTGCAAACAGTACCGAAATTGGTTATAAGAGATTAATATTTTAAATTTGGATATAAGAAAAAGTGGTGTTGTAGTGGGGTTATCTCGCAATCTCCCTCGCACAGCTGCCGTTACGTCACAGTTTGTATCATGCATCTTTTTAAGTCATTTCACCCTTACCCTAGTACCAGATATAAAACGCTTTAATTATTTATTTATATGTAGATTTCAAACATTCTTTCTATTTTAGAGTTTGGGTAATAATGTTTCTCTTAATTATAAAAAGATGTGGGCCAACTGCTCTATTATTAGTATTATGATAATAGCACTGTAAAGACAGACTTACTCAACAAATATTAATACAACGTTTACAAGCAACAATTAGACTGGGCGATCTTTTACATTGAGAATTATACACACTTCACTCGACACATTAGTAGTGAAGTGGTGATTACCTAACATCATCCACATTATATACATAGATTCGTAAATTGCGTGCACAATACTCTGTTTTCTACATTAAACATCGTAACTAATATTATAAATATTAATGTGACTTTGCTTGTTACGGTTTTACGCCTTAAGTACTTAACCGATCGTCATGTAATTTCGCATACACGTTGTTAGGGGGACAGAAAAAGACATAGGGTATTCACCCAGAAAAAAGTACTGTCCTAATGCATATTAAAATGACTACACTCCGCCTGACAGTAAGCAGTCGTGTAGTCCTCACGTGAAGTGATACCGAGGTCTCATGTTCATAAATATTAATAAATAAATAAAAATTAAAGGACTGGACCATTGGTCTAGTACTATTAGCAGTTAGAAAACTAGATTACCTTTGTTCTTGAAAACAAACGCTTGCCGTATCAATAAATCTTTATAAGCACTTAAATTAATTGCTCCCTTTCAGACAGTAAGTCGTGCGTGGGTATTTCCATTTTACTCTACATACATTTTATGCAGATAAAACAATTTGCTCTCATAGTATTGAATAGTCTGTCGACGTGTATTGTTTTCCGACGCCTACTGCCATTTTATAGGTATTAAAGCACTCGGTCTATTCCTACAAAGGATGATAGAACTGGTTTTACCTTTTATTATGGCTATGTGGATGAAAACCAAAATGTATAATACTGCCACCTAGTGAGTGTTTTTAATATAACGTAATAGTAGAATTTACATTATTTTAAACACTATATATATTTTTAGGCTTCAAATCTTTTTAAATTCAGTATAGACGCTGCTGCTCTTTTGCTTTCTGTATAATGGTCTATTAACCAATCCTTGCTTGATAATACCTTTTCTTTGTAATATTCATATAGACTGCAACGCCATTTGACTGCACCACTAATAGTTCAAGTAGTCTCCAGTTCGAATGCAAAAAGTCATGCGAGTTCGATCACTAGAACAACACAGCACGTTTATTTATCCTTAATTAAGTTTTAGTTTTTACGGACGTCGCAATTTACGTGCTAAAAATAGTTACCTTCCTATAAGCTTATAAGACTAGTCGAAACGAGTGTCTAATGGTCTAAAGTGAAACTGGATTACATTTCTAGTTAACATTAACCCTAATTTAGAGGCTATATTACTAGTTAAACAAACCCAGGTAAAAGCGTAATTAGCTTTTTCTGTTAAGTCAAATTACTAAAGCTTGCAATAGGAATAGTGCCAGAAAAACCGTCGCATAGAGTAGACCTTATCATTCTATTAGTGTAGAAACGTAGGTTGTTTCGATTGTTCTAGTCTTTACATCAATTTTCTTTAGTTACAATCTAAAACGGATATAGAATTTTTTGTATCTTCTAATGACAGAATTATTTTTGGCATTAGAGATATAGTTATGTTAAGTACAAAAAAATAATATGTCATAATATCTGTTCTGTATATAAACTGGCCCTCTAATGGGCACAGGCCTCTTTTCAGTGTGAGAAAGCTCAGGCCATAGTCCACTGCCACGTATGTCTTCGTGAACTTTATGGAGAATTCAGACATACAGGCTTTATCCTCATGATATTTTTTTTGTCGTTAACATCAGCGATAATTAACTATTTAATTGGCACGTAACTTCAAAAAGTCAGAAGTGCATACTATGGGTCGATCTCAAGACCTTTTCGTAGGAGTCCAAAGGTTTTCCACTAAACTGTTGCTGCTAAGTACAACAAAAATCAGGTTATTTTTAGAATCTAATCTAAAGATATATTTGAAAAGATCTTTAATTAACCAAAACTTTAATAGAATTTCTTCGACTAAACTAGCTTATATATGATTATTTCAAGTAAACAAATATTTAATATAAACTCTACAACTAATCATAACTTATGTCATCTTTCATATTGAATACACAGCTCGTGATACAAAAACATGTTTCAAGTCCAGTCAAGTCAAGTCAAAAATCATTTATTTATTTAGGTCACAAAGTAACACTTATGAACGTCAAAATATATGGGTTAGTGAGTTTACTAAGTTACTGAAGCTACATTTAGGTTAGTTGCTAGGTTCAGGCAAAGGTTTGAGCCTATGAGAAGAAACCTGCAAGAAACTCACGGCCACTCTTTTAAATCGCCAATTAAATATAATTTCAGTATTTTACAACTCAGATTAACAATTTGTTGCAGTCATTATGCCATATACTACAGACTATAAAAAAACTAAAGATAAAAACAGTAATAACTTAATAATATTATAGAGATTAAATAATTTGGGCTAAGGTATATGTTTTAATATAAATCTAAAATAGGCAGTAAGATGGCATGATGGCGCATACACTTACACTTTGTGACAATGCAAAGGTAGTCCGTGACTAAATGCGGTTGTGCATTTATATTCTTCAATAATAATCAAATTAAGAAACAAGTTACTTGTTAACATCACAAATAATCACGAGGTACCTCTACATTACTAAATTGACTTAAAAGTAATACAGATCTTTAAATCCTGTATGCAATAAGTTCCATGAGTTTTTGTCATTTAAGTAGTCGTTGACTGAATAATAACCCTACCGAATAAGTTGTATTTGAACGGCGCTTTTAAATTTAAGTAATGGTAAATTTATTATATTAATAGGTAGATTATTAAAAAAACGTATACCGAGTCCCGCAAATGTATTGTGAACTTTATGTAAACGATGATATGGGCCTACTAACTTATGCTTATTTCTAGTGTTTACGTTATGGATACTTATCACTATTCATATTATATAAGTGAATATTATGTTTAATAAACATAATGTTAGCAAATATATATTGCGACGCAACAGTAAGTATGCCTATTTCTTTAAAAAGTTTTACAAATATATTCATTCAGACTATACCATAACATGTAGCAATCGATGCAAAGTAGCTCTACGCCGTAGCCTCGTGCTACAAGCTTCTACGAACAATCCGAACAGCTTATAATTCAAAAATCAAATAAGCCTTTAACGCTAGTAATGTGTTACTTTTACGACCTGTTCTACTGCATATTTTGTACTACCTACAGATAACTTCCCACTCAAATGTTCTAGAACAAAATATTCATAACTTAATACTAACTTCAGAACACTTTTCACTACTCGCAAGTATCTAGCACAACGCGTAATACTCTTTAGAAAATAATATCTTCAACCATATTATTTATAAAGCCTCTTTTGTTGCAGAATACAATAGAATAAAAGATGTCTTAAAAAACTTAGATACATGTTTATTTTCGTCTAACTAAATCTTAGGTGAGCTTACGTAGTAAGACTTAAGTAAAACATATTTTGAGTGCAAAAGATGCACGTCGTAAGAGATTACTGTGATGAAAAAAAAAATCACAATATAGGTCTTTTTTTAGAAACATAATATGCTTTGTAACGATAAAGATAAACGGCTCAAGTGACGAAAACCCAATGGCTAAAACTTAAGATACGCGATAATTTAAGCGATCACCGTGCGTGGCACTATTAATGCGAGTAATGCAGGTTCCATTCCAGCAAGTACACAGAATATCTAACTGAGACAATTTTTATTGTGTCTTTATAGCATACATTGTTTTATGAGCTGTAAGACTAACGGCACTTGCACGAGCTCATAATGAAAACGATCGATGCGAGACATGCCCCATGCCAGCTCTTCTTGTGTTGTGGACAAACTTTTTAAGTTTGGATATTGTTTCTAGTCTGGGTATAATTTGTATTAATGTTTAATAATAATATACTGAACAATACAATTATATGAACTAAAAATGTTTATTTTTTGTTTACGCACGTTGGCTTAATTGTAGGAAAATTGGTCAGTATAGTGTACGTATAAGAGGGTGTAAATATTTTAGTAAGTATATCGCTAAGATCTAAAAGAGTTATAGAGAGAATATGCCAAAAATACATAACTAAATCAGTAATATATTTTGGACATATTCTTATGGAAACGTAGCATCGTTTTAATACTATGTTATAACAGATAATTTCCTTTAGTAATATAATTTCCTTTCCAATCTTTTTTATAGAAGCGATTCACTGTGCCTAACACTAATCCAACTAACACTGCACTATTTAGTATTATAAATAAAGACTGGCAACACCCGTTGACAGGAGATCGCTTAATCAAATAGTTAGTCGGTACTTTTTTATCAACTTTATCCAAACTGTCCTCAAACTATTTGTATAATTCAAATAGCAGAAATCTACTTGAGCCAAAAATAATTGAATCTAAACGTAAACCAAATGTGATGTTATGACCTGTTTCCTACTTAGGCATTCCGTGTAGCCTGACCTGCCTAGAATGTGTTTATTAAAACAAATAGCTGCGCAAATGTAGTGATGGCCCGCTGTGCACTCTTATCGATGCCCTAAAACGTTCGCGAGGAATTCGTGCCAGAGCTTCCGTTATCGATCAACTTAAATTTCAGGCCGCGAAATATTCGCCAGAATTTGTACGGAAACCAAACCAGTATATCTTATACGTATATCATAGGTTCACGCCTGTATGTTTAAGAAACGGTAGACAGAAATGTAGATACGTGTATTACACCTATATTACTTCGACCATATTTCAAGGTTTGCCTATAAAAACTTAATGTCGCTTTTTAGCACTTTGCAAAATTTCATGATGCTATCATTGATTTAACAAGTAGTACGTACAGAGGTGATATATCAACTATATTGCTTGTACCACATTTTAGAAGGCATGCTCTTCAACTGACTCAGGCGGTTATTATAAATACACTTTTCGGTACAAAATCTGAACATTTTAAACATGCCAGTATGTTGTTATGCTCCTGCCTAATTAATATTGCATTCAAACGTGTCGGTCCAGTTATCGCATGGCTCAGGCTAAGAAAATTAAAGAGCATGCACTCTACGGTTGCTATTTAGTTGAGAAGTCTTCTTTATTACGTAGCACTTAAATATTAAAAAACAATGGCTTACTACCGAATCACCAACAACCCACAAACAGTCATCAAAGCAATATTTGTCCCGTAGCTATAAGATTACATTAGAAACTCATTCATATGATCAAACCATTCGAATCGCACCTTCAAAGTTATAAAAGAATATTATTCGATCATTAGGATTTTACTGTATATGTAATCGTTACCTCGGAAATAATTGTCGGGATCAACCGCTTTTCAGACATTTCAGACGACCTGTGAGGCGCCCTAACAACTGTGATAAAAATAAAATGGGTATTCACAGAATACTTTAGCGGAACTTACAGAGGTAAGTTAATGATCGGCTCCCGCCTAAAGTATTCTCCTCTCTAGGCGACGAGCAAAATGTGGTAAAGTAAAGGTGCGTAATAATCTGGTAGCTCGGCAAGGCTAGCGGTCACGTGACTCCGTACTTCAATGACCTTTTCAAATTGGACAAGTTGCTCCTCGTAATAGAATAGTGTGACAGGTTAATATAGAGTTTTACCTTGTGTATATATTGGTTTTCTGTTCGATAGCAATTTCGGAAGTCGAACTGTATAAGAAAATCTGGTGTAATTGTAAAAGATGTTGATAGGTATTAAAGGAAAGAAATATAGATTCCGGACTGTCATTACCATCCTCATTGCCAATCAGGGATCAAAAGGGGTTCAATTTTCTGCTGGAAAATTCTCAATCGTCATGTGAAACTATATCCAGTGAAGCACGCTACATCGGTTACTTGAGTTTGTGTTCTAGTGATTTGATAGCTGCAGCTACTTTGATTAACAGCTGACAATGGCTAGCCGCGTTGATGTTAAAGTGACATACAGTATCGAGCAACGTACTTTACAAAATAAGCAGGCAAGAAGACAAAGATAACATGACATGACGTCACATGGCAGCTAGCGTCGCAAAGAGGTCAACGTTGGAAAATTAACATAGTGGTTATTTTACACACTGTGATACTTGTCTTGTCTCTTTAAATCACTGTGTATTCATAAATATTCTACCACATAAACACCATCTAGCCCAAACTAAGCAGAGCTTGTACTATGGGTACTAGACAATGTATAAACATACATATATACATTTATTTTTGTAAATACATACATATTATACATGGAAACACCCAGACCAAGACAAACACCCATGTTCAAGCACACAAATGTTTGACTTGTGCGGGAATCGAACCCGCGTTCTCAGGCGTAGCAGTCGGTTACACTAACCACTACGCCATCGCATTCTATGTATTGTATTATGTTAGGCTGTCTTGGTATCGTTAGCGAATGCGACGGCTGCGCATATGACCCCGGTCTACGTAAATTATTGTTTTAAAAAAAATATTTTTAGCAACGCTGGGATAGCGACTGGTCCCAGTGTTCAGCAATAGGCTCGTCTCCTATTACGTAGGACCAATTACTTGCGAAATATCGATTATATACATCTCTGCCTACCCCTATGTTGCATGTATGTGAAAGTTTGTAAAGATGTTTCAATGTTTGTTACTGAACCAAGCTTAAACCATGGCACAGATTTGGATAGATTTAGCACTATATGTACACCTAGATAAACACATAAAATTATTCCTATTCTAATATCCCGTGAGAGACACGATTCTCGACCAAAAACTAGTTTACTTAGTTACCAAAAGCATATGAAATGGTTCTGCAACCTTATAATATTGACTATTTCTTTATGTGTAAAAAAGCAGTTTGTGTTGAATCGATTTGAGACCCATATTTGTATGATGCAACAATGAAAAGCTAAGCTGGTATGATAAAAAATGAATATGCGGTAGAATAATGGTAGGAAGGCTTTCTCACTGGCAGCTAAGCGGAAAAATGCTCATTTGGCTTACATAAAATACTTCCCGAGATGTGCGCTCCGGTAAGCACTGATACCAGCCGGGCTGACCCGGGTCTGTAATTTAGAAAGCCATGTTATGCACAATTACAGGATTTCCTAATAAATTTGATTTAACATTGGTATCCTTGAATTTGATTTTAAATATTTTTATTCAATTTAAAAGCAAATTTTAAATGCCGATCTTAATTGTAGTGTTCGGGATAGATATCGAAACCGAGACCATTCGATTGCAAGTTCGAATCAAAGCGTTACATATTCGGTAAATATCACTAATTTAAATCTAAAGTTTCATTCATCAGGTCAGAATTTACCAATTTCAAATACTTTTAAGACTTTGTTTTTGTACTATTTTAATTTAATTACAATATATCATAATGGAGGTTTTCAGTATCTAACAAAGTTTATTTCTATCAAATAAGCCCAAAATACTTAACAAACTGTAGAAACTGAAAGTATACCCAAGCTCAAAATTATAATCAGTTGACAATACATTCGTGCTGGGAGCAAACATTACCCTGACTAATAGTCAAAGAGATTATTATTTTAACGCACAAACATTGCAGAACAGTAAAGATTTAAGAATTCGTGTAAAGCTAGTAGTATTTTTTCAAGAAACTTAAAGTATACTTATAAGTTTATTTTGGCGGTGACATTTTAAGTTAAAATACAATATTTGGAGTACAGTACAGCGTATCAACAGCGGTACAGCATATTTGTTAAAGAGAAGAATAAACAAACGCGATTGAGATAAACGCTAAAAAAAAGAATTTTTCTTTTAGTTCCGGTAGTTTATTAGCTAAAGATGCTGACGATATAAAATTTGACCTGGTACATAGGATCACTTGACCCTAAGCTATGCTTTTCTTATATCAAACATCTTTAGTTTCTTTGTTGTGTTGTTGTCTGGAGTCAACTGCTCGCAGCGACGATAACATTCAGTCTCATTTTGAAAAATAATGGGCTTATGATATCGACCTTTCAACGATATTGTCATTCTGATAATTGAATTATTGATCACTTCAATAGAATAAGCCTTTTCAATGGCTTCTTTATTTATTTTTCTTCATTTTCCAAGACCGATGTTCTTAAAGACCGATGCTTTCGATTTAGTCCAATACACTATGTTCTTATATCAGTTTAGTAAAGATATTAAAGTAATAGACAAAATTCAATTAAGATTAGCCTTTACACAAAAAACACACACTTGTATATAAAATACTGAACAACATAATATTCTTTTACCTACCAAAATAAAAACATTTTTATCAATTTTGATAGGTAAAGGAATGTCATTTGTTCTAGTGACGATCTTGTTAATTCAGTGGCATAAGCGTAAAATATGTTACCTGCAATTGAGAGGGTTCAGGTTCACGTCAAGGATCGTACAAATTGTTATTGGTTTTATTGCGAGAAAGCCAAGATACCAGCTCTGATAAAATCTAGAATTTTGCCCAATGGATCACCAAAAGTATAATCCTTATTATATAGGCCTGAAATATAATATAAACGCTTATTCTTAAGACAACTTATGATGTTAATAAAGCCTTGTGGGGACTTTACAAGCCTACAAGTAACGGAAACACTATACACTTATATCAGATCAATTGTTTGTAAATCACAAAAATAATTGTACTGTTTGCGTTTCGAATCTACAACACTCGGTGACCGCCCAAACCACTACACCATCAGTACAATCAATGTGAATGATATACATACATACGTCTGCCTATGCTTCGGTGATAAAGGCGTTACACCATATATACGCTTATCTTAATTCTATAAACAACTGTTGACTTCCAACGCTAGATTTTACCACAATATTACCCAAAATATCTTATCTACTTTCTTAACCAAAATCTCAGAAAGTAGGCTAACAATTAACAATACCTAAACATAAGCTATAGACGAAAACAACTCAGGAACTTTCCCCTACGTAATGAAAACAACCGCCTTAACACTGAATTATTAGAATGGTATCCAACACTTGCACGTAACAACAACCCGACATAATTAGGTTAATCTTCAAAAAGTCCAAATTAAACTAAGTAAAAAGGTTTTAAGAATATTTAATCCAGTTATTAGTCATTCCATTGTTGGAAGGTGATTTTGTTGGGATTAGGGAAGCGGTCACGGTGCGCCTGTTTTAAACTAAGGGTTAGCTGGTTTAACATAAATAAAATTGCAAGGGCCACTGGCATTCGTTAGCACAGTGAGATTCGGCCGAATCTCACGATCACGGGTCCCGGGTCGATTGATTGTTATTCGGTTAAGACACACTAAGGTGCAGTATGGATTCTAATGCCTATTACATGTCTCACAACTGACTCGATAATACGTCCTATGGGAAATTGGTAATTGTGAGTGTGGCAAATCTGTGCCTACTCTTTGGATATATACTGGCATGAGTTTTTACTTATGATCATGTACAAAAGCGAAGCTGTAAAATCCTGTAGCGAGTAGGACCTCCAAGTAAACGAAATGTCGTGTATATTGTATGTGTTATTTGTGGGTGAATAGTAATCTTTGCTAAGGCGCAGCACTGCCGAGCGACTTTATTTATTGAAATGATGGCGTCTCCCAAGTAATGCGTTACAAACGTTTATAGATAATAATAACTACTTACTATTGGGCGGATATGCTTGTTTAATACTTATGTTCTTCTTTATTGGCTTTGCGGTCATTGCTCCGTGTCTAGGCCGTTATTCATTTCAACTCATTTTAAATATAAAAAACTATTAATATCTGCTTAGGTACTTGTGAAAAATAATAGTGTGGTGCCTCTCCCTAAAACATAAATATAACTAAAGAAATATGAGTATATTACACCGAAAATATAACTTTTGCGAAAATATCGGCGTTATTCTATTGCAACATAAAAAGCATATAAACATATACCTGTTTTGTTATATAGTCTAATGTTTATTATACACCTTTCAGACGTAGATGGCTTACCAATAGTGGTGCTTGAGTTTTACTACTTAAGGTAAGTTAGCCTTAATGGAGAAAAAACGAACCGATGCCCGTATAACGTATTCTGGGTGAAAATAAGAACTAATGATTTCTATTGCGGAGGAACAAGGTGTGATGTTACTGCAACCAAAGATAGAATCCTCCGACCAGGCTGGATAATCGTGCTTAGCGGGCTGCGGCCCTACAATTGATATCAAGAACATAAGTTATATATAAATATAGTATTCATATATAAATATAGTAGCTCGCATTTAGAACTTCACTTGCATGATTCAGTCCTTAGTAGAAGTTGTATGGAGATTTGTTTAATTGAGTACAGCACCCGCTCTCGTCTTTTATCGTAACTTGCTTGTTGTATGAAGCTATATATAATTCATTCATTTAAAATCAAGAAGTACAACCCGCCATTGCGAATTATTTTGAACGGTAAGAATTAGTAGCCTCGCCCTTGGAAATCCCAGTCTTACAGGAAACTAACGTTAGTTAACTAGTGTAGACTAGTGTAGTCTTCCGGGATTAACACAGTAATAGTATTAGTATACTATTACTGTGTTAATATCTACTGGAGGAGAGTGATATCTCTGATATTGCATTGATAGGCTACTATGACCGCATACTATCGGTAAATCTTTTTGTTGACTCGCTTTTGCAACTTTGTTGTAAAAAAACCTCATGTCATATTCCGCCGACCGAGTATTTGTGGGTGCCACAGATACACGCAGTAGGGGTCGTCCAATCCGAGTTATTTTTTTAAGCATATCTCTCAATTATATAATTAAAACTTGAAAAAAAGAGCTACTACACATTGTATGCATTTGTTACGGCAAGGCAGTTATCACATAACCATAATCTTTACAAGATTAAAAATGAAGGCGATAGAATTGACCGTCCTACTTTTCTTTCTATCTTATAATTTCATATCCATAAGCGGTAGTTACCACTTCTCATTAGACAGGCCACGGGTTCGCCCACCATCAAAACCAATGGCAACCGTATGATAAGTCAAAGATTATCCCAATGCAAGATCATATAAAAAGGAACCATGGCCTTAAAGCGTTTTGATGTTCCACTGCCAACGGTCCTTTTAAACATACAAAGTTTTAAACATTTTCTAGAAGCTTTACTAAAACATGATTAACGTTATGTGCATGTGAGTCCCACAATGAGAACTAATCGAAGCAGCCAAAGGGTTACGGGTCGCAACTCGGTTGGAAACGAGATAAAGTTTCAGCCAGCGTTTGCGGGTTAATTTACTGTCGCGGCCCCTGCACAGGCCACAACTCACCGTGATTTTAAGCACATTGTACCGTACAAACTAACTTTAACTCATATCCTCATGTTATTGGTCAATTTTGGTCAATTGTCCGACTGAGTATCCTCATTCATTGGTTTATTGTGTTTTCTGGCCTGTTGGGTGAGTTTTGTTGGTCATCAAAACACGTCAACTATTGTTTTGTAACATATATAATGGCTTTGAAATTAAACTACTATATATGGATTTTATCGCGTGGTTTATTTAACACTTTATTAAATAATGTTGAAACTGTTCCATTACTACCTATTATTAAACTTTACTACTTTTGCTAATTAAATTATTTAAACTATTTATTAAAATTGTTTTTATTTAAGTTTACACTTTCTCCGACGTTTTGGTTGCGTTTTAGAAGGCATGTTCACGGGTAGACTGAGATGGTAGAGCTACCTACTTAGCCTCCCCGTTAATAATTTAATAAGCTTAATAAGTAGTAAAGTTTAATAGTAATAGTGTAACAGTTTTAAATAATTGTTAAATAAACAACGCGATAAAATCCGTGTAAAGTGGTTTAATTTTATTGAATTACATTCGCGTAAACGTAATACAATATATATATCATGGCTGCTTGTTTTCTGGTGATGGTTTATTTTATGCTCCGCCTAGTCGTCAGAATATTTCAAGTATGCCATCTCAAGTCGGTTGCCCAAATAATGATTTTCAGATACATTAGTGTAGTGAGTGATACCCTACGTTATGGAATATAGCGTAAATAATCCATACTCAATGTAGTTATTGAGTTTTTTTTTGCAAAACATGTCAATAATAGGTTGTCCGATCAAGCAACAAATCCCATAACTCGCCATTGGCAGTCTTACGATACTATTATTTTGCTGGTTAGCCTAAACCTCAAAACGTTGACAAACTATTTTACTTAAATAATAAAATATTGTTGAATAACTTAGTATTAACTTACACATCAAGTCATATAACCAATTAACTTCTCAATCTCCACTTGAATTCAAAAACATATTCGAGACATTCATTTCGATATTCAAACATTATAATCAATATGATACATTTGAAATAACAATACTCTCAACAAGGTACTTGAATCGAATAATGGTTAGTTTACTCTTGATATTAAATCAAGTCGAGAATTAATTATTTATCTAAACTTCTTATCTCTACATAAAACCGAATTTAAACCGAGGCAGGATCGGATTATAATAATTCTAAAGCTAAGACTTAATTGTATTTTGCACAATAAACGAGAGAAAATGGTGGCTTAACTTAGTACTGTAGTATTTACGGCGAAGCCAATGTTTCTTTGAACAAAAACTCATTGAAGGCTCTATGTCATTATTAAGCAGCGTTGCAATTTCAAGGCGTTTTTATGAGCAAAAGAACTTCGCTACTTGAAACGTTTGGAAATTGTTTCTTCGCCTAGTTATCTTTTTTGTGCAGATGAGCAAGAAATTTCTGAAAGATTAGCTTGAGTCGATAATGAGTTGGTTACGAATAATGCAAGTAAAACATTAATGTTTAGTAAAATGAAACGTAAGGTATCCAAGCCTAAATATTTCTTTCTAGAAAGCTCTTAGTAAACAGAGGACAATGCGAACTCTATGTATAAATAATGTTTCTATGAAAAGCTACTTACTATATTATAAGATACTAATATCATTGATTGATTATTCGACTTTGACATTTAGTACCTAGATATAATATTACGAAGAATATCACATTCGTATTTATTAGTTGGTTATTCTTGGACTCTTTTGTTTAGGTTCTCTTTACTTGTGATACTTTCACATCGACGGTCATCAAACGACAAATTTGCGACTAATTTTGTGGTTAGCCAAATTACTTTCATAACTAAGGTGGTAAATGAGATGATTGCTGCTGATCTCCATCCGCCTGGTTGTAAGTCGTTATAATAGCTCATGAATGCTTGCCATCCATTGCATAAACGAGCGCGCAGCGGTATCACTTATGTGTCGAATCTAATCGCTGTGCTGTCAGCGACAAAATTCACATGCCCATGGTTAACTAACTACACAGAGCCGTCTATGCAGACTAGTACTTTAGTCAAGAAAACCACAACACAAGATTTTGGCTGCTTCTTCTGTACGGCATTTATCTGATTAGGGTGTGCTAGTTTAAGCAATCCTGGTGTGTCTTCTCATCTCGGAAATGTAAATAAATCTATTAATAAGACTTTCTATAATTGTAATATCCAAACCTAATTCTTCAACGTGGCTTTGCTTTGAGGCAACTTTTATCTTAAAAAAATTGAATTCACTGGACTAATATTTTTTTAAGTGTTTCAGAATATTTTTGTTAAAGCAATCCTAAATAATATTATAAATGCGAATGTGAGTTGTGTGTTTGTTTGTTACGCTCTCACGCCTTAACTACTCGACCGATCACCATGAAATTTTGCATAAACGTTGTCAAGGGTACAAAATAGGACATAGAGTACCTTCCATCCAGAAAAGGTACTGATACTACCTTTTTTTTACGTGGAGGAATGCTTTGATCTTTACCCCTTCGCAGGGCCGGGCGGAGGGGTTATGTCGGACTCACGGGGATAAAAAGAGCAAGATGGTAATGATAATAATAATATACCTTTCGGAATACCGACTAAACTTATCACGGTGTTCCTCGACAATACCGCAATCGACGGGGCCGTACGAATCACTTCCATATGCGGTCGCAACTCCACCGATGTTTCAGCCCGCCGTATGAAACGGTAGGCCACTACACGAAGAGACCTACCCTTTAGGCACTGCTCACTTTTCAAAGCCCTATTGTCCCTCCTTCTCCCTAGAGGGTAGAGAGATACGACACAGAGGCGCGCGTGAGAACACGCACGCTGGCTCTCGGACCTGGTGCTGATTGGATGGCGGGCAGGCCCACAAAGCCCACTACCCCCAGGTCAAACTGATACTACTCTAACCTAACCTACATTTGCGAGAGCGAAGCCACGTGCAAAATTTAGTATTATTGTAATAACCAAAATTTTATTATTTATTATATATACCCGAGTAATATAAATATTACCTTTTTTTTCTCGTTTTCTAATTTATGCAGACGAGCTTATATACTTACCTTACTGCAGGATTATTGTACAGTGTTGCATGGCCGCAATCTTCTACTTGTGGCCTTTACCAGTCGTGCCCTAGTTTGAGTGAAATCCCAAATTAAGTAGAGGTCCTTTTGTACAAGGGATCGAAAGGGTGGAAGGCCACCTCATAATAATAATGTAATAATTACAATTCAAGGACCACACTCAGCCAAAACACAACAAACCACTGCCTCATCAACTCAAGTAAAGGCACTATAGCTGAGTACTTAAATTTGGAATAATATGGTTCCAGCAGCTGGTTTAATATACTTGCATATTGGAAAACTTAATCATTTGCTTCTCGAAGACTATCATACCATATTACTATCAGAACCATAACAACACTTTGAAGGTTACCAATGTCGAATATCCGCTTTTATAGATATTGTGATAACCAAAGTGGCTAAGATGTTCACTAAGAATTGTGGCTAGAGGTAAATCATCGTACCAAAAGCTTGTCAAAATTGTACTTTGAAAACCTTACCGAAATGTGGTCTACCCTAAATATCAAACCCGAGATAGGACCATTCGTAGTATTTCTTAGATACGGCAGACTAACAGACTTGATTAAATAAAGTAGTACTTTCTTATTTAGTTAAACATCACTATTAGTCTAAAAAAGTCCAGCTACATTTTATGCCGAAATACTTTTACCTAGATTAATATATAGCCCTTAAGCGCTTAGGTCGCAGTCGACAACCTTAATCTAATGAAATTGGTCCTATCAATAAAATGTAATATAAAATAAGTCTGGCACATCTCGCGTATTAGAAAATATAGTATCATACAAACAGATAATCCAAACCCTTAGAGTAAAAAATGCCAGTCAGTGGTGCGCCTGGTACGTCTTAGGCCATTCAATTTGTCGTAACCAAGAGAGACCCTTCTCAATACGTAATTGACACAAGCTTATCCCTAAAGTTAGAACCACAATTTGTTCACATTTCTGTAAATAGTGACTTGCTATTTTCACCCGAAGCGCCTTCGATATTTTATACAAAGTACAAAAAATTTGTTTGTAAACAAAATATTCGCTGTATCTAAACTTCTGTTGGAAAAAAGGACTGTTCATCAATAAAACTTCCCTGTTATCTAAAGGATAGAGTCTGGAATTGCGACCTGTAGAAAACAATAGGGTCATACCTATTATCTGGCATCCAAAACATAGCTTCCATATTGTGGTTGTTCTACATCTTTGACTCACCGCTGGGACACCCAAGTTATGATCAATTTAGCACACAACTATATAAGTAAGTAAAATAAAAAAACATACATAAAAACACCTCCAAGTTGTCGCGAGAGTGCCTAAAGTGTAAATTCGATTTCAATACTAATTATTGGTCGTGAAACAGAAAAAAATAATGTTCTTAGTCAGCTAATCGCAAAAAGAACTTTGTAAGATAATAATTCACACCCTTGAAAGCTTTTAAAGTTTCTCTGCGTTCGTGTAACTTTGTTTTATAAAGCTATTACTCATTCTTTTGTTAGCGATTGTGACGGCAAATTTTTCACGATGAGACAAATTTTGAGAATAAATTAACCAGTGTTATAATCTTGTGCAATAAAAACCTTTCAGTTTGTATTTCAAGTGTACCTGGCCCTTCTATCTAATTAATTTTGAAGGGTTTTGTTAAGAGTTTTTATTGTTAAGTACTAAAGCTACCTATGTATAATATTGTCTTATGTTTACGCGAATGTTATACATTGAAATTAAACACTTTATACGGATTTTATCGCGAAGTTTATTTTACTTTAAACACTGTTATTACATAATTTTGATCACTTCAGAACGTTGGGACAACTACCATCTTAGTCTCCCCGTGAACATGGCTGCTGTAAAGCAACCGAAACGTCGGGGCAAAGTGTAAACTTAAATATAAATAGTTTTAATTAGAAAATATATAGCTTAAATAGTAGTAAAATTCAATAATAGTAGTGTTAGAGTTTTCAAAATTATGTAATAACAGTGTTTAAAGTAAAATAAACAACGCGATAAAATCCGTATAAAGTGTTTAATTTCAAAGCTACCTATGTATGTATATAATTATATATTAGGCATCAATATAATGAAACTCTTATTAAGGTTTACAGACAGTTGTTGATGAAGGACTTTGATAATATTTTCAATAATCTTCGTATTAAACGATGAACGACATATTACTGGCTGTGAATGACACAAATGTTTGTCGTATCGGGATCGAACCCACAACACTCGGCGCAGTAACAAGGGCGAAGCAACGACTTTAACTACCACGCCACCGGTGCAAAAAGCTTTCAAGATATACATTCAGTCTCTATAAATGAAAATGTTTCTAAATATCATTACTTAATCAGATAGAAAGTTTTTTTGTTAATCCGGTGCAAAAATGCCGTCGGCATTAGAAGGAGATTTGATAAATTAACTGTCGACTTAAAATTCCTCTGTTTAGACTTTTCTAAAAGTATGATAAGGCTCTCTGGAGTGTCCCTTCTTGTTAAACTACCTTCATTAGTCATGGCTTTGTTACTTTTAAGGGTCGTTGTTAGGTCCAAACATATTTAACCAAAATAAGTTGGACCTTATTTAAATCGCGGCTGTACTCCTACATAATACGAGTACAAATGGATTCATGTATTAAACGATTCATTTATTTGGGAAATGGGCTCAGTTGTTTGTTATCTCGAATATCAAGCGTATGCAAATAATCATTTTAAAAATGTTTGTTGTAATCTGATATATTTTATTTCAATTTGTAAAGAGGAAATATGGCGTCCATGTCGGTTTTGTATGATGAAATTATGCTGATGTTTATTATATTAATTCTATCATTGAAATTTAGAATAAATAGAAAACATATTTGTCATGTATAATGCTTAAATATTAACCTAAATATTACACTATAAAGTATAAGAGTAGTCTTTATATATAAAAATATATATCTTCAGCTTTTAGACTGTAAAATCTAAGATTTGTCTTTCTAATTGTACAATTATTTAATTAAAATAAGCATAGGTATATATTATAGAAATCTTTTTATATCGGCATCCATGCAAGCGAGCTAAATATTATTACTATGTCATAAAACAGAATAACATGAATTATAGTTTTTTTATGGTATAGGAGGCAAACGACCAGACGGATCGCCTGATGGTAAGCGATTATCGCCGTCCATGGACACCCGCAACACCAGAGTGTATTGCTGGTCTTTTAAATTTGCCCCCTCCCCAGGGGTTGAGCTTCCGGTACCGTCACTCACTCGTCGAAACACAACGCAAGCGCTATTTTACGCCGGTTTTTTGTGAGACCGTGGTATCACTCCGTTCGAGCCGGTCCATTCGTGCTGAAACATGGCTCTCCCACGGTAAAAACATACATGATTAACATATGTGCTTTTTCTTCCGTACAAAGTAAAATAATTATACGCTACATTTTTTTTTTATTAGGGGAGCTTACAGCTACTTGAATAGTTATACAAATTAGATCAATAAAAGCCAATAACAAGCTTCCACGATTAGCTTGCAAAATGATGGTATCTTTGAACAGCTTAAGCACAGTTAGTTATGAGAATGAGTACTTAACAGATGGTTTCACAAGCTTGAGCCACTAGATCCAACATTTATATATTATAAACAAAGTATTTTAGTTAAACAGAATCTGGCAGAATGTTGACTTGTCGGAGCGACGACCTCTGTCGTGCCAGGGCGTCGCCTAGGAGTCGTCGCCCGCAGACTTTTCCTGTCTGCATTGGGCACTGCTGGGTGGGTCCTTGACGTAGTTTCAGTTCCAGCGACCCATCTACCATACAGAGCAGCGAGATGGCACACCCTGGTGGTTTTAGTCGGTAGGCCCGAAGTCTCCGGAGAGCCCGACATAACCTTGTCGCCCTCCCCCTGTCGCAAGAGGGCACGTATAAGAAGCATTTCCCCAAGTTAAAAAATAATAAAAAAATAAAAGAATGTTTACTAGTAGTAAAAAGATCAAAACGACTGTCGACATTTATTTTGTTAAATTTATTGAATGCTCAGAAAGCAGAAAGCTGTTTACGTACTCTAAAGTTGATAAGGGAAGGAAGTCTTTGTATTTGTTATTTTTTACACGTATACATTATCGGCATATCATTAGTATAGTTTGTAAGTCATAATAATAGAGATGACACTTCAATGAGAGCTAGAGAAGCTTTTGAGGGCATCCTGGAATACAGTACCTATAAACAATAGACTCCCTAACATCTACGCTACAGTATTTGTATTGTATACCCACTCGCCTCGAACAAGCCTATACTATCATTAATCTAAGATCTAACATGGATAAGTACGACACAGCAAAAACAGTTTTACATAGGGTCTCCTTATAAATTAACAGAACGACCGATCATAGAGTATAATGGCAACATCCTGTAACACTCCTTTAGAAAGTCGTAACGCATTGGCGACCGGCAAAAGTAACATGCTGTATAGTAATTATTTCGTAAAAGACTTTCGTGTATCTGGTAGCCTATAAAGCTGAGCTGTTCTGGGCATAAAGTACAGGTGATATAATAATTTAATCCATAATTAAAGTAGAATTTAAAGTTAAAATGTTAGTACTAGGTCTTGGAAAAGAAGCGGTTGTCGTCTGACTTACCGAACTCATAGTTAACATATGTATGTTAACGATGTTGTATCAACATAGTACACAATACATACACGATGCAAGCAGCTGGCTACACGCGCAAGCTATTCGTGCGGACTTTATGTGCAAGCTTAATCACACGGATGACTTGCGCGACTGCGGTAACTTGCTTCAGCCGTTGACGCAATGCAAGCCATACAAGTGCTTTCCGCATCTAGGTAGCGAATTTTACACATGTCCTATCCAAGAGCGATAAATCCACAGAGTACGGCACCAAATCATTGTCAACTCCTTCGGCGCATAGTGATGCGCGGCGCACAGGTTTCTTGTGTATAAGCCGAACAATCCAACATATATACATACTCAGTTTGTTTTTACTAGTTTGTACAATGTCATCTTCATTTGACCCCTAGATAACTAATCTAAAGATACATAATAGTTGTACTTTAAAATTTATTAACGTGCCTGGTTAATCGCAATCAAACTAAATTTTCATGGAATTTGTCAATTAATACTTTATTGATAATAATAATACATCATTACAAAGCTTAAACAGTTACAATAAATGAACAATAAGTGGAATAGTGAAACTTTGTAAACAGCTTGGGAACATCTGCAACTGAACTAGGTGGTAACCTGTATCTCGGTATGCAGCTCATCCCCTTGCAAAAATTGTACAAATTTAAAAGCCAGTTTCTAAACGTTATGGTATCTACTTATAACAAACTAATAGGTTTCCAAAGCATAGGTATGATGTATATATAATATGTGTGTGTATATGTGTATGTGTGTGTGAGTGTGTGTGTGTGTGTGTGCGTGCGTGTGGATCATGTATGTCATCCAACAATCTGTGTGTTCAACAACTATAATAATTAAATTACTCTGGAATACTGATTATAGCCTCAGTTTTATCATATGAGAGGCCCATTAGATAGTCCTGAATTCTCTTATTGCAACTGAATTTATTAAGTGATATTGATAGCTTTGTTAATTTTTTTGTATAGGGAAGGTCCAAGAAAAACAAAAAATCTTCTAATAAATGAATGTTTGCGTAAGCACACGTTATAGTGTCTCCGTTTACTTGAAACGCTTGGGTCGTATATTAGTTCAGCATGTTGATTAAACAGAATACATTAAATAAAGAGTTGTCGAACAGAAAGAACTTTACAAGATTGATACAGCAATGAGGTGGGATAAAGAATAGATTTAAAAGTCATTATTTTTAGAATAGCGCGTTGGGCAATTTCCACATTTATCATTACAGATTTTGGTGCACCTTCCCATGATGAAATGCAATACGAAATAATAGATTGGCACAAAGCAAAATAGATTTGTTTTAACAGAGTATAATTCGCAACATGTCTGAGATTCTTAAAAACAAATATTAGTTTCCGTACTCGACCACAAAGTTGTTTTTTATGATTTTAAATTATACTTGCACTATTAATTAATTACTTATCGTCGGGTACCTTTTTAATATTTGCCAGCCTTATGGTACTGGTAGGCCTAGGTAGGAGAAGTCTTTCCTAACTCCCCTTAAAAAATAATACTCATTATAGCTTATCATTTACTTTAACGTATAATATCTGGCTAACAAGCAAAAACAAAGATGGCAACTTTGAGTCTGTAGCCATTTTTCCTGCGAGTTGCTTTACGAATAAAAGAAACGGCTCGTATAAACAAAACTGTTCATAGCACATCACCTTTCATAATAAAATTAAGCTAATAATCCAGTGGTAAGTAGATAGCGGCAATAAGGCAACGGAAAGCAAAAACACAAATCACGAGTAAACAGTAGCGCTGTAGTGTCGCACGGAAGTTTGTCGAAAATTTCAACTTTGTTTTAAAAAGTCATTATTCATTCTTTTGTTGGTGTCTCGGCTCCACTGCAAAATTTTATGACACGAAAAGAAATTACTTGAACAAATTAAAACGCTTTGTAATCCACGCCACCGTTGCTGATAATGTTTTTATAAATCGTGTTTAACCAGGTGCTGGGGTCCGCCCGTACCACGGCAATGGACGAAACAATAAAATACCTCAATAAAGATTTATCTCTATACGAGCGATATATCCTTTATGCTTAATATATTATGTTCGGAACATGTTCAAATTTGCGTAGTTCTTACTTTGAATAAATATGCTTTAGTTATTTAAAACTTAAATAAATAGCAGTTTGAACGCCATTTTAGTCAGAGATAACTTTAAATGTGTCAGCTTACATTAAAGTCTTTAGTAAATATTATTATGATATATACAGAACAAGTTTAAAACTTAAAAGCTGTTACTTTTATAACAGAAACGATGGCCTGAGCGCTTCTGTTATTTCACAATTAACCGAGCACACACGAAGTTAAATTAAAGCTTGAAAACATTATAATATTCTCGTAAAAACATACCACGAAACAATAGAGGTGCTTACAACAATCCGAACAGTTTGTGAAACGTGAAACACCCAGCAAAAACAATCGGGGCAGGTGTGAGTGGACAATGTGGCATTGAAACAGAGTGTCGGGTCATTTCCCAACGAGTGCGGAGTATAGCACCTAGTTCACGGTGTGACAAAAACAATTGCAGCTAACATTAATTTGTCTAAGTGTCTGATATTATCGTGGAGAAACGTACAGCAACGTAGCTACGTGTTTACTTAATAGATACATCTTGATATTCGTTTTTTATTGGTTTTGTTAGTAGACGAGCCATTGGACCACTTTATAATAAGCGGTAACCTCAAGAACTTATCGTGGATAGCGTAATATCCACTTAATCTTTCATCCTTAACAGACTAATCCACTTCAGACTATCTTTATACCGTAGTTTCAGCTCTTCGCCACACTTACTTCGCCAACCTTAAAATGATTTAGGTTAAAATTTAAATGGTGTTGACATTAATAAAGGCAAAGATTTTTGCCAGGAAAGTACGAAGTGGCAATTCCTAATAAAGGTTTAATTCCTAAAATTTGTCGATCATATAATTACATTTAGTCATCATAGCCATTTAAATAAACCAAAATAATATAGGCTAGGTGGCACAGCGGTAGTGAGTGCGGCTGCTGTGCTTGAGGTCTCATGTCCGAATTCTGGATCAGTCAGACACAGTGTTAACTGATTTCCCAGTTAAGACTGCGCCGAGCGAAATGTGTTAAAACAGGCGGTCACAGTTAAGTTGATAAAATCAACACTTTTTGTTTAATATAAATATAAAATATACATTTACCATTACAATTAATGTGTTTACAATTACTCCGTGTAAAAAACTTAAAATAATTAATATTTTCGCCTACAAAATTACGTAAATTTACAAATTTTGAAAAATGCAAAAGCATAAGCTCGTGTTACGTGATTTTTAGATTATAACAGTAGAAATCTATCCTATTTTACAGCTTAAACGAAACATAAATAGTTATATTACAATTTGTCCGTCCCAAATATATAAGTTATTGGTTGACAATAAAGATACACATTTATCAAAAAAGCTCTCCAAATCCTCCATACAATTTAACTATGGCGGCCGCGCGCCAAATTGAATATCGAGCTCTGTCATTCAGTCCAACCGCGTCTTACGCTCAGCACAGTCTTAAGAAATTCTCAGAGCAGAGAATGTGCTTCTACGCCAACTTTTTAGTAAGGAACTGTTTCTGTTTTACCGTACGCCATAATTTCGTTAGGCTGAAAACCATAACAGGCGAAATATAGATATAATATAACTTTGCCTAACCTCACAGAGATATACAGGCATGATACTATGTATTTAAATGAACCAGAACATAGTTTGCTCAACAGTTCACTAGGCGACAACTGACGATAGCACACTAATTCAAAACAGTTATATCAGACCAAACACGATCATAAAGGGAGTTCGCGGAGAACAACTCAACTTACAATTCAGACTATTGTAATGTTCGTACTGCATATAATTACGTAGTTAAACCGAAAATGCTACAAGTTAGTACCCGCAGCAGTGCGTCTATCAATGACGATAACAGTTTTATAGAAAGCCTAGTCTTATCTTAAGTTAGTTATTCTAAGTTTAATACGGGCTGAAGTTCAAAACTCTGGCTTATCGACAGTGCCCTTGTCTTAGTCAAAACTATGTTTGAGAGAACGTAAGTTTTGAGTTGTATATAAGTTTAAGTAGAAAAATTGCAAGTCCAATAAGATAAGTCACCGGAGTCAGCTGTTCAATTCTACTAAAATCTTATCTTGGACTCGGTTTTCGCTCCGCCATTAGTAACCATAGTAACCAAGTTTAATACTTGGCCATGATTATTGAAGAAAATTAATTTATAACAACTGACTCGGATGTGAGTTTGGTAGTGAGATTTAACAGAATTGACATACCGTAATAGTGAAATCATAGGGACCACGGCGTATACGCTACAAGCATATAGTGCATCGGTATTATACATCTAAGTATATATATCAGATCGTCTCACAAATACTGTTTTAAATATACCTATAGAGTGACCATATAGTCTTGGATTATTTTAAACAATAACAAATAACCACATACAAAACTGTTACCTAAATAATTGTCACAAACTATCACTCTCGCTTTATACTCTACAGTTCTCCAGACTTGTTTCAGGATCATGTACCAGAAGGCGAACTTTGTGCTCTAGAGGATCCGTGCTGTAGTATATTTTAAAAGAAAATCCAATAATTAGTCGAACACAGTACTTAACAATTACTAGTGGCACAGAAATTCAAACATAACTGAAAAAAGAAATTATGTAATAAAAATTGCGCCTGTCGATGGCTCTATTATGATATATATTTTGGTACTAGGATTAATAAAGCAGAAACTTAGTGTTTAAATGTAAGTCCTCATTAGAAGAAGACGAATTAAATCTCATTTAATAGGGATTGTGTTCTCTGACAGACGCAGTTCCAAACATCGTTGTTAAACATGATGCATTCAATACTTTATAACTTGATTTAAATGCACGGACGGCGTAGTGATTAAATTGCATTTTACCTCGGACTCATCCTTTCATGCAACGTTCGAATCCATAATCCTAACTAATAATATAAATATTAATTTGTTTTCTTTTTTTGCTTCCATGCCTTAACTACTTGACCGATCATGACGAAATTTCGCGTACACATTATCAAGAGTACAAAAAAAAACATAGGATGGCTTTCATCTAGGAAAAATGCTGTTCCCGAGCAAGCCACGGGCAAAGGCTAGTAAGCTATACATCAAAACCTGGTTAGAAATCCAAAGCACTCAACTTGATTGACCAAGTTATTAAAATAAAAAAGAACTGTTCAGATTAAAATCCCCTTAACCCTCTATGAACAGCGCCTAAACAGCTCGCGTCTAAATTAAAAGTGAACTTTAGCGCGTACGACTCGCAGAATGACTTAAAACAATGTACTCATCCCGGCGCATCTCATTTACCTTTTCAACTGCATGCTACATACACTGCTTGTTTTAGAAGCTTCACTCTTAGTTCTGTTACACAAATATTTGATACAACGCTGATTGTCACGGCGAGAACACTTCGGACAAAACTTCGTAATTAAAGCACAGATGTGTAATGAACTAGTTGTGTAAATATTTACGCGTTTCTATTCATTTTGTTGTTTTGTGCTGACTATATTTATACGGAAGCTTATTGGATCGGTGTGTGCTCCGTTCTCAGCAAAACTTAGTTTTGGGTGGCGCAAAAGACGCTTTGTATATTCAAGTATTATATTTAAAGTTTTTATTTTTGAATGAAGTCGACATCAGAGTGAGAATTATTGCTGTATCGAATTTTACAAACAGTAGAGCATGAGGTAATTTCGAGAAGTTCACAAGTAAATTACCAAGTTAAGAGCAACTATTTGATCATGACACATCATTTGTTGGAATTACGAATCATTCAATAACTGCTCGATTGTCACAGCTTAATTGCCTGCCAAAATGTAGAATAATTTGGTGGCTGCCACAATATTTTTCACAGAAATTGATTCTAGTCTAGTGTTGTATATATTATGTCAATGTATCTACAAATAGAAGAAAGTATTACATCCTTAACCCACATAATAAATTCCACGTAAAGCCATTGGTCCTGCGCCTGATCTCTCTCCGGTCGTGTTGGATTGTGATCCCGTTGGATCATGAGAGTTAGGGAACAGAGAGTGAACTTGTGTTTGCGCACACACTTGTGCACTATAATATCTCCTACGCAAATGGTCAGTCTCGTTAAGATTGGCCGCCGTTCGTTTGTTTGTTTTTTTTGTTACGCTTTCACGCCTTAACTATTCGACCGAGCATCATAAAATTTCGCATACACTTTGTCAGAGATACAGAAAAGGACATAAAGTTTATACATACCTTTCATCTAAGAAAAAACTTGTATTCTTGAGAGATAGAAAATTATTGTCAAAATAGCTTAACTTACCGCGAGCAAAGCCACGAGAAAAAGCTAGTATAAGAATAAATTAGAACAAAAATAAAAATAAATTAAGTTAATTAAACATACATTCAAAAAGTTTAAACGACACCCAATGGAAACGAAAGGAACGAAGTATGAAAACATAAATTCATGTCAATGCTGTTTATTTCAACAGACTACTTTAGTGCCTTTAAACAGGCCGAGTTTAATGAAAGGGGCAGAAATATTACCTTCGCCTGAATGTCCCAGCACACGCGGGCGACTGGAAGAGTTTGAACAATGGATACGCAGTCAAGCATCTTGGCGCTATGATTAAGATAACACCTCGCGAGCAAATGCTCCTTTAAAGCTCGGCATCAAAGCACAGAGATGTGTTGACTTTTGAAATGTTAGACGAGTACTCGTGGCATGCGTTCCAGGTGAGTGATCTTCGCTCTGCAGCTAACTTTCACTCTAGTGCAATACGAGGATAATACTCGTACGGTGTACCCCTGCAGTACGCCATTCTTTGTGTCGCTTACATTTGTGTACTAAAGGATTTAAATGAAGAGATCAGTGACGCAATAATGACGGCGTTGATTTAATGAGCATGCGACAGATCAGACATTTATCAGCATGCGACCAATCTTGCCACTTCTTCTATTTTACAGATATTTCGCAGAAATGTTTTACTACATCGTGATTTGAGGAACGTGTAATAATATAATTAATAATAATGATAAGTATAAGGACAGACGATATGAGATGTCAAACCACAAATTTATAAGGTTTTACTTTAAAACACCATTGCGTATGCGTGCGTGCGTACGTGCGTGGGTACCATTTGCCTACCATTTTAAATTTCAATGTACAAGTTTTCAGTCAAAAGGGCCTTCCTTTGGCTGTGTGATGATTATTAGAAAATTATAAAAAAATATATAAAAGATGCGACATCTGACATCTGGAAGGCTTTGCACTAGGATGCATCGTGTTCAAGATAAACTAGCAACATACATAAATCGTATTATATGTACATAATATTATAATTTAACCATATCCATTTTTATATAATTTATTTCTTATGTTATAAACAAATCGTATTTGACGTAATTACTGCTCTGATTACTTGATTACAAGTTTGCTCGCTTTTATTGTAAAAGCACAGCCTACAAGATACTACCAGAATCTAAAACAAATTGTATTAAAGGTTGAAAAGAACACGGGCAAGGTAACGACTACATGAAACGGTATCTATGTCCACTGACAACGTTCGTTAACAGGCTGTATGTGTAGCTAAACTATAGTACCACAGAATATAAAGACAATACACGAAACTAGATAATCAGTTATATCCTCTTCACTAAATGTAATTTAATATTTAATTTTACATTACAATGACTTTAAAAGTGGCTTATAAATATTTAAACAGTCGGTGCCCCGTAATGCCGTAATGCTTAATTATAAAATTAATTTTACCTTCTGACCGCACGACTCATAATATCACTTAAAAACTCTTAAAGGAAAAAATAACATTAAACAATTTCATTAATTTGACGTAATTTAGTCGTCGTTGAGCTTAAAATAAATGGTTATGGAACAATACCTTCAAAATGGTTCGGTACGTTCAAATGACAAAATTCGACCTTCGTAATATTGGAGATTTTTATCTAATTTAATTATAACGACTTTATTCGGTAAGTGATATTTGAAGCGATTTTTATATTTTATATTTCATCAAATACATATATTAAAATCTACAAAGAATTTTCTGATATAGTAAATGAAAGAAAGATAGATTATTTTAAGATTTTTAATAAAAAACTAAAAGATCACGTGACTTTTTGTTTTTAATAAAAAAGTTTTTTTTTTATCGCCCTTGAAAATTAGTATGTTAAAAAAACCTCATTTCTTCTTATAAAAATATTAATTTTAATTAAAATTGAAAAAACCTTATAAAATCTAATTATTAATAATCAGTATTGCCGCCTCGTACATTAATTACACATCGACATGGATTGTTCATACTTAAAATTTTAAATTATCAATGTCTTGCTGCGGTATGAGGTTCCAAGTTCTTTACAAATGTTCGTAAAGTTGTTGTTACGATGTCAAATTTGGCGGGAAATCTCTCAAAGCTTTTCGTTGTAACATGTCCTAGACATTCTCGATCGGATTTATGTCGGGCGACTGTGCAGGCCAATCCAAAACTCGAATATCGTGGTCTCGGAGAGCGGCCGACACCAGCCGCGCCGTATCGAAAGGAGCATTATCGTGTATGTATGTATTATATCATTAGTAGAAATACCTGGCCCATTTGAATTATGTGTGGGACAATAACAGGCTTAACTATCTCCTCGTGGTATGTTTGTGCAGTCATCCTGCCTTGGATCCAAATGAGCTGGTTCGTCCGCCAAGACAAATCCTGCCCACACCATGATTGTCCCGCCTTGGTATGAGTGGACCGAACCTCCTGAAGATGCCGTAGACAGTTAACTCTTCCTGGAGTTCTTCAAACGCATGCATGCATTTTTCGTGAATCCGGATGAAACCCAAACCGGGACTCATCGGTGGACAGCACCAAAGACCATTGTTCGTCACTCCATGGAAAATGTCCACGAAAGCCGCCGACCGCGATTGCCATGTTGCAATGCTGGAACACGTAGTGGTCTTCGAGCATAAAGACCAACTTCATGCAACCTCCTTCGCGTGATTTGGTTGCTTACCAGCAGCTGGAGATCCTCCTGGAGCCTTTGTACTAGTTGCATCGCTGTGATATTGGGTTGTCTTCTGGCGGTCATGTGGAGAAATCGATCAGGATCGACGTAGTAACACGATATCTATCCGTGTGCCTTTTAGCCACATCCCCAGTACTGCGATAATGTGACCACAACCTAGATATCACGTTTTGGTTGGTGTGTAGGACCTCAGCAACGACGCGTTAAATAGCACCATTTTTGAGCATTCCCATGGCTCGTAACATTTCATTTCGACTCAAATTACGACGTGACAGGACTCTTCAATATCACACGGTACGTTAAATTTAAAAAAAAAATAATAGTCTAAGCCCTTTTCATTAAATAATATCAATATAAAAAAATCCTTGTCGTAACGAATTACTAACAATTTTGCCACCGTATTATATTTTTCTTTACTTTTTTTCATTTACGTTCTCAAATTTTGAAAATAAAATAGTAAATCTGTATATAAACTTTCTATGTAACTAAACTGTACTTTCTTTATAACTAAAAAGATTTTAATTTAATTTTAATTTTAAGTTTTAATTTTAATTTCTATAAAGTCGTGAATAATTATCCCTAGATTCTGTTTATGTGCGTAACTATACTGTATGTATACATAGGTACGTAACCACGACAACGCATCGCGCAAAGTTGTATTCGAATATCATTCAAACGAAAATGTTTATATCATCGATTAAATAAAGAATTCGAGTAATGTGATTACAAGTTACTAATATTCTTATTTTAAAATATACACCCTTTGATACAGCGGTTACTGTAACCACACATAACTATAAAAATAATGCGGCAACTAACGAACTTATTCGCAATATTCATGTAACAATATTGACAATTATCGCCTGCGCCGTGCCTCGGAGAGCACTTTAAGCCGTCGGTCCCGGCTGCCATGGCAGTCGTTACTGGGAAGTCAGTGCCCTGTAATATCCTGACACTGGTCTAGCCTTAGGGTATCGTTAGCCTTCGGATTGTGGAGGTCAGGTGGCAGTCGTTCCGTGTAAAAACTGATATCCAGTCAAATCCGGTTAGACCCGAAAAGCCGACCCAAGTGACTTGGGAATAATAAAGGCTAGGGAGAAGAAGATTTATGTAACAATATGCATAAATAATTCCTCTCCCCAAAAATTAAGATGGATCTTTAGAAATAATTTTTTCACATGTATTCAAATTTTATTCGGCTATTCCAGCAAATATACATATAATACATTTTATTAGATATATTATAATAAGAACATTCGAGATGTTGTTTTCATAGTTTCAAGTAAGAAGTTACGTTATCATTTTAGGTTCCCTATTTATTCGCATAAAATAATATGGCATTTTTTTAATTTAACTTTTTTACTTTGGGAATGCTTCGGCGCATACCTCTCCGCGGGGCGACGGAGAGGTTATGTCGGGCTCACCGGGGGAAAGATACCCCGGTAATACTGACTAAACCTACCACGGTGTTCCTCGACATAACCATAGACGGCGAGGCCGCGCGAATCGCTTTCACATACAATCGCGACCCCGCCGAGGTTTCGGCCCGCCGTGTAAAATAGCAGGCCACTACATGACCCTTCCTCTACTGTCCCCTTGTGGGGGAAAAAAAACACGACTCAGAGGCGCATGTGGGAACACGCACGCCGCCTCTCGGACCTGGCGCTGATCAGGTGGCGAGCAGGCCCACGCAGCCCACCACCCCCAGGTCAAACTTCAGAGGGGCTGGAGGTCATCTCGCGCCCACCGGCGCCCGGTTCTGCGGTTGGGGAGAGGATTTAAGCGCGCCTTCTCCCGCTCCGCCGCCTCCTTAATAGACATGACTTCCTCACAGAAGGAGGCGACGGCGTTCCACGTCCTCTCGCTCCGGATCATAGATTTAACCACGGCCGGGAGCGAGAGGGCAACCATACCGACTGCCGCGATCAACTCAAGGCGCTGCGATGCCCCGAGCGGGGCAATCCACCAAAGTGTGCAGCGCCGTGTCCACAACAACATCGCGGCAGTCATCGCAGTGATGACATCCGGGCGTCTCTTGCTGGCTTATGCAACACAGGAACTACCCAAAACAACCGTGGTCAGTCATAACCTGTGTCAGCCGAAAGGTGAGGGCGCCATGCCGCCTCTCCAGCCACTCTTCAAAAACGGGACTTACCGCCACGATCGTGGCGTGCCCGATATGTCATAATTTAACATGGCATACTTTTACTTATCCTAATAATAGTTTCGCACAATATTAATTTGACATAACTGTTTAGGCATAATTTTTAAAGCATAATTATTATAAGTATAATAATTGTTAAGCGTATGCTTAACACACACACCCCTCACAATGGTGACACCTGGAATAGTATTATTCCAAAGCATAAATTTGAAGCTTTGTAAATTTTGTGTTTGCATTAAATAAAATACTTTTCGTATCTATATAAAATAAACATGTTGGGGGCTAACCCGCCGCACCGTTTTTCTCTTCTTTCTTCTAGGAAAAATGCTTTATGCACTGTCCGCGGGCTAGGGGACGGCATCGGTGGGCTGTGTGGGACTCCCAGCACTTCATGCTGGTATACCTACTAAAAAACCTGGGGTGTTCCCTCTCTTACCCAATGGGGGGGACCAGTTGGAAGCTCTTAAAAGATTCGGTGCGGGCCGGGTCAAACGGACCCGACCACCTCTCGTCCCCAGGGGAGAGCCTCACCGCTCTCCCCTTTCGACGTTAGAAGTCGCGCGGGCCCTCTCGGGGCTCTCTCTCTCACTCTCTCGGTGGGGGGCAGGAGAACAACATAAGCGCGTCTCCTGCGCCTCCTACTCCGGCGGCAGACATCCGGGGCGTAAGGATCTTCCGCACGCCACCGTTTCGCCGCCTCCTTCTGCGAGATAACAGTCTCGCAGGAGGACCTAATTGCGCCCCAGCACCTGTCGTCGCCGACCATCTTGGATACGACGGTCGCTCGACTCCGCGGCCCACGCCGGACACTCCTTCAGCGTGTGCTGCGCCGTGTCCCGGTTACACCCCTCACAATGGTGACACCTGGTTGTCGGCTCCCTACCGGCTATCTTGAAGAGGTATTCTTCGAAACAGCCGTGTCCGGAGAGCACCAGAGCAAGCTGGTAGGTGAGTGGTCCACGCCGTCTGTCGGTCCACTGCTTTAGCACCAGACGGACAGCCTCGACGGTCCTCACTCCGTAGCGGGGCTGAGCCAGCCTTTCTTCCCACTTCGCCTCAAGGACCAGTCGAGCCTGGGACCTTCGCGTCTCCACCCCCGTGCGAGGGTTCCTCGCCATAGAGCCGGAGGTCCGCGCGCCAGTACACCCTAACCGATCGTTACACTATGGTACCCAAGTTGCCTTATAACTTAAAGCCAATCAAAATTAGGGCAAAAAGCATAAGCCTAAATTATATTTATGCCTACTGAAATAGTATGCCAAAAAACAATTATGTCAAGTATTATTATGATAAAAAAATAAGCCTAACTCCAAATTAAATTAGGATATAACAAATTAGTCGAAACAAAGGGTTCCCGTCATTTTATATCGAGTAACGGCAAATATAAAATATATTAAAATTTCATAATATTTTAATATGATGCAGTTTGCTATATTATATGAATTTAAGCGTTCTACTATGAATAAAATACTACATTGAAAAGCATAACCTGGAAAACGTACGTTGCGTTTATTAGTTCTATGACAACTCCTATCGCCTGCTCCGTGCCTCGGAGAGCACGTTAAGCCGTCGGTCCCGGCTGCCATGAACATCTATGGCAGTCGTTATTTGGAAGTCAGGGCCCTATTATATCTTGACACTGGCCTAGCCTTAGGATATCGTTAGCCTTCGGGTTGCGGAGGTCAGGTGGCAGCCGCTCCGTGTAAAAACTGATATCCAGTCAAATCCGGTTAGACTAGAAAAGCCGACCCCAAGTGACTAGGGAATAATAAAGGCTAGGGAGAAGAAGACAACTCTAGCTATGACGAATGCTTACTAGTAATACTAAATACGTTTTTGTATATCCATGATAATCCAATTTTCCAAACTGCGGTACCTGCACAAAGAAAATCAAAACTCGTTATATATATTAATCACGTGTTTGTATCCAGGGTGCCTGAAATACAATATTGTTAAAAGCATTTATATTTTATGCATTTTAAAATAAAATTTTATACGCGAGTCTGTGCATCTCTAAAAGATTACGCAGTTATATTTCACCCAGATCTAGCCAGCTATTTTTATGTCCTACATAATAGAGGGTAAGCCTAACGTCATTTACCATGAACACTTCCGGACTACTGCTAAGAATTGCTGAACAGGAAAACCCGATAATAAGACCCGCGTTTACCCGACATCAGGATCACACACGCACATACATATAAACTTTTACTACAAGACCAACAAAGCAATCCAAAAAGTTTTCACTATTATAATATATACAGGGTGTCCGGTAATTAATGGATAACCTGGAAATGTCTTATAGTGGAACTGATGGCAGTTCAGAAAAAATATGAAAAATATCAATCCTAACTACTACCTGAGATATGTGTTTTTTTTTAATTACCATGTATAACTTTCTTGAATACTACGACCATAAATGAATGAAATCCATCGGTTTTTTGTTGTTTTATTATTAAACACTAATTATGCTAATAGATAGACAGTCAAAAGTATGCTATGCTTATATAGATTGCACTTGTTTTTTTTCTTTTTTCTGAACGTCCTCCAGTTCTACTATAAGACATTTCAAGGTTATCCATTAATTACTGGACACCCTGTATACATATGTATAATAAAAATAAATAAAATATCTCGTGTGGGAAAATCCACAACACTAGGCGCGGCAGCAGAAGCATGGTGACCACATTTATCACTACGCCATACGTGATGCCGCGGGCAAAAGCTAGTATATTTATGAAATACATAAAGCTTTGTAAACATGCATGTGGATGGCGGTTAAGTAGAACATTCCTAAAGTATAGCGGGCAGTTCTCTAAGCACCATGTAACAGGCCTTAACTCCGCAGCAGTCAAAGCCGAGCTACAAAGCTTTGTGATTCGCTAAGGGGTTCCGTTTGCTTATGATATTTTAGACTCGAACGACCAACTTTTGTGCGCGCGCCGGCTCTCGAGGATAGAGCTGTGCTCTTGATTCAATTAGTCTACACTCTCGACGAAGTGCCGGCTAATTATGACACGTTTTTACTCTGAACACAATTTGGATTTATGCACAATAGTAATATTTAGTGTTTATCAGAAAGCTATCGTTACATTTGTGGATAGTATAATTTTCAGTATTACGTTAACATTCACCAAACTGTCTTTAGATATACAATTGTGCAAAATGCTCTATAAAGAGCAGACTTGATTTTTATCAAAAGGATGTTTTATAACAACTCCCCCTGAACATGGCTGCTGAAAAGCAACCGAAACGTCTGGAAAAGTAGAAACTTAAATATAAATAACTTTAATAATTTTAATAGCTTAAATTGTAGTAAAGTTCAATAATAATAATATAATGGTTCGAAATTAGTAAAAGTGTCCTAAATATATCCATAAAATAAACAACGCGACAAAATCCGTATTAAGTAAACTAATTTCATTTATAAAATAGTTTTTTCGATAGTAAATTAAGTATACATAGTCTCACGCCTGCATGTCCAAAGGAAAGTTGTATTTCATTCACAATTCACCAGTTTCAGTTTTAAGTCCAAGTAATAAAGGGCTACCATATTGCCGTCTAACATGCACTGTTCCAGATTGCGTGCTACTACTCTCTTTACAGATAAACTTTCACTATGCCTCTTGCGACGACGGCTCAGTTGATGAGACAAAAACGAATGGACTTTATTTAAATGATATAATATGCAATACGAATGAATTACATAAATTAAAGGATCGTAAGTAATGTAAGTTTGAAAGCGCGAACACGATGATGCGTTAGCGCAGATCTCAGCTGACTGGTGTAGGTCGGGCACCGTCCGGGTCGATGGCTGTTTTGCCGCACGCCCCGCTCCCCGCAGTCCCCGCCTCAGGCACAGGCGAGTTGTATGACTCAACAATGCCCGACCCGAGAATTGAACCCGAGACGTCTTAAGCAGCAGTCGCATTTACTACCGCAGCGCATTCAATTTTGCAACCAAAGATCCTAACTAATATTATAAATGCGAATGTGAGTTTGTTGGTTAGTTACACTTTCACGCCTTAACTACTCGACCGATCATCATGAAATTTCACATACATAAAGTACTTTTATCCAGAAAAAGTACTGTTACTAAACTAACATTTTTTGTTTGTTCAATTTTTTTTTTTACTTCGGGGAATGCATTGACGCGTACTCCTCCGCGGAGGCAGGCGGAGGGGCTATGTCGGACTCACCGGGGTAAAAGAAAGATGATAATGATGATAAGAATGGACCTCCCGGTAATACCGACTAAACTTACCACGGCGTTCCTTACTAACCTAACCTACATTTACGAAAGTGACGCCGCGGGTAAAATCCAGTTATTAAATAAAAACCAGTTACTTATTAGAAATAAAATTTATAAATCGATCTGTTTGGTGCGATGTGGCTAGTGGTCACGTCGTTACTGGCAACAAGCTAAGTGTTTTAGGATACATCGGTCTAAGAAACAAGACGTTGTGTAACTTTGTGTCTCAAAGTGTTCACAGTGTCCGTTACTTCAATTCTAATAAAATCCTCCGCGATGCATGCATATGTGCCAAAGTTGTCTGGAAAAAACGTATATCCAAAATGTACCTCTGTGATCCCATGAAATACTTACGTTTGTGCCTACGCTTGGGATCGTTCACTTGTTCAATTTGCAGGGTAATCGCAAATGTATAAAATTATTAGTTGTAGCAAGGAAGCTGAAATGTGCCTGGTTCACAGCAATAGCATTTATTACTCGGGATTGCGGCTTCGATGTTGTAGTGAGTAGTGTAACCGACCACCACGCCTGAAGTCGCGGGTTCGATTTCCGCACAAATCAAACATTTGTGTGCAGGGACATGGATGTTTGTCTTCGTCGGGGTGTTTCTAAGTATAATATGTATGTATTTACAAAAAAAAAGTATACCTATGTGTATGTATGTTTATCCATTGTGTAGTACCCATAGTACAAGCTCTGCTTAGTTTGGGCTAGATGGTGTTGTATGTATGTGATAGAATATTATATTATTTAAAACATAGCTGCCAATATATAGTTAAATGAGGGATAGACAGAGGCCTACCCAAACCTACCTGGCCTACCCTACCCTGGCCTTCTCGACATGTGTGTGGACTTGTTTGAATACATCACACACACATACGCATCCAAACACGTTCAGACAACACCAACACCATTACCTAAAAAATAGAGCACGTTTAACTACAAGCCACCCATCTTTACGTTTTTTTAGCACTATAACCCAATTATTCACTTTACGTATCATTCGAAACATATCTAGAAAAGTAAATATTTATGTAAATAGTAAAACGTACTCGCAAAACTAAGAAAGTATTTTCGTTGAAATTCGGCACAGTCGAAGTGTCGAGCGAGGTTACATAAGGTCACGGGAGAGAAGGACAATTTGTTTAACTTTTCAGCTTACATTAGCCAAGATGAGTTTCCTTCGTTCTCTTATGAAAGTCGACCGGCCACTTAGCACTACCATAAAAGTTAAATGCCCTATAAATCATGGCGGGTGGGGACACCGAGCCGACGCGACGGCGTAATGAACAGGCTGCTTATTAATAATAACTTGTTGACGGCCTCGGTCCTAAAAGCTGAATATTACGAAATCGTCCGTGTTAAAGGATCTCAGGCGCGGTGACCCTCTACCACGAATGGCATCAATATCGCGATGTTTGAATCGCAAATTAATAATATTGCCATCTAGCTGTCAGTCGCGGTTTCACCCATGTTTGTGATAATATATAGCATATGTTACTTTTAGATAAAGTAGCTTTGTAATGGTAAAATAATTATTAAAATCGGTTCTGTAGTTTCAGATTTTGTCGATCAATCATCATCGACAAACTAACAAATCTTTCCGCTTAATAATATTAGTATAGATGGTACAAGATTTATTGAATTTTAGGCGTGTGGTATTCGATACGGAATCGGATTCTGATTCATAATTTTGCTGTAAAGAAGCTCAATGTAGTAGACAGTGGCGAAGCGACCATTAAAATCACACCAGAAAATTGAAATATGCGTTCGCATATTTTTTATTTCCCAGCGGAGAGGCCATTTAGTGAGACATTGATCAGTTATTCTTATTAAAAATGTAATTTTTGCTCTCAGTAAAGTCCAAGTTTACAAGGGGCTGTACAGTCGGACTCAAAACACACATTTGCGTCGGGGACTAAATCGTCGGTATTTCAGAGCACTTAAACCAGTTTAAAAATTAGAATAGCGAACATTAGGAAAAGATTTAGTCGAGTTCAACAAAAGGGAGATAGATTGGAAGTGAGCAAAATTTCAATTAATACCATTCTAGGAGGGAAGTAGTCGACAAACATCGGATGAAAGCTTCCAATCAGTCAGAAACTGTTTACCCGGCAAACTCTCGTGTCCGTCCTGGCTGACCGTAGTGGCTAAGTACCTAACTTACTTACCGTCACTTATACTTCAACTGAGCATTGGGTAAGGGTTCAATTAGTCTACAGAACTACTTAACTGACCTCTGACCTATTTGTAAACTGCGCGAATTTGTATAAATTAACTAACGACGACCAACCAATGATACCGTGATCGAAGTACGGTTAGAAGTTCGCAATATTGCGAAATTATAAATCTTGTAAGAGAAAAATAGGTAGAGACGTATCACACAGATATGTATATAGTCAACCATTCTCTAAATTCTTCGTAATAGGAATGAGCTAACAGATGTCCACTGAGCTTGTCGAAATCTGATGCAACTGAAAATGTTCTATTTGAAAAGCTTCTAACACTTTTATCCGTAACTTTATAAATATATATTAAAAAGTACCTATCACATTAATTTAGGCCTGAAAGCTCTTCTTGCCTCATAAAATATACTTAAACATAGTAAATTCTTTTTGAAGAATATAGCAATTTGGGTTACAAATTACTAATATTCTTGCTAATCCCTTCAACTAAGCTAGAATGCTTGTGTTAGGAGTGGGTTTACATCGGTAGTGCAATTGGTGGGATTCAAACCCGTGACCTCAAGATCGCGAGTGCAATGCCTTATAACAATGGGTTACCACCGCGTTTTAATTGACTTTAAAACGTCTGTCCATGCGTTTGTGCAAGCTAATTTCCACTAAGCTTAAGTTTAAGCACTAAGCAAACAAGTGTTTGAGTGTGGAACCATTGCAAAGGTAATTTGAGACAAGATTGCGCTAATATTTTTTTGTTCTTGCGTACGCTTGAAATTGAAATCGAAAATTGAAATTTAAATTTAAAATATTAATACAATTAGTTTAGGATATTTGACAGTCATACAGAAATCTCAGCATTTTTTATTAATTTGCTAGCCGCCATTTTGTAATTTGACGTCTTGATTTTTATTATTTGTTGCTATAGAGGACGCTTAGGTCTCGCTGGCACCCTTCTCGTACGGGACCCTAAGAAATATTGGACCAATATTCACCTACTTTTGTCCCCTAAGCCTAGCGGTTCCTACACAGGTAAGCTCAAGTAAACAAATTGAACCCTTACCCAATATAATGAAGTCAATAGCGACCTTCATTATTTAAAGTATCGAATACATCGGTCGACTCACTTTATAAATTATATACCTCGCGGGTCTTGAACACGAAATACGGTTTATAAGCTCTTGGCCGCAGGTATGCCTTAAAGGGAATTCGCTTTATCCCGCTCGCCGTCTAGAAATTGTGCATTTTCTTGTTGAGACCAAGTCAATGTTCATATCGTTATATGGATATTATCTTTTCATCTGCAAGCGCTTTGTATAGTTGACAAGTCATTGATAGGACAGTTTAGCAGACATAAACCTATTGAGTCGCAGCGGCACACTGGTAGACACATCAGGTTTTCAATTATGTCTATCATTCAGAGAGATTGAGAGGTTAACGCGATCATGCGTTATGAGTTATTACGTAACATTTTGAAACTCTTTCAGCTAATTACCACTGAAAGGGGTAGACACATACAGGGTGTAATAGAAAGTCGTGGTCATATTTTAGGGTCGCTATGTATGTCTGATAAATAACCTATGTGCCCTAACCCCATATTAAAATATCGAATTTAAAATTTTATGACAATTTCAATCATTTTATTTATATGTTATTTTAATATCGATACAAAACGAGTTACATCACTATCATTTATCCTTTCAACTAAAGGTCATTGATTCTTAGTTACAAAACATGGCCGACGCGATACAAAAAATACCGTATTGTATGTCTCCTTTTTTATCAATGCTCGTAACATTCCTGCGGTTTAAAAATTAGCCGAATGCGAACTAATGTTCTTTTAAACAAGAATAGAAGAGGATCTAGTGATTTGGAGTGCACGGGAATAAGCCTGTACGATATACGACACTGATATCCTTCACCACACAGTTTTTAGCCAACGCTTTTTATGATTATTAATTTTCATAAACATGTTCTTATTAAATTATTTATTACAGCCAGTTTTCAAATATCCCACCTTGTTCATTGATGCATAGTTGTGTCCATTGCATTATCTCCCCATTAAGATTTCGCAACATCTGCAGGGTCACCGATCTATGTTAGAATGACCAGCTGTATTGTAAACAATTTGAATAGGTAACAGTATCCACACCTGGGGCACGGTTATAATGGTCAATAGCTATTAAGATCGCAAAAGTAAACAAAAGCGTGTCGAGTTTAGGGTCTTTTGGAATTCTTAGAAACAAAATACACGTGCATAGCCATGCCAAAATTTCCAATCGATACGTTAACAAGTAGTGTTGTTAACGTATCGATTACAATATGCTGATATTTATAAGTCGATAAAAAGAAAATTCAATATGTTCGTGATAATAATGTATACAAAATTAATTATCACGGTTTTCCATTGTATGTACATGGGTTATATTATGTGACCCTTGAATATGACCACACCTTTCTGTTACACCCTGTATTATATCACACCGACATTTTGCCAGCTATGGTTTTAAGTTCGACGTAATAGGCAACACGCTTATTGCTGTCTACCAGGAAATGCCAGAGTACGTGCTGCTAGTGATATTTCTTGGCAAAATAACGCAATAATTTTTACTCTCTCCAGGCATCAAACCCAGTTCACTACCTTAACGCTTCCGAGGCAGTCGCTAATATAAATCTTATGTCATATTACAATACATATCTTATTCACAGTTACAACATAGCTTTATCGATGCACGAAAACAAATATAAAAGAACATTAATAAGTAGGAATTATTGACCGGTGTAATGTTTTCTTAATACCCGACTCAATAAATACGAAGGTAAGAAAAATACGTACTGTCTTAATTTGCTAGCTGTGACGTCATGTAAATAATGACTTGACTGACACAAGAAAATTCAACCTAAAAATAACATATTGCAAGATGTTATGTTAATCTATAATTTAGTACATTTTCTTTAAATAACGGCAACAGTAAACATTTGCAATGTGAAAATTATAACAAGGAAAAAGAAGACAGTCCATGACGCAGACCTTTTTCCTCGTTTATAATTTACATAAATGCTCAAAATAATTCTGAATTTATAGAAGTATTTAATATTATCACGTAACTGCCTAGGGTGCTGTATAATTTCTCATACAAATATAACGTGGGATCGTCGTCTCTATTACATGGAATCTAAAAACAAAGCTGGCAATGTTTTAAACTATTTGCAGTCAAAATCTACTATGTGTAGTAGATCCTCGCTGGTTTCAGCATGAATGGGCCGGATCGACCGGGGTAGTACCACCCTCTCACAGAATACCGGCCTGAAGTAACGGTACCCGTACTGTTGCGTTTAGTATCGGTGAGTGAGAGAGCCGGAGACCCAGTTACCCCGATCCTTTTTCTATCCTTTCCTTTGTCCTTTCCCTCTTTCATTCCTTTTTAAAGGGCTAAGGGTAACTCCTTGGGTGTCCATGGGCGGCGGTAATCGCTTACCATCAGGCGATCCGTCTAAACGTTTGCCCACTAGGCAATAAAAAAAGAACATACAAGCTATGTATGTACGTATGTACATGCATACATAGCTTGAGGCTTTTTCCCTGAAGGCAAGGCAACGTAGACTAAGCAAACCATTTGTAATATTAATACCTATTGTTTTGTATTTACGCGAATGCTATGCATTAGAATTAAACTACTATATACGACTTTCATCGCAATTTGTTTTCACAAACACTAACGGTAGATGTTTCTAAAAATATTTAAATTCACATTTTCTGTGACGTTTCGTTTGCATTTGCGCCTCACGATGGAAAATGTATATATGTGTTTCTTTTTTAAATAATCCGTATTATTTTAATTTAAATATATGTAATACCTAGTTCATATTATGTATAACGTTACGTCCTATCCTTTATGCAAATGTGAGTTTGTTTGTGACTCTTTCACGCCTTAAGTACTCGACCGATTATCATGAAATTTTGCATCCACGTTGTCAGGGGTATAGAAAAAGACATCCAGATTTAATAATTAGGTCATCCAGAAGAAATACTGTGCCCGAGAGCAATAAATTTATTCACATAATCTACTGTACAAAGCCGTGAGCAAAATCTTTGAAATTGTATTTCTAATATTAAATATTAAACTGCATTATGTGTATAAAAATCGTATATGTAAAATAAAAACACCATGATTGCGCACTCACGCTAGTTTAGGTAGAAAGGCTTTCTCAAAAACTGAACATGCTGGCTGCATATTAAATGTAACGTAGTTACTTTCACAAAAGTGGTAAAAGAGTAGAGTAGGAAATGAATAATGGACGTCTCGGTACAGTTGTGCTACAACCCGCCTTAACTTGATACACTTAAGTTGAAACTTCATGCGTTTGCGAGATCTAAGGAATTTATAATATGCACTAATGGTATATTTATCAACGTAGTTAGTCAGCCACTGAACACTTATCTATACTAATGTTATAAAGGGGAAAGATTTGCTTTTTACTTTGTTTGTTTATAAGGATTAAACTCAAAAACTACAAAACCGATTTTAAAATTTTTTTCACCTTTAGAACGCTATATTATCACCGAGTAACACAGGCAATATTTTATTTAAAAAAGTACTGTTACTAACATAACCTAACCAACATTTACGGGAGCGAAGCCGCGGGCAAAAGCTAGTTATACAATATTTCAAATATACAAAAAGAATGCCTCGTAGGCGTAGTAGAAAAGACAGAGTACATGTGGATTATATTTCTAAGTCAGGCAAAGTGTTTTTCTGTCAAGCAATTCTCCAGATAATACTCTTGCTAACTGTAATGTAATAATGTCCTCCAGACCGATTTCGGTCACGGCGGCCAATCTTAACGGAGACTGGCCATAGGCGCAAGAAATATTTTAGAGCACAAGCGTGTGCGCAAACTATGTTCCCTAACTCTCATGACCCGATGGGATGGTAATCCGACACGACCGAAGAGAGATCAGGCGCAGGACCAACGGCTTTACGTGCTTTCCGAGGCACGGGGGTGCCCGACACCGCCAACTTCCTAACTCCGGGCTGTTATTGAGATTTCTTAATAGAAAACCCAATAACTTTTTGCTGGCCCGACTCGGGATTCGAACCCGAGACCTCATGCACAGCAGCTATTCACTACCGCTGCGCCTCGGAGGCAGTTAGACGCTTACTATTACGTGGGCCCTGAAAAGTAATTGGCGAAATGTTGATTTAATACACATCTACTGGCCTCTTCGGTAATATAGATCATAGACTTTGTATGTAAGTATGGTATTCATATATTCGAATCACTAAGCAGGAGATACTGCGTGCCGCGCTTAGCAAACGGGTGTATTTTGGTTCCATGCTCTGTGATACCGATCTAATTAACTGACGTTCACTTTAATTATGTATTTAATAACAACTTGTGATACACAGAAATGCATACGTCAATTAAATTGTATTACTAAAATAGATAGATAGGATCATGTCTATGAGCTGCACTTACTGCTTCCCATCAAATCTGCTTGATCGAATTATAACATATTTTATGCAAGAAGAAATTACCGCTCTGCCAGTATACACGTTATACTAGTTTCTGCCTACGGCTCTGCCAGCATAAATCCTACGGGAACGCATACCGGGACGAAAAGTAGTAATACAGGGAATAGTCTATTTGTTTACCCAATTTCACTCAAGATAATCAATGTTTTACGCGTAATTAAAAACGAATATCGGACTTATAATATTAATAAGAACAGCATTTACCTTCTGCTGATAGTCGTGACGGTAGAAGTAATTATGAGATTTTAAATCGGCGGATTTTAAAATAGTTATCCCAAAACCCAAGCGACAAGTAAACACAATGGGCGCAGTTATTCCAAACAATTGCCACCCCATTACACACGTAACTGAGAACATTGTATATGACATAATCTGTGTATTATCCCGTGCCCTGTTCTGCAGACAGATGAATTCATAACTTAGACTTGGCAAGGAGACCCGGCTGATATCGCGGCATTTAACAATGTCTCAGATAAACTGCGCTTCCAGCCATCCGTGAGACCTGATATATACCTTCCTTGTTCTCGCTACCATTCTACTACCGAAGCTTGATGCCGCCTGTATTACAAAACCGGATTTATTTAGACAACATCACTCTAAATCGTACTGAATACTTGAAATAGATATTGAATATTTAGGACAATAATCGCCGCCTATATTGCGGACTACATAGCAGCGATAGCTCAATGGGGAGACCAACAGACTGCAATGCAGAGGGTCTCGGGTTCGAACCCACGTCGCGCACCTCTGACTTTCGGAAGTTATATGACTTTTCGATATTATGTGTGTATTAATTGACAATTATCGCCTGCTCCGTGCCTCGAAGAGCACTTTAAGCCCTCGGTCACAGCTGCCATGAACATCTATGGTAGTCGTTGTTGCGAAGTCAGTGCCCTGTAATATCCTGACACTGGTCTAGCCTTAGGGTATCGTTAGCCTTTGGGTTGCGGAGGTGAAGTGGCAGCCGCTCCGTGTAAAAATTGATATCCAGTCAAGAAAAGACTAAAGACTAGAAAAGCCGACCCCAAGTGACTTGGGAATAATAAAGCCTAGAGAGAAGGAGAAGATCGCGGACTACATTTATCTTTGTTCTAAAAGGCAACTACCGCTCTAGCAATAATTCCTGTGTCGTGAAGGTCTTTTACAAACATTAAGAAAACAATAACGATTTATGAATCACACAATTTTTTGGAGTGGGATTCGTCTCCACGACGGTATGCGCAATGTCAGTGGTTAGGCAATCACTTAAAGCACTTCGCAACCCGTGACGTCATATATAGTTTAAATGTTGGTGTAACAGATTTACATTAGAGAAACAAGCAGGTTATGTGATCTGTAACTACGCTATGTTTGTGTTATATGTAACTACGTGTAACTATAAATTTACCTCCGTTTAAAATCTTGCCGAATGCTATCAAAGTGACACCTTCGAAATGTAAAAATTAGATAGCTAATGTATGTCGCCTTCTAAACACGGATTGCAAATACTTCACTAATAGATTTGTTCATGGCTGGAATTAGGTCTCACTCTACGCAGGTGCAACTACGTAACCATCTCAAACACTTTGATAAATATAAGATGGTTTGACTACCAACCTTATGTATATTTAGCATTTATTATTAAACTAGCGACCCACCCCGGCTTCGCACGGGTAGTAAGAAACCTTAACAAATTATACCTTCCTCATGAATCACTCTTTTTTATCATTACAATGCGTAGCAAATAGAACTTGATAATATAAATGTAATGCAAGGTCCTTCCTAATTCATAATGTGTTTTGATGTAATCTGACCTGATGTGATGCAAAGCAGAAAAATTATAATGAAATTTTTGCAATGAAAGCTGTATTACTGTTATATAATTAATGTTTTGTTCTTATCAATGTTTTTTTAAGCTACCTAAAAATTGTATTGACAATTCATTGATACCAGCTAAGGAAGTTCTTAATTTGACTAGATTTATTTTTTCTGATTACAGGCTTTTCGCCTTGCATGTTTTGTACATTATACATGCGACATATTCAGATTAATAATGTATGACTCATTAAGGAGGGTATAACTAAGCTCATATGCATTCTAATACAATGTACTTAATATGAACGGATACTACAATATCGCAGGACGCTGTGCGGCTTACATTTATCTCACAGCAAGGAGACCAACTGTGTTAAAGAACGCGCATTTTCTAAAACAAAAATATTCTTCTTTTCATATATTCAGTAGGTAATTTAAATACTTATATTTATAAGATCTTACTGTATACCTGTACGTAAGATTTCCTACTCACCATACCTTAACGTATATAACTTTAAAATTTGAAAAGATTCACATTAATAGCACTCACAAATATTTTAATTTTTGGGTTAACTAATTACTTAGTTAAATATCATAATCCTAATGTAGATGCGTTACATTGACTTTTAAACCACATATTACTACAAGGATGACGTAGTGTTAAGGGTGGCACCTGCCACCGAGTGTTGTGGGTTCGACAACACGGGAACAGAATTTGTATGCTCCAAAAAATTGTATTGGATTAGAAATTTGGATGTTTATAAAGTCCCCTAGGCGAATCCTAATGCGAGAGTTTTAAAAGGAAAAACACAAGAAAGTAAATTTTTTGCCTGCTGATATCTGTTCTGTCCCTAATACAAAATGTATGAAAATAAGGTCATGTATTTCTATAATAGTGCATAACAGTCTATATAATAGAGCCTTAAACACGAATCAGAGTGGAACAATCACGTCCACTTCCGTACTAATGTGTTAGGTTTTAAACTTAATAATAAAGACGGTCGCCCATCTGGGAAAAGGTTTCTACATGTAGGAAGCTCTAAAACTGTTTAACGGGTACTAAAACAAGCAACCGCCGCGACAATGGTTGTTTTACCCGTTTACAGCGCAGCGAGAGGATAATGGAACGCGTTTACACCTTTCTCATAGTTAACACGGGGAAAATGCGTCCCCACTTAGTTTACACGCTGAGGGTATAGTAAAAATTGTATTAGGTGCTGTAGCTATTTCTTTTTGACGCAGAGATTAAGTAAATATATTGTATGTGCTGGATTTCTTTGTTCCTGTTGGTAAAGGGCCTCTGTTTATATAATGTTTACTTTATTATTAGACTAGCTGTGACCCGCGATTTCAACTCCGTGGATTTGTTTTCTTTGAGGAACCCAAATTTTTCCGAGAATAAAAGTAGCCTAAGTTAGTTCTTATAACATCAGCTATCTGCCAGTGAAAGTCCCGTCAATAGTTAAACAAAATTTTAAAAGCTGTTATTTTGACATTACACACAGACACTTCAATGTTATTTATTTATTTTATTGATTTATAGATTAAAAATCAGTGGTCGTCCAGACTTCGAAATTTAACCGTTAATATATTTTTTTATTATTTATCTGTTTCTATTCTTCTTCCACATAATTAAACTCTGACTATAAAAAGGGTTACAAAATGATCACTTCACGATAGATAAATATTCGAGTCACAAGGTCACTAAATATTTTTATCCGATATCAAATATTATAAATATATTTCACATAGATGTATGATATTCAATACATGCACATTAGGGTTTAGAACCGGGAAATCCCGGTCTCGAAAGTACCGGGAATTCCTGGTTCTTTAGTCAGTAAAATGGAACGGGGAAATTAAATTTGATTCCCGGTTCTTTCGGTACTTTCGGGAATTTTATTTTAATTGCAATATTCATACTACTATTTACTCTAACTTTACTTTTTAATTCTTGCTAGTCTTGCTACTATTGAAATGTTCAAAACTAACGTGAATGATTCGGAAATAAAAACAAACAAATACCTATCGCGATGATATATATTGTTAACCTATTTGTATATGATGATATTGTTAACCTAAACGGATTTGGTAGTTTTTGTCGTATAATTCTGACAAAACGAGGTAAAATATTTTTTATAAGGTATGTATTTTAATATATTTTCACGTTAAATACTAATTTAGTAAATTTATTGCACTTTTCGCAAAATGAAAAGCATTTTGTTTTGTTATAGGCTATGAATTTTGAAGAACTTCCTAAGAAGGCAAGCGATAAGGCGTCTGTATTGCATTACTTTCTTCGAGCTGAAGATAAGACGGCGTTCCACGACCTCTCACTCTGGACTATAAATTGAGCCGCGACCGGCGAGAGGGCAACCAATCCGACTGCCGCGACCAACTCACGGTGCTGCGAAAGCCAGGCAGGGCAATCCGCCAACTTGTGCAGCGTTGTGTCTGCAACAACATCACAACCGGGCTTCTCTTGCCGGCCTATGCGACACAGGAACTGGCCAAAACAACCATGGCCAGTCAATACCTGTGTCAGCCGGAAGGAGAGGGCGCCATGCTCCCTCTCCAGCCACTCCTCAGAAACGGGACTTACCGCCACGAGCGTAGCGTGCCCGATTGATAGCAGATACTTTAACTTACGCAATTATTTATCAAAAAGACTGATTGATTTTTGACTGATTTATTATTACTACTTAAGTATATATAAGAGATTATATAGGAGAATAGAAGAAACATATGTATGAGAAGACTGAGGTGATTATGTTTTGTTTGACTTGATTAAAGTTCCAATAAAGAACACTTGAATATTTAATTGGTTTTGTGGTTTGTTGTGGTTTACTTTTGAAGCATAACATTTGTCTTATATTACAAAAATCGGGAAGTACCGGTTCCTATAAGAAAAATACATAAATTCTTGGTTCTCAAAAACAGAACCGGTTCTGGAAACCCTAATGCACATGTCGCTCATAACTAAGAGGTGGTTAAGAAGTCTTGATATCACTTTTACGAAGTCAACAACGAAGCCAAAATTGAACTTAAGCCTTCACTTGCGATAAACTTATAATTACGTAAACAGTGGAACTATCGAAGTTGTTTTTATATCAAAATTATACTCGTAAAGCCCTCTTGATTCCTGAAATCACTAATAAATACAGTGGCTTCATGCATTTCCAAAAAAACTGAGAGTGCTGCGAGAACTGAAATAAATATTGTAAAGCGGCATATATACATATAATCGTGCTATCACTATTGTATTTCGAATCATAGTAGGTATGTCACATATGATGAAAGATTTTAGTCATGTAGCCTTAAGTTCAATAAGATCTAATCTGAAATCATGATCGATGAACGATAATAAATCTATCTCCGTTATAATAAGACTCAATTTTAATTCACGTTTAGATTCAACTCACCCATGCTTCTTTCAAGGTGATGCCGTTTGTTAAATGTCTATAGTCACGTTTATTTTGAGATCATATCGATCAAATCAATATTATGGTATTATACAACATGTTTCGCGAATTATTTCCAGATATATGATTTCTAAACTTGAGTGCTTAGTGAACAAGCCTTTCAAGTATTCTTAAAATAGAATGGCAATAACATAGAAATATTCTGAACGGTCGTTAACTGATAAAGAGGTGAGTTCAGCCTCCCGTAGAATTACAATGTAAGTATAATTGGTATTCTGTTAAAAAACGTTTTCGAAACGGCTCCAGATTGAAGCCGTGTTCGAATACCTTCGACCGTCTATAAATAACAAGATCTAACTTCGTCATCGTAGAATTGGGACTCAACACTTAACGAGTCGAGAGTAGTCTGCCTAAAACTTAGCGATTCGCAGACGTCTATAACTGATATATTACTATTGGTAATCATTTACAATGTATAAATAACTATTAATTAAATCGAGTTTGCCTGTTAACTTATAACTATTATTAAATCAATATTCTTTTAAAAATAGCCATATAATAATTACATAACTATGTTTATAAGTAAATTAGGAATTATTCATTGCGAAAGTCACGTGTCGAACTTAACACATTCCCGGACAGTACGTCGAGAGACGTGAATTATGACCCTCATAATATGGCACTATGGCTGTCGGCGGCGATTTAAAATACATTAAAAGTAAAACTCCGTCCACGGGCGACTATTTCCCATACCATTTATAGGAAGGATGTGACTCTGTGCCATTTAAGGCTAAAATACAGTCCGCTAGAGCCATAGCTAACACTCCTGCCGTAATACACGGTTTAGAATTCACTTGGTATGAATGTCCGCCTATAGGCGGCTACGTCTCTGGCCGTTACTGCCACAACACATACTTTGAAAACCATGTAATGTGGCAATACGTCCTCAGACGTAATGTCACTTTGTATGGAAAGTTTGTGTGCCATATCACAAATTATTGAGAGTGGTTTTGTGTCCGTGAATATGTTAAGAATATTTGTATGGTTCCATAAAAAAGTATAGGATCCTACAAATATAATAAATTTAATTATAATACTTATTCTGTACATTATCGTCATCGTCATCATCGTTTATGATACGTTTATGTTATTTGATGTTTTGTTAGGAGACAGTTTTATAGGTATAATTTATTTTTAAACTCTCACTCTTCAGGTGACGCTTTTATTACAGGGGAACCTTGACAGATGTTAAAACAACAGACATATCGAACACCCAGTCTCGTCACAGTGTATTTATGGATCACTCATATTCTGTCCCGTGCGGAATCCAACCCAAAACAAAACTACGTATTATTGATGTGACTACTAATACCATTGCACTATCCGTACAGTATTTCATGTGTAAAAACAAAAATCTATTTTAAATACATAGAAATTCTACTACCGACTGACTAAGAAAGTTTATAAGGCTATTGTGATTGGAACAGTCGCAACACCTAGGCGAACGTTACTCGATCAGATCGGAGACGTTCTGGAAAAAGGCTAGGTTGAGAGCACCTTAAACCGGCGAGCGTGTGTGAGGAATGTGATGGAAGTGAATGAAGCCAGAGAAGTGTGTCAGGATCGTAGCAAATGGAAATCTGTAGTCTCTTTCTACTTCTCTAGGAAACAAGCGTGAATATATGTATGTATGTAGAAATTCTACAGCCTACGCACTTCACTGAATGGCCAAAAGGTCACTGTGTTATAGATTGAATCCTCACATTAGGCATTTTATTAGTTTAACAAAGTTAGATAACAGTTATTATCTCCTCGCATGAGACATTTTATTAGTTTTAGACAATTAACTGTTATATTACGATAGTATTACAGAGTCTGGATGTTCTTCTATCTATTCATTGTTGTTTTCAGTCAAAATGACTACACTTTGCTAGACGATAAGCAATCGCAAAGTCCACAAGCAGAGCCCTCCACATTACAGCTGAAGCGGTATCTACTTTGAAGGCCTAAAAAGGTGCGATTTGCGGAAGGAGAAAACACATGTCTCGGCAGAAAATTCCAAGATTTAAAGTACAGCAAAGATAAGAGGACCTATACATCTTTTTATGTTTATATAGCGTCAATATTCGACTACTTGGTACTAAATGTAAATAACCGCTATCATTGATTGCTTCTTCAGCGAAGAAGAATAAAAAACACTACGTAAAAACATATTAGTAATAAATATATTATTCAATTCACAAATATTAGTGATACATCCGTACAGTAATACACTGCATAATTAACTAACATCCGCACCTAATGCGTTTTAATTATTAATATGGAATACAATATTCATATTACTATCATCCATAACAAATACATATACACAGTCTTAAGACGAAACAAGCCGATTAATTACGTTATTAAACGAATTCAATACCTCCTGTATTTAATTCCTTCTCAATTCATCCTGTATTTTATGCACGTATTATAATTCAAATAGAATTATAGCCACAAGAAAGAGCTCTAAAGTACAGCTAGGCTATATTATAGAATTTAAGTTTCTTTACTTTTATATATCAGTTATAGTTATTTAATATACTGTTAAATATAAACTACTACTGTTACTGTTAATGTTTAATATATTAGGTTAACAGCAAACATTAACCTTTATGTGTGGCGAAGGTGGATGTAAATGGAAATCAGGAACATCTTTATACAACATATTTATTTGTTTAAATGGGAAATTAACACACAATAATATATCACACCAGTATTATTAATATCCTTTTTAAAACACAGGTCACATAATTCTTAATATTCATAATTTCACATGACCTAACCTATAACCTAAATGTTATAATATTTAGGTAAAAATCGTTATATAATACAGCTATTATAGTGAAAATAAAATAGGCTACTTAAGTTACGAGGTTTTTTTGGTCTGTTCTCTTCTACAGCTCACAACAGAATGGAAAGAAATTCTGCCCGGGAGGGCTTTTTATAATCATTTTACATGTGGGTTGCCATTACTCAAACATACTAGAATCAGACTTGGAAATAATCAAATTAAATAGTACATTTTCACAATAAATATTATTAAATAGTATAACATGTTGAACACAATATTTTCAAAATAACAATAACTTGAATTAATATTTTATCCTGATCTATTACACGCTACCTTATATCTGGCTCTCGTTTATGTTAACAAATTATCAAACTATTACCTAAGGTCAGCATGCCCTTATCTTATCTTATCTTGTGTGGGGGCCAGTCAGTACAGACCGGCGGCACTTCGACCCAGTGGGATCTTTTGTGTCGACTTCCCCAATACCGACTGCCATAGATGTTCATGGCAGCTGGGACCGACGACTTAACGTGCTCTCCGGGGCACGGAGCACGCGATAATTGTCAATCAATACGCACATAATTTAGAAAAGTCATATAACTTTCGAAAGTCAGAGGTGTGCGACGTGGGTTCGAACCCGAGACCCTCTGCATTGCAGTCTGTTGGTCTCCCCACTGAGCTATCGCTGCTCCAGCATGCCCTTAGCATTGATTAGTTAACGGTACCACTAGATCACCCATCTAGCTTTTGATCTTGGTAAACGACGGATTATTTTCTACCTATTACTACTGCTAGTCAAACATAGAATTTTTCAATAAGTAGGAGAGATAATTACTTAATTATACTGACTTAATGAACGCAAGTGACATCACGAGTTGATAAAACAAGAAAAAACCATTTGGCATTTCTTGATTCAGCCAACTTCAAATTGGAAAGAGAAAAAATCGTTCCATTCGTTCTCTATACAAGGGGAAAAGTTGGCAGCAAGACAGCAAAAACTATAGAGCCATTAGCCAGCTTAGCATCGTCGGAAAATTATATGCGAAAGTGTTGATTGAAAGAGTTGTAAAAGTAACCAATGAGAAAATATGGAATTCAGAAGCTAGTTTTTGAGAGAATTTACTTGTAGGTACTTTGTACGTAGCTAATGCTTGTTTTGTGGTGCACAGGTAAACATTTTTGGCTATAGTACGCGCTAAGATCGGATCGATCAGCGCCATAATTAGCTGAAGAGTGACCACATCTTCAAAGCTTTTTATGTATTAAAGCTTCTTTACCTATTGAGCGGCAGAGGCCAGAAAATATCACAAAACTTCGAGAACATTACGCAAAACTCGCAGACATAACCTCATTATGGTTTACAAAACGAAAAATCAAAGGTGTGCCTTAGGATCGAACTCAAGACTTTCCCACTAAGCATTCGTTGCTTCTTCTATTCAATATCACTAGCTGTAAATGGAGTAAACACCAACATTATTCTTTCTTTTTATCTTATAAAGACACGCGGTTTAACATCGAAACGTTTGGCAGCAATGTTGACCATATTCACATACATTTTAAAACTTCTAAAGATTGCGTCATAAACCCTTGATCATGAGAAATGTGCAAAGTTATACTATGCTTTCTAACAACCAATAAGTAGATACTGCCTCCGTCATTATATTAAGCTGTTGCAGATATTTTATGCATGAAGCTTTTAAAAGAAGAATAATATAAGTGAAAGTGACATAAAACGATAGTCCAAAAAATAAATTAATATCTCCAAATAAGTTACTAATCTCATTTGATTTAGAGTTTAAAAAAATTCAGTAGGTATTGACATTAAACTACTATATACGGATTTTATCGCGTTGTTTATTTATCACTGTATTACAAAATTTTGAAACTATTACACTACTACTACTATTGATTTTATTTTACTAATTTATAAGCTAATAAAATTATTTAAACTATTAAATCTATTTATATTTAGGTTTACACTTTCCCCGACGTTTCGGTTGCTTTTCAGCGGCCATGGTCACGGGGAGACTAAGATGGTATTTGTCTCAATGTTCCAGTGTAGTTATTTCAAAGAACCCGAACATAATTTAATCATTGGTGTTTCTATTTACGCAGAATGAGCTCAATAAACAGTAAGTAAACAGCAGGTATACTAGATATTGTCCGCGGCTCCGGTCGCTCCAATGTTGGTAGAGTTATAGATAGTGATAGATTAGTAAGAGTACGTTTCTGGATGAAAGGTATCTTATGTCCTTTTTTGTTCCCATAACAATGTGTATGCGAAATTTCACGATGATCATTAATCAGTCGAGCAGTTAGGGCATAAAAGCGTACCAAACAAACAACAACTAACATTCGCATTTATGATATTAGTCAGGGTCTATAAAGTACTAAACTTTGCCCCCGGCTGCGCTTGCATACATTCAGGTAAGATGAGGTTAGTAAAAAAAAGAAACAGTAAATATTTCTGGATAAAAGGTATGGCCTATTCTGTCAAACAAACAAAAAAATCTTTCCTCTTTATAATATTAGTATAGAAAGAAAGAAAGAAAGAAAAATTATTTGCACAGAATACAAGTGGACCAGATTTAACAATGGTGATTAGTTCAGGCTATATTCTGCCTGTATTAGGCATGCAAATATTAATAATTATATTAAACAATTAAAATATTACTAACAATATGACAAGCTATATTATTATTTAGTATATTTATCATTATTATATTACATTATATTAAAATTTACAAATAATCAGATTCATTAGTTTTATGTTACATGAACTCTTCTATTGTATAAAAACACTTCTCCACTAGCCATTTTCTTAACTTATGTTTAAAATATTTAGATGGAAGTTGAAAAAGAAGGAAGAACTCTTAGACTCCTAGGCAGTTTATTAAAAATTTATATGCACATGTGATAAACATTATTTTTATTTAAGAATATTCTACAAAATGGAATTATTATTTTAGTAGGATCTCTTGGTCTGTATTCAGCAAATTAAGTTTTTTAAATAGATGATAACAGAAGTCAAGTGGACCTACTTCACAAATAGCTCTTAAACATATTTTTTTTTGTACAATGAATGCTTGACCAACGTTAGTCGAATTTCCCCATGTTATTAAACCATATCTAAGGATTGACTCAACATAGCCTTCATATGCTATACCTGCAGTCTTTTGAAGCTTTCTAAGGGCGTAGACAAATCTGCTTAATTTGAGGCAAACGTAACTTATATTATGTTGTTTCCAGTTACATAATCTATCCAGAGAAGAAAAGAACCTAAGAAGTTTATACTGTCAGCTTCTGTCATTTTCTATCTTTATGTTAATATAATCAGACTGTTTACTTTTATTCCTACCAAATTTTATTAATTTTGTTTTTAATAGATTTACGTTTTATTTGTTTGATTTTAACCATCTTTATACCGTTTGTACCTCTTTACTTATTTTCGTTCCGTGAGGTGTATGTTATAGATAAGTCGTCTGCAAATAGAACACTTTGACAATTTATTAAATATGGTAAATCATTAATGTATAATAAGAATAACAAGTGGCCTAAAACGCTCCATTGTGGAACGCAATATTTATTGACCCTGGATGGAGACCTGTGTACACTGCATTCATTCATATTATTTAAACTAGTGATTTCAACACATTTCTTTCGATTGGTTAGAAAACTTTTTATCTAGTCTAAAGCTATACCTCTAATGCCATATTTTTCGCATTTGGTAAGCAAGATCTCATGATCTACAAAATCAAAGGCCTTACTCATATCCAAGAATATGGCTACCACTGAAATATAGATATAGATACAGTCAGGATTACAATAAAACCTTTTGCACATACTGAACAAACTACTTGGAGGTTTATTGCTATTTCAATCTAATAGTAAACGAATACATTTTGACAAGTATACATTTTATCGTCACCTCAATTTAATGTCACCTCAATTGAAATACTTTGAATAAAAACCTGAACACAATAGGGAGCCTAGGTAAATAAACTCGTCATAAATGTGCCCGGATTACATGTAGCCAAATACTTGAATCTGTTTAACACGCGACACGTAACTAAAAACAATCCTGTTGTTTACCTCTTTGTAAACAAAACGCCACATAGTCTAAGATTGTGTTTAACAATATTGAACCTAACTTTGTACGAAATAAGGGTGAGAACAGCAGATGAGAAACGTTTTAACTAGACAAGATTAAAAGTTACGTCACAGATGATAAAAAATAAATAAACAAATCTAGATATGACTAGATTTATCTATCTTCTTACATAGACTCACATTTACTTTTTGGAAGCGTAGAAGAAAAAGACATCGGCCTTTTCTTTTACTACATTAATAATTTACTAACTGTTACCTGCGGCTACTCTTGCGAATATTAATAAATAAGTATAATATTTTCTTTTTTTGTACCATTAACAACGTATAGGGATGTTAAATTTCATGATGATCCCATGGCGCGCAGTTTTTAACAATATCCAATATCTAAATTCACCAATTCTACTGCTGATACCGACAAAACTGCGGAATATAACTGACCAACAAAAAGTTCTCGACGCCTTTCTATATGATGTATAGCAACCTGCATAAGGCCAAAGTCATCATATATGTATATAATATCATATTATCGAACAGGGAAACTAATAATTTTTTTTTGTGTAGGTTACTCTTTCGCCTTATGACGGCAACATAGTTTACCAACAAACATCCGTAAACTGGTCCACTTATCCGCAGCGGTTTATTATTCTGAAATAGCACAAAATTTGATGATGACTTGTTTAACCTACCACCAAAAGCGCACTCTACTTTATTACTTACCCATATTTAAACACGTTGATCCTGTCTAATCACTTAAGCACGAATTATAATCACTTTAGAGTGAATTATATATTGTGGAAACTGCCAACGGCAAATCTGAAACAATTTTGTCATTTTATATGTAACTAGCCGTCCCTTGGGACAGGTCCTTTGTTAGGATAAAATGTATCCTATGTCATTTGATATAGTGTAAGGATGTATCTTATTCTTTCTGTCAATAATTAAATATTATTATTATTCTCTTTATTACTCTTTTTTTGTAATGATTACATTTTTAAATATAGATATAAAACTATACATATTTAAAAATATAAAACTGAAATGACCCACCGACATCGGGAACAAGGTCCAAGCTGCCGGTGGTTAGGACCCTAGAGAGAGGAATCTCCTCACAATACGCGCCGTGTCGAGTAGTACTGCCTTTTAGATCAAGGACTTGAATCAGCCATCTAACGCAAGCCTCTGCAGGTGGTGGTCGAAGCTCTTAGGTATTAAACCATTGACTGTAATAACTATCAGCACAATGATCGCCGAGTCCACACGTCACATATCGACAATCTCGTGAGCTAGGTCCAAGTATTTCAATGTTCCTTTTTCAGCTTTCACAAGATTCTCGTCATACGGAATGGTGACATCGATGATCATTATTATTATTATTTCCTTTACCTCTGACAACGAGTATGCAATTTCATAGCAATCTGTCAAGTACTTCAGCGTGCAAGCGTAACACACAAACAAACAAACTCACATTTGCATTTATAGTATTAGTTAGGATGGCAATGTGAAAGGCACAAGTAATTATCTATCTACTCTCTCAAAGCACAAGAGCTGTGACGATGTCGTAATTAAGTGTTAACCACACTGTTTTATATGCATATCAGAATCCTAGAGGTTATAAAGATAAGCCCAGGCTTTCTTTAATCGATACCTAAATCTATAATCGTTAGACGCTTTTGAGCTACATTTAAGTCACCAGATCTACCCAGTTCTTTAGCTTCTTCTATTGAACTTAATGCAATTTAATAAAAGTATCATCTCTTTAACTGGTTTCGAAAATCTATTGAAATACGCAAGCAGCTTCTGGTATAAGCAATGCAAGAATGCGTTTATATTGCTTTTTATGGTATAGATTTATTTTTAAAAAGTCTATTCCTACACTAGAAAAAGATCTTGTGAATACAAATACAACTAAGAACACCCAGACTGAAACAACTATTGGATCACATAATTTTTTATCCTGGTGGAGATCGAACCAATAACGCTCAGTACACTGGCAAAGGCGAAGCGGCCATTAAAACCAAATCGAACACCACTTTCATTAACTAGTTACTATGAAGACAAATCAATTATTATTCTAGTCAAACCTTGTCAAAAGAGCAACAAACTGCAAATATGATAAAACGAAGTCTGAAAACGTTTAACCTAAAAAAGTGAAGCCGCAAGCCTCTAAAACTATCAACAACAGCCTTCCGTAACCACATTTGGAGCGCCACGCGCCACCGCCTCGGGGAGAGGCACATCCAGTCGGTCCATACATCTTCGTAGTAAGTATTGCATATTTTGTATTGCGGCCGCATGACGTCGGGTGTTGTATGGATTCACGCGAGCGCAGGAATGTAAGTAAGTAGGTTTACAAACAGGATGTGAGAGGATCCGCAAATGGCTGCCGGAGCTAAAGTCAACGCGAGTATTTGTTTTGTGCAACTAACAAATTACATCCCAGGAAATGTGGTTGCGTTTGTTATATTAAATCTGGTTAAATTAAACCAGATATATGTTGCAAAAATTCCGGTGGTGGTGTGAATTCTACCAAGATGCTACTTCTATTTAAATGCATACACGCTTTGTGTACAATGCACTATGTAACAACATGTCTGTTTCGCCAAACGTTTTACCAGTGGTGTTCTATTACCACACTTTGGCAATTGTATTACGATTCTACGTACCTAATATATGCGAAATTATAACAGTCTACCGTGCTAATATTTACAAACCATTCATTGATTATAATTGTTGTATTTCACGAGCGCGCCTCATTTATGCAAATTTCTACCTTATGCCAAAGTCAAAAGTCATTTATCATTTAGGTCACAATGTTACACTGATAACCATCAAAGAGGTTACTGACTTTACTAAATTTACTGAATTTACATATGTGTTAATTGCTAGGTTCAGGCAAAAGGTTGAGCCTATTAGAAGACATCTGCACGGCCCTCAGTGTTTTTAAAAGACTTAATCTTCACTCTTAATTTGCAACTACTTTAAGCCACAAATAAAATAGATACAGGTACTCTCAAAATTACAACAGATTGGACAAACACACACGTAGATGAGTGCGTAAATCGGTTTCGGATCAAGTCCCATTACATAATATAACTCAGACAGAACCTAGCCTGATTTTATCCGGAATAATTTTACGCCATATAATGAATGCGTTCGGTTTGTTGTATAGTATTACGCCGATTATCTTATCTATTTATCTTATTTTTATCACATTGTAATAGAATATTTCTATAATACCTTGCCCAGCAAGTAACGACGGTACCCCACGGTTTTTGTCTATACTACCCACAGCACTGGACCATATATAAGTAAAATATATGTAGGAAAATCTACAAATAATAATAGAACTACACCATTTCTATGCTAAAATCTCATACATTTTAGCGAATATTACCGTCATGTTCTAAACAATATAATAAATGTGCGGCTTGTTGGTCGTTTCGCACGAATTGAGCGAAATGACCCTTTTTAGAAATAATATTGTTTTAGTTGCGATTCGCACACATCCATATAATTTGAATGCGAAACGAACCGATCTGGAAAAGAAGGTGTGCGAATCGACAGCTAAAGATTTTTTTCTGAAGTGTCTTTTCGCGTATCTTATAAACAGAACGGTGCGAAACGACAAATAAGACAACGTCGCCAGTATCGTTGCTTGCTTGTCAATTCTTCTCCACATCAAATATCTACAGCTTGAAATGACTTTTTAACGAATATGTGTGACCGATTGGCAGTTAACATATGTTGCGGTTCATCGTGTGCTTTTTGTTTTTGAGTGACAAAGGGAACAATGCTTCGGGTGGTTGACGAGCCAACATGGCAGCGCTTTCCTCTACTTGGTCATTTCGTTTTATTAGTGTGCCATAATAAATTTTATTTTATTGTAAGGTTCGCCATCAGATTATACATTCTAAACTTATGAACTAACATAGGTAAATATATTCTTGAACATAATACAAATCCAATTATAGGCAAATATAAATAAATAATTATGCCTCCATATCAATCGAAATTATTGTTGTTGTTCTTCTGAAACCATCAACAAAAATTTAGATCATCAGGTTTTAAATACTGTGTGACACGTTCATAAAAAAATAAGGTGACTTTTTTGAAAATTTCACGTATGTCTTTATGTAATTTAGCTTTTTAAATTGTCCCATATCTAACTTTCTTTGAAAAGTGACTACTTAAATTACTGCATGCAGATGAAGTTGTAAAGGTTTCGCAAGCAGTTACTGATGACGTTGAAGTATAATATAACGAAGTGATAGATACAAGTAAGTACAAAAATAGCTCGAGCACTCCCTTAAACATTATACTAAAACATTCATGTACCGCTTTATTTCATGCTTCATAACCATCAATTCTACAGACATAAGTACGATTTTATACTCATCTTTATTCCACTCGAGTTTACACCGTAAAGCACTCAGAGCATCCACTGTATAATAGGTGCATCCGTCCTTATAGATTGACGTCTTTATTGCATACTTCTACTATGAGACCAACTACCTTTCAACGATATCGACAGACAGTCAAAACTCGTACTTAAAGCCAATGAATAAGGTTGATTATCAAACGGGGTGTTATAGAAGTTATCGTGGTCGAAGTATCTGCGCGTAGGGTCTAGCCTGCAGTCGCATTCACGTAGGATCTCGCCGATACGGGCTGAAATATGAATATCGTCGCGATGCCATTTGTGCAGTCCAGTCACGATTACCCTTATGTTCTAGTGAGAACGACTGTCTACGTCTGCTAAGCTAGGGTTGTGGGTAATTGGGGCATTAACTAGATATATAGAGACTCACATGCACACTAAGAAGGTTGCTATCTCTTATAAAATTAAAATCTTACTGTTATTTAGGTCACGTAGGGTCACCCTGTTTTGTAACGCTAAAGGCTCGGCCGTTAATGCAATACACAACTCAATATTTTGATATGATTTTAATATATTTTGTGAGAAAACGCAGACAGTCTCATAAACAACTGTTTATTAGACTGTCTGCGTTTACTGTCTGTTACTAGGAAAGTTTATTAAATATCCGTTATCATGTTGCAGAGATAGTTAAATGTTTCAGACTTTCGCGATTTGTACACATAATATAATATTAGACAACAGGTTTATTATGTATTATTTAGAGATAGTTGTTCCTGCCCTTTGATAGAGGCTCGCATGAGAGCCGCTACATGTGTACCGTATATTTGTTATCGGCTCGGATACGAGCCACCAAGTGCGCGCCACTTTAAACCTTATTTTATTAACTTTAAAGCTTAAAACTGATTGTTTGTCGGCTACGAATGGGTTTGTTTTTCTAAAGGACATATCATAAGGTATTGTGAAAATATAAACACGATATGTTAATAAAAGGAAGCTCATCAACTATACTATATAGTATATATTCCGTCACCCTGTAGAAACCAAGTAACTTTGCACTGTAATCCAGATAGAAGAGTTTAAGGGATCGTTAAAATGACGTTAAGATGCTAGCGGAGAGATCCATGGTCTCGTGTGATAGCATAGCATATACTTTTTGAAACATTGGTCGTGGACAGGTGACATCCCTAGTATGTAGCACTGCTTGCCATCAGATATATGATGTATTTATAAGCCATCTCACTAGTAGAAGCATAGAAAAATAGACGCATATTTAGCTAATACGTGTCATAATTATAACTATACTCTATCTAGATATGAGAAACTAGCTTTTGAACGAAACTTTGAAAAATTTAACCTTTCCAATTTGTTCTCAATTCTCATCTCACTGGAAACATTAAATTCTCAGTTTTATTATAGTTCAATGTCTAGAATTTTTATTTTTATTTTTAATATGTTTCTTTATTTTTCTTCTATTTTTATAAAAAGCAACTCCCGCACTAGGAACAATTCCTGTAATTCTAATAAAATAAATTCCTAAAATGAATACAACGGACACAAAGAACAATCAGACTCGAAACAACAATTTGTGGATCACACAAATTTTTGTCCCGTGTGTGGATGAACCCACAACACTCGTCGCGGCGGCAGTGGCGAGGCGGCCATCTAAACCACTACGCTATCCAGGCATGCAAGAATTGTAATTAAGGCTTATTTTATTTTGAATGACTAACAAGCATACTGCCCGACTTATTGTAAACTATCACTCTAGCCTCAGGTGCTTGCTAGGACAAAGGTTTTATATACCTAGACGTCAATCGTAAAAAGTGGTCGTATTTCGTAAGCACTGTCTCGCAAAAGAGATCGAGCATTTAATAGTTATATAATGATAGCATTGTTTATCAACTACGATTTTGATTGTGATTTTAAGTAGTATTTGCTTACGTTTAAATCGTAAGGGAGGATGTTATAAGCATAAATACCCTTTGTTCTTAAAGTAGATCAACAAATCATTTTAGTTAAGTTTAAAGCTTTTATGAAATATGATTATGACTATAGAACAAAAACAAAATTGATCTGACAACTTAAGTATATCGATACGTACATAATGATTAAAGCATTATGTCTCGAAGCCGGCGTCCGTACGCCTATGGACATGGACAACAAACAGCATAATTTTGTTTAACGGGATTTAAAATTTAAAATTATAAGTCCGTTACGTTCCACTGCAAAGCAAAATGCTTCTTCACTCTCCCTCCATCTCTCTCCATACGATTTTAAATTACCTTTTAATTTTAAATTACCTTTTAATTTTGAATTATATATGTTAAATAATAAAATCCTGGAAAATCATGTGGTTATCTATAGTTATTGCTAAAAAGTAAAAAAATACTGGTACTAAGTCCTTGCCGTCAAAAAGACAAAGCATTGTGGGCAATCCTATGCCATAGATTGTACGGTACTAGAAACAATGATCACAACACAAGTCCGTAGCTCAAACAAGTTCATGCCTTATTCATCACATGGTAAAGCCTAAAATAACTAAATGGAATTTTAAAGTCTTAACTTACCGTGAACCTTAAAGCGTGTACTAGTTGACCAGAGCTTTTTCTTTCTATAAAAGATCTATTCCGGATTAGGGCTAAAGCCCTATATCGCGGAGGACTATACAAACATACATTTAAGAGATAATAAATGCACCCAGACTTAGAACAATTATTTTTGAATCAGACAAATAATTGGCCCGTGTGGGATTCAAACGCCAAACACTCAGTGCGGCGGTAGCGGCAAGCCAATCGCTTGCCCTCTACACCGTCCACGCAATAATAGAATGGTAACGCAATAACGATAATTTAAAATAATTAAATCTTTATGGATATCTTTATAATTTTTCCCAGCCGTAACACATTATATATTATACTGTTATAATATAACACACAATGTCAATGTGATGTAGCTTGATGCCTATTACGTCTAAGTCCTAAAACGGTCTATTAAAAGTCTATTAAAAAAAACGCAAGAATTTTTGTCCAAAAGACAACACCTGCACCGTTTCTAACAATTTCCTGATCAAAAAGAACCCAACAGTACATTCTCTAACCTAAGGAAAATATTTGCGACCATAAATTACAAGAGAATTGGGGAGCCTCCATTCTGTAAGAGAGAGAAAATACAACAGTAATACTCCGATTACTTTCCAATTCCATCATCATAAATGCAATACAGAATACTTTTTATGGTAGCCATAAACCGCAACAACAAAAATATAATAATGGCCAACGCACCAAAACTCGTAACTTAATGAGACCTGGCCTTATAAAGAAGGATTATGAAGTTAGAAAATATGCGTGTGGATAATAGGCTTTATATTCATACAAAGATACTTTAAAAGTTTAAATTCCAGTAAATCTGATTACGTCTGTGCGGGGAATTGAAATTTAAAGGTAGCTAGGTAGGTGGTCAAAGCCAAGCGTAAGACTCTTATGTTAGTGGGGAGGTACTTAGCGCGCACACTGCGCCGAGATTTCGAAAAGCTTATTCGTGATGCTCCTAACTTAAATACAGTATAATATATATTTCTAAAGCTACATCTTATTTCTAGTCAAATAAACTTCAGTACCTAGTCCATTGATAAATTGTTAGACATGCATGAGAGCTACATAGTATGATTATCCAGCCAAACTAATGGAAGATACATACATTCTACAATAAAAAAATAGAAGTTGATTGATATAAAATTTTGACTTATACTTCGAGTGTTACATTTCTTTGAACCTAAGATTTTATTAGGGAAGATATCGTATGATACTTTAGTCTTTACAGGTCATCTCAGCGGTTGACTTGATCAGATTGATTGTTAGAAAAAGAAAACAAATGTTGGTTGCCAGCATTTACACTGTATATTTTTACGTCCATTCGTCTATCAAGGACTCTGAAAGGCTCAGTTGTCACGTTAATCGAATTCGGCAATTAGCTCTACTATGCGGCTTACCGCATACACCTTAGTGTGCGGTGAAGTTATTGTCCTTGTACTCATGCAGTAGACCGTTATACTTGCCCAAGTAATGTACCAGTAGGTTAGAGTTAAAACATATTCACCAGCGCACTTCCAATATGACAAGCTTAGGGTTTACCTGACAGCGATAGCGTATACCAGGCGAATCACTTACGCATTGTCGACATAAGCAGAAAAGTATTTAAGTTATCATGAAAAAGAAACGAGTGGGAATATAAGCTTTCGGAGCTCATACCGGGTGAAGAAGTGACTACAGCTTATTCTTACGATGATTCTCAATATGACAATAGTGCTACCCCATGGAGCTGACGCTTTCTTAACATCACTAAATATATTATTTAGTGATGTTAATAATGTTAATAATTATTTAGTTATGTGAGGTAATGGTGGACGCTGCCACTCAAATAGAATGTTGCTGCTTTTATAATATAATTAGTTAAAAACAAAAATCTTTCGTTTATCATGATAAAGGCAACTGTTCAGCCCTAAGTTATAGATTCTCCAAAATTAATGAGTTCTTAAAAGTTCGTGTTAACTGTTGATTTCCAAAATGAGAAACAGCTAAGTGATATCGTGAGTTCGTGACACGAGTGAAATAAATGTTTGAGTGACCGGGCGCAACGTGCAGAGTGCTCTGTCTACTCGTTCCGCATCATCGGTTTTAGCAGAGGTACACAATTTTTCTATCTTTAATAAATAAAATTTATATAAAATTTAACAATTTTTTTTGTGTTCGTGTTTTAAAAATAAATTATTGGTATACGTTTCAACAACATTACTGATAACCCACCTTAAAGGAACAACAGGGTTTTTGTTATATATTGTATATCAATTATTATGGACAAAGCATAGTAGTTATATTAGGATTATTACTTTATTTATGTCTTCAAACAAGGTATCCAAAATCAATTGTTTACCTAATTTTAAGTAGGTCAATACTTACTTATACTTCAACTAAAGGTATCTCGTTACTGACGACAAGTGGGAATTAAGAAGTTGAGACAAAAATTGCCATCAAGATCTTTACAACTTGTCAAATCCATCACGAATCTTTACAATATTTAGTTAAAGTTGTCAAAAATTCTTAAAAGGTTTCTAACATCAAACTTGAGGTGCTAACACAATTTGGACACAGTGGGGGATTGAATCGTTAATGTGATCAAACTTAAAAGAGTTTGAATGTTAATATTTGGACAGAGTCCCGGGGCTTTTCAAAGGACGTTCTCATAAAAGTGTTAAAAAATTAAACGCGCTGTGGGACTTTTTAAACTCTTTGCTCGCTCCACACTTGTTTACACGTCGGCTTGTACGCGCTCCAGACATCTTTATAACTTGTACGTTTCAGTAATCCGATTTTCCTTGAAATCTTCCGCGGTACTACGCTTTATGAGGTACCATGTTTATTTATATTGAATTACCAATATTATTATATTGAATTATAGAGTAAGCTTTTTGATTTCGAATATATTGTATACCTACTTAATAGTGACAGAATTTTATTAATGAGGAACATGTAGGAAAGGGTATTATAAATATTTACATATATGCACAGATTGCCTTTTTGTCTTCACCAGTTTTCTATTTGACCTATTCAGTTTAAATTTAAACAATTTTATCCGGTTATTACACAATATTTAAAAAATATTAATATTGTTTTACTTTTAAACAAACAATTTATATCTATATTTACACATACTTTGCTTTTCAGTTGTCACAGTCACAGAAAGATTAACATTGCGATGGTCTCATTGTCTCGAAATCAATGTCTTATTTATAACATAGTCATTTCATATATAATTTTCGTGCAAATGAAAGACAATATCATAATACGAGAAGATAATACCGCCCATATATTATTTATAAAGCGTATATTCTTTTGTCTCGGATTCGATGCCCGGATCTAAGAAAAAGTTATTGGGATTTTTCGTTCAAGAAATTATTAGTAAAAACATGGAGTCTCGCACTGCCCGGTAGACGACAATAGGCTCACAACTTATGACGTGGTAACTTAAACCATATTTGGCGGAATATGGACGTAAGAGACTTATTCTACCTCTTTGGGCTTTTAGGGATGATTCGATGAATGTATACTTTGGAATAGTACATGAAAACCAGATTGGAATCGTTGTGGAGAAGAGTCAATCTGAGACTACGCGAAATCAAAGAACTTGTAAACAAAATGTATACAGAGTCTAGCCATCAAAACAAGCTGCTCAAATTTGTATTTCATTATTAACATCTTCTTCTCCCTAGCCTTTATTATTCCCAAGTTACTTGGGGTCGGCTTTTCTGGTCAGATATCAGTTTTTACACAGAGCGGCTGCCACCTGACCTCCGCAACCTTAAGGCTAGACCAGTGTCAAAATATTACAGGGCACTAACTTCCCAATAACGACTGCCATAGATGTTCATGGCAGCCGGGACGGACGGCTTAACGTGCTCTCCGAGGCACGGAGCAGGCGATAATTGTCAATCAATACGCACATAATTTCCAAAAGTCATATAACTGCCGAAAGTCAGAGGTGCGCGACGTGGGTCCGATAAAGTTATACTCATTTATATAATAATAATAATAATAACCTACCCCTACCCCTCTGGGACAGTCGTTATCTCATCATGAGACTAACGCGATATCGGAGGGCACAGTATACTAGCTTTAAAACTATCACCTTCGCCTTGTGATATAAACAAAAAATGTATCACCAGGTTAAATTAAAGCGCACAAACCGCAGGGCAGCTTGTGGCAGGCTGAATGTGAGTGGCGACACTGCGGTCCTAAATGCCTCAGAGAGTTGGTTAGGGCCTCGTCCCCGGCTTGCCGTTACTGGTTGGCCGGGGTGGAACTTCAAGAGCGCCCGTAGGACTCTCAACTCTGGCTTGCCTATATGCTAGAGCTATATGCTTGGGGGTGGAAGTGTCATTTTCAAGGGCATAACTACGGGGAAACCCGCTCCGGGTCTCCGTTGTCACGAGACCCGTGATGGTGAAACCGGCGCCGCACCGCTCGACACCCCTAGCCACTTGCACCGGTGTTGCCCTCTGCTGCTGGCTTGTATGCCTATAGTGGCTTATCAGGGGGCCCATCTAGTGAGTTGGCGAGTCACCGTCTGCCCATTGCATTGATGCTATTAGAGTATTCGGGGCAGACGCCGTTTTTCATCCATAGTTAGCAATATAACGGTCCACCAAACACCCATACCTATAGCCCATATATTAGAATCCATACGTAGCAATAGTCCTACGCCTGCTGCGGCTAGTGCCGCTGTAGGTGTTCCATCACACCTTTGATTAAAACTCTCGAAGGGCCTCTTCACGTTGGACCCATGTCTCCGTGTAAGCCTCCCAAAGGGCCAGGTATTTTCTAATATAATATGTTAGAAAGTACCTGTGATAAGAGAAACATAATAATAATATAATAATATTCTACCACATACACACAACACCATCTAGCCCAAACTAAGCAGAGCTTGTACTATGGGTACTAGATAATGGATAAACATACATATATACTTTTTTTTTGTAAATACATACATATTATACATAGAAACACACAGACCAAGACAAACATCCATCCGGCTGTTCATGCACACAAATGTTTGACTTGTGCGGGAATCGAACCCGCGACCTCAGACGTGGCAGTCGGTTACACTAACCACTACGCCATCGAGGCCGACTATGTGCCAATATACATTTGCTATCTTCGACTTTGTAGGAAGGGTAAAGCCGTAGTCACTTCTACACTTTCACCAAAGTGGTGTGCATCCTTTAGATCAATCCCAACGTCACTATATAATTGGCAAAGCGGACGTTTCCACTCAAAACCCCTATTGTGTTAGACTTAACTTAGTACTTAGCTATATCTGATACATAATATAGGTAACGGTAATCGAGTATAAGCAACAATTAGTCTCCCGCTTTGGAAACATTTTTTGTGTCGCGGGGGATTTTACAAACATTCAAACAACGGACACAAAAAACACCCAGACTCGGAACAACCATTTGTGGATCACATAATTTTTTGTTCTTAGTGGGATTTGAACCCACAACACTTAGCGTAAATGCAGTGGTGAGACGACGACTTAAACCACTACGACAGCCGTGCAGTCCAAAAGTCGTATTATAAGTAATATATGTCGAAGACGGTCATGAGTACGGTTGCTAAACGAAACGCGGCGCATGAGTGAGAGAAGGCTGCTGTTGCGATGACGTCAACACGCGGCTAACTTCGTGCTACGACAGAGCCTACTTAATGGAGGGCCGCGTTAAGCCCAACACTGACCCTTCAACCGTCGTCGAGGGCAGACCTCCACGCTAGGAACTGTTATTCATTTTGTTTGAAATTCGGTAGTGTTAATTTATTGTGTAAAGGTAAAAGTGATTAGTGTACATTTGTTGTTCCTCTTTGCTCAATCACCCTATTATATACCCGTATCATGTCTGTCGATGGTGTTAATGTGCTCTCGATCCGACATATATATAATATTATATTATATCACATACACACAAGACCATCTAGCCCAAACTAAGCAGAGAGTCGTATTATAAGTATTAATGGTGTTATTTGGTATTACTATTATTTATAACATCTCTGCATAATATACTAATTGCAGTACTCTGTTCTAATTAATGAGTAAGTGCCTCACAGTGACTTAAATTTGTTTATAATGTACTCATTGCTGAAGAGCACAAATAAGAATAAAAAATGTTAAAACTAACTATTTAAATACATAAGTACTTATAGCTTAACCTTGTGAAGTTACTAAGTCTGCAGTAGAATCATAGATAACATTAAAGAAGCGTAACATATGTACATTGTAAGACATGGTTTATTAGTAAACAATATATTCTGATAAAGTTGAACGGTATTGAGACGTTTCGGTAATATGCCGCATCCATACAGATAATATAATTAAGACTTATTCGATGTATGGAAAATGTTATAAGTCAGTTTAATGTAATTATTCTTCTTTAAAGCAAAACCAGAATCAATTTGAATTTCGTCACTTACTTCTTTTAATGGGAGGTACTTTATGATATTTACATTTATATTTATATTTTAGAACTGGAGCGATAGCCTAGTGGAAAACCGTTGGACTGCCTCGCAGAGGTCTCGAGTTCGATCCCAAGGCACGCATTTCTGACTCTTCGAAGTTACGATAAAGGAAAACATCGTGAGGAAACCTGCATGTCTGCAAGTTCTCCATAAAGTTCTCGAAGATTTGTGAAGTCTGCCAACCCGCACTGGGCCATGGGCCAGCATGGTGGACTATGGCTTAACCCTTCTCACATTGAGAAGAGGCCCGTGCCCAGCAGTAATAAAGTTTAATACAGGGCTGATATTATTATTATATACAAAATATATTTACCGATAGGTTGATATCGTTATCCATTTTTGTTGTACCAACGTTATACATTCATGTTTTCAATCTAAGTTTTATACACCGTACAAAAAGTATTGCTAAAAAGATTACCGACGGATGCACACTGAAGCTGAATCTGAATTCAAATTCTATTTTTAAAAACTCGCTTCTAAACCGGGCTTTGAATTATAGAATTTGCTGCGCATTTAATATTCATTCTACCTAAAAAGTCCAGGTGAGCTTCGCAGCGGTCGTCGCCGGTACAGAATTGCATTAAGCGCAGCGTCCCCACTGCGTCGGTTAATTTGTTGGTCACCGCTCGTTACCATTTAATTTGGTATCCCCCCTTGCCCTTCTCCACCCAAATCGCGGCTCACTTTACCAGATTATCATCCAATTTAGTCAGCCCGCTTTCGCATAAACGAAGTCACTCGATATCAAAAATGTTGTAATAAAAAATCAGAGCACCCTTCTCGCTCCTGCTTTTAATATATAATAGGGTTTAGGATTGCGGCTAACGAAAATTTTGTATCAATTATTATTATCGATATCGTTTACATAACTAAAGTAGATACGAACGAGCGAAAAAAGACTGTGAGATCGTGTTGACAGCCGATGAAAATTTAATTGAAAAACTGTGAAGCCGAACAGTCGTGCACAAAAGCTGCACAGTTGAATTTAAAGTGAACAAACAAGAAACGGTTGCCAACACCCATTAGTCAGCTGGCGCTCACCGCATCTGCTTACGACTGTCTAGATAATCCAACAATGCAGCCCAATTTTCTTATAGCGCGGAGTCAAAGTTGTGCGGTGTAGCTGTAAGATCGCAGAGGATCGCACAATGGGCATGCCGGCTGCGGTAATGCCACGCCGTATGAGGGATTTCCCGACTCGCGCTCGCGCGACAAAGCAGCCACTTACTGCGCGTACCGTTTCGCCGTCTCACTGAATGCGCTGAGAAATCTTCTCACTGTGCGGCCGTTGCATGTTTGTGTATCCATTTGCTCGAATAACGCGCGGTAATGGATTTTTTAGGTCGCATATGTAAAGTGAAAGGAAAGCGTTTGCCCGTTTATACAATACTACTGCATAGCTTGATTTGCTAGTTGCACCAAACGTATTTAGGTCATGTTATTTGCTTTTAAAGCGCCGGTATTCTCATGAGACTGTCTCGGTTCTGTGGTGTGCTAAATTAAATTTGATCCAACTACGTCGCTATATTTTTTATTAATTAAATGTTATGTATGTTTTAGTATTCACATCAAGCTGTTTAGTAATCGTCTCGGCCTTGTTAATGCGCCGGCTAAGTCCAGAAGACTAATCTTAGATTATGTATATTTTTGTTACCGTCTATTTAGTATGAAGAAAGAAAATGAGGGCTATTTCAGAAATCTCTCACGCTGCTTTGCTGATTACACGCATCTTCTAGAACATTAAGAAAATCTTTCAAACATGCAGAATTCTTGTCATTGTATAAAGGATTTAATATTTAAACAGGCATTAATAGTAGCAATCTACACACAGCGGCAACATAACATGGTTTACTAAGCGATTTCTCGCATTGATAAAATGGCTGCGACACAACCTGATTGGTGGTATAACTAGACTCGAAGACTAGAACATTGAGACAACTACCATCTTAGTATCCCCGTGACCATGACTGCTGAAAAGCAACCGAAAGGTCGAGGAAAGTGTAAATTTAAATCTAAATAGTTGTATAATTTAAATAGTTTAAATTGCAGTAAACAGTAACTAGTAAAAGTGTTTACAATAGTAGTTTAAAGTTTCAAAATCATGTAATACTAGTGTTTTATTAAAAAAATAAACAACACGCTAAAATCCGTATAAAGTTTGTTTAATTTCAATAGACTCAAAAACTTTAAAAGTAAAATCGATGTTAGTTTGATGCCAGACGCTTTGAACTGAAAGCACGTCCACTGAAAACGATTACCTAATTATTATCTGAATGGCGTGCTCACCAGTCAGCAATATAAACGGATTTTTACCAATAACATAGGCTATGTTAGCCATATGCAACCACATGAATCCCAACTTTCAGCAAGTTGTCTTCAACTTGCTGCAACTTGGCGTTCAATTGCTGCAATCGAAAGCGGTCATAAAGGATATACTAAGCTATTGGCTACTAATATATTGGCAGAATACTCGTGGTATACGTTATGCTAGAGCTCTAGTTTACAGCATAATTACAATGATCTATTATACTAGGGATAGGAGGAAATAGTTTCAAATTAAAGTCAAGAGGTAGAGCCAGTAGAGAGTCCATAGGGACTCCCAAACCACCCCCATGTATGTTCTGCGATTTTTTGTATTTTAAGTTTCATCGATATTTTTATCATCAAGTTTTAGCAACAATTTCGAGAACATGAAGCTAGTAACTCATTATTTAACTTATCGACTATACAATTTATCGACTGACAAAAAATACGTATGTGTTTCTCTCGTACGCGAGTATCTCTACGATATCAATATGTTATAGGCGCACACAGATACAGAGAGTGTCACAAGTACGTGATCTAGGTGTTAACTTCACAATGGAGCTGACATTTCGTGACCACGTACAACTAATTTGTAAGAAGGCATATAGGAATTTGGGATTTGTTCTACGTCAAACCCGGACATTCACAAACATATCAACTATTAAGGCACTAAACGACGAACATAGTGGTGTCATATGGGCGCCTCATGAACAAAAATATTGTGTTATGTTAGGGTTCAAAACAAATTCACAAGGCACCTATATCAGAGGTACTATGGGATATATATCCGTTCTACCCGGTTATGTTCCCTACGTTGGTTGTGCTGGGTATGGTAGGTTATAGTACTTTGAGAGTACGCCGTGATTTTCATTTAGCGGCGTATTTAATGAGACTACTGCGTGGCATGGAACATAACCCTGGAGTGTTGGCACGATTGAGTCTTTGTGTTTCGGACGACTATGTTGGGAGACGACAACGTCCGTCGCTATTAGTTTTACCATATGCCAGAACCAACCTACTGGCAAAGAATCCTCTTACCCGATCAATTCGGGTATTGAACGAGGTTATATATTTATGTGTAATTTGGGTGAATTGGCAAAGGTTATGTTATATATTGTAACATATTGCGATTATTAATTAAATAAATAATAATTTCAAGCTTGTTTTTTAAATATGTTAGTATAGGTACTGTATCTATGTAATCGATTTTTATAAGTCTTGTGTTTACTTGTGTGTATTTTTTTATAATAGTAGTTTTATGTGTATAGTAGTTATATGTGTGTGTATGAGTAGTTTATATTTAGAATAAGGTGATAAAGTATATAGCGCACTGTCGAATTGGGTGTACCTGTAAGGATAGTTGCATAATGTAAATAATTAAATAAATCTATATTTTTATTGGCCCACTTGCTGGTGTGTTACTAAAATTAATTAAAATCGAATGAACAAACATTTCAGAATCAGTGCGTCGGTCTATCATAGCAGTGTACTACCGATTTAATCTACTGTTATATCCTGCAGAAATAGCTTACTTTCAAGCACTTAATATGAAAACAGGTTCGTTGACACCATCTTGCCTACACTCCGACACACAGTCCACTCCAAGTATAAGGACAGAACTTGTGATTGTCAACTTTTTAAACTACGAAGAACTTCATTATGAAGTAAATGTAGTTCTGTGATGAAAACTTGCACTTAATCTACAGACTTTTAATATTTATAAGAGTCTGCTTCAGTGGACCAGTAGTAGTAAATGCAACTGCTGGGTATAAGATCTCGAGTGCGATTCGTAAATCGGACAAAGTATTTTTTTTTATCAGTCCTTGCAATTACATAGTTTGTCTGAGCAGATTCAAATAAAACTAAAGCTTCGCTGATTTCAGCATGAATCAGGCCCGGCCGGGGTAGGACTACCCTCTCACAGAATATTGACGTGAAATAACAGTATTGCTACTGTTGTATTTCGTTCAGTGAGTGAGAGTGCCGGAGGCCTTATCACCCTTTTCCCCACTTCCCGCTGCTTCTCCTCCCCACTTCCTTTTTCTCTTCTTTCTTTCGTAAAGGGTCGGCAACGCTCAAGTGAAGCCCCTGGTGTTGCAGGCGCCCGTAGGCTACTGTGTCCACTTACCATCAGGTGGGCCGTATGCTTGTTTGCCATCTTAGATGTATGTAGTGAATGCGACTGCTGTGCATGAGGTCTCGGGTTCGAATCCCGGGTCGCGCCAACCAAAAGTTATTGGGTTTTTCAGTTAAGAAATCTCAATAGCAGCCCGGAGTTAGGAAGTTGGCGGTGTAAGACACCCTCGGAAAGCACGTAAAGCCGTTGGTCGTGCGCCTGATCTCTCTCCGGTCGTGTCGGATTACTGTCCCATCGAATCATGAGAGTTAGAGAACAGAGAGTGCACTTGTGTTTGCGCACACACTTGTGCACTATAATATCTCCTGCGCAGTTGGCCGGTCTCCGTTAAGACGGTTTATTCCGCTTTCGACCCTCATGTTTTGTCCCGAATGTAAAAATACGCATTCGCCCCAAAAATTGTTCCTCATATGCTCCAAAATTTAGATAAATATTAATTTCTTAACGTAATTCCTATTTCGTCCCGAATTATGTTCCTTTATTGACCCTTTTTTTTGTATAGTAGATTTTGATGTACCGTCCGCCGAAAAATATTTAAAAATACCTCCTTGATCTCTCGGCGAAACTTTGGGCTTATGATAGCATAACATCACGCGCCCGACATTAAAAAGACTTAAAATAATTTTTACTTACTGACTTAAAATTGTTTTGTTTTGCTAACCATACGCTCAAAAATGTAAGACGAAAAAGGAATAATTATAGGCTCTCCTCCTGTTACACGGGACTTAACTTAGCGGGCGTAATATAGGGGTGTAATATACCTACCCTTTGTTGATATAGGCTATAAGGCCCTTTCACTTTGACTCCACGGATGGTGTAGTGGTAAAAGCGGTCGCCTCGCCACTACCACCGTGCCAAGTGTCATGGGTTCGATATCCATAAGGAACTAAACTTTGTGTGATCCACAAATGGTTGTTTCAAGTCTGGATGTTCTTTGTGTCCGTTGTTTGAATGTTTGTAAAATACTCTTTGACACAGGAACTATTCCTAGTGAGTGTTTTAAAATAAATGCAGAATACGTTGTACGATGTACTTATGCAAGTATAATGGACTGCTTATTCTAAAATCAAATATTTATATAATATTGTCTTATGTTTACGCGAATGTTATACATTGAAATTAAACACTTTATACGGATTTTATCGCGTTGTTTATTTTACTTTAAACACTGTTATTACCATCTTAGTCTCCCCGTGAACATGACTGCTGTAATATTTGTTGGTTGTTGGTTAGTAGCCAACTTGATGTCAGAGTTCTTCAAGCTGCTTGGTAGCTTCGCCAGAATTTTTAGTAACGAATGCTGTTAGACCACTGAATATACATAGATATTGACGATGGTTAGTATCCATGCTGGCTGAGACCGACAACTTCACATACCTGTCCTACATTTTAAATAAGTATATTATAAGAGAAGTAAATGGTCCATTATTATATAATATACTAGCTTTTGCTCCTGACTTCGCTCGTATTATGTTACTAACCTTTTCTTCTTTAAATAAAATATGGCCTATGTTACTCAGTGATAATACAGCTTTCTAATAGTCAAAGAATTTTCAAATTCGGTTTAGTAGTTCTTGAGTTAAACCCTTACAAACAAACAAACAAAGAAAAATCAAATCTTTCGTCTTTATAATATTAGTATGAGTAATTAATATAATAAATTGTCTGACCACGATTGATTGAGTGCCCTGATGACTGGTCGCCTCCCCACTATCAATGCGCCAGGTGTTGTGAATTCGATCCTTTCACTGGACAAACATTGGTGTGATCTACAAATAGTTGTTCCAAGGATGTTCTTTGTTTAAATGTTTGTAAAGTACTCCGCGATACATGATCTTTTTCTATTGAGAGTTGCGTTTTCTAACTTAAACAGAACTATTTCTTTTTTAATATTAATATAATATTTATTACTAAAATATGTTTCACATTTATATGAAATATAAAAGATAGCATATCGTAAATTGATGACAGATGAGACAATGAAAAGCATCCTTTTTAAATTTGGGTAAACAATTGGTAATCCCACCAACCATTTAATCATTGTGTAGCCAAGGTCGGCAATGTTGGCCATCAAAAACACCGAGTTTTATCTCTCGTGATGAGCCGAGGCAAGTTAAACTGTCCTAAAACCCGCAACGAATGTAATTAAGTATATTGCTGTGGCATTTTCCTTTTTTTTGTTGAGTTGTTAATACATTCCTCTGTATAAGAGCAATATATAATAGCGGCCACCCTAAAATAGTTGATAGGATAATAACTTTTAAACTTTCGTGTTGCATGATATATATAACTAGATTTTCCCCGTGGCTTTGCTCGTGTAAATGTAGTTTAGGTTAGGTCAATAACAGTACTTTTTTAGATGCAAAGTACCCTATGTCTTTTTTTTGTTCCCCTGACGATTTCCCTAAAATTTTGCATACACCTTGTACGCAAAATTTCATGACGATTTGTTAAGGCGTAAGCGTTACAAAACAAACAAACAAACCCATATTCGCATTTATAATGCATAATGATGACCTTATTGATGCTTGACGTTTGGACCAGGTTACACCGGCCGTGGTCATAGGCTAACTAGTTATTTGATAGCATATTCAGAGGCATTAATTGTCTAAATTCAGTTACGTCATGGAGCCTCCTACGCTTAGGAAACAACCGCCTTAGTATGGTTTCTATCAATAAAGGAAATGGTGACAATAAACAAAAGGTACAAAAAAAATTTAAGAAATAAATAAAAGAACAAATGTTAAAATACAAAAATCATAACGAAATTATACAATGAAAAATGGCAACATAATAAAATGGAACAATTATTAATTTAATTCTATTAACAGACACGTGATAGACTAAGGTCATGTTATCGTAACGTGCTTATAACACGCGCGTTTTATCTTCTTTATTACAATCAAAGTTGTTAACACTTGACTAGCTATGTATCTGATTAAAATAGTATTAATGTCACACATAGACTAGATAATCTGTGTGTGCAATTCCTACATTCTGTACTATTGTAATCCTAACTAATATCATAAATGCGAATGTGAGTTTTTTTGTTCGTTACGCTTTCAAGCCTTAACTAATCGACCGATCATCCTAAAATTGCTCATTCACGTTATCAAGGGTATAGAAAATGACATATAGAAATTACTGGTCCCGAACAATGCGCGGGCAACAGCTAATGTTATAAAAACCCCGTTGCGTATAGTACAGATGTATTATACTACCATGTATTCCAGAAAGAGTACATAAAGTGAAAGTATAATACACCTACAATACGCAAGATATGTACTAGATCCTCGATAATATTTCGGCGATTTTTATCACCATGTATCAGGGACAACTCCAGACTCCTAGCTGCTAAAGATTCTTTATCAATTAAACGCAATAACAATTTGGGTGATTCGAGAATGAAACGCGAGAGTTCACGGCAAACGTAAGTACCAACTCAGGCAAACGGTAAAAAAGAGTTGGGCAGCTTTGACAATACTACAAAATTTTTATGTCAGTATCAAAACTATTTTATATAATATTAGCCGTATATTATACTGTCCCACTGCTGCGCACGGGCTTCTTCTCAGTGTGCGAAGGGTTAGGCCTTAGTCCACCAAGCTGGCCTAGTGCGGGTTGGCAGGCTTCACATATCTTCGAGAACATTATGGAGAACTCTCAGTCATGTAGGGTTCCTTCACCGTTAAAACGAACGATAATTAACGCACATAACATTGAAAAATCAGCGATAGTAGCCTTAGGATACAACTCGAAACCTCTGCGTGGCAGTCCAACGGAGTCCCAATAGGACATTGCTGCTCTAAAAAAATTACCTACTTATTACCTACCTAATTCACGGTACTGTTCCCGGTAAATGACAAACGTTTTGCTCCTTATTACGGGACCTAAAGAATCATATCTGTCGAAATGCATTTATAACAACCTACCCCTTCGGAGTAAAAACATCATGCAACTAACTACGTATACATATATAACACTAAAACCTCAATACTACTAAAATAAACAACAGTATCAACGCGAACATTCTAAAACACTAGACTAGTAATAGTATTTCAATTTTAAACAAACCTTACAATAAATTACGTAGAAAGCCTTCCCAGTCTATATTCAAAACGTTTCAGGTGTCTGCTGTACAAATTGTTCTTGCAAAGACATTAAAATGTAAATCCGTTTATAGTTACTATGCAATGTGCCCATGTGCATACTCCGTGCAAAATGCAAATGACACAATTATTATACAATGTGATAATATTTCTTCAGCAACATTGTCGATAAAAGGCAGGCAAGAGAGTACTGGACCGATGTACTGTTTACTAAGAGAATTATTAATAAATTTACATACCTACATACACTGTCTCACGCTTGTATCTCTGAAAGGGTAGGTAGCGGTATATTACAGCCACATTTCGCTAGTTATGGTTTTAAGCGAAACGTAATTATGACGTACAGTCACAGGCACAGACCCGTACTAAAAAAATATTAGCGTTAATTCCACCGTAACTCTTTTGCCCGACCCGAGTATCGATCCTAAGGGAGTGTCCAGATCTGGCGAATGTGCCACTACTGCGCCGCTCGCGCCCCTCTCGTGAGCTACGTGCGTGCGGCACGTGTGCAGCAGTTACTGCAATTTTTTAGTGCGCCTCTTTGGCGCAACTCACGCAAGTGTTGCACAGTAGGCGCGCGCAGCTCGCGCGCATGCAGTTCCGTTCACGTTTATATTGTATGTGTCGGTTGCTGCGGGCAAAAGTACGTGCGCCAGATTTATTACAGTAACCCGGATATTTGAACTTAGAAGTAATAGGTCGTTATAGAAAAAACTTAACGGTCATCATAATGGCCTGTAAGTATTTCATTTTGAGATTACATAGCGAGTCTTAAACGTTTTAATATTTTACAGGTGCCCATGGCACATGCCTATGTATTTGTCCCCTTTTTACGGAATTGCATCGGTCATTGCCCCAAGCTCACACAGCTCTTTGCAAGTGCAGTTAGTTCCAAAATCAGCGAGGTAATGCTATATTTGAAGCTGCCAACCTGTAAAACTGACTGGATGATAAACCCGTCGGTCCGGTTATTGCTATGACACTGCAGTTAGATAAGTTAAAGTGAAAGCGAACGGATGGCTATAATAAGCCAGCATTGTTACCAAAGCTAAACCTTTGTACAGTGATGCTACTTTAATGCTTCTTATATTATTTACCAGCTTTTTGCCCGCGGCTTCGCTCGCTAGGCTTGGTCAGATTATGTTAGTAACAGTACTATTTGTAATAAAATATAAGCTATCTTATTTGATGATAATAGAGCTTTTTTATAATGAAAGAGTTTTTAAAATCGATTGTTAAGTTTTTGAGTTAAATCATTATAAACAAACAAACAAAAATCTAATCCTTTTTCTTTATTATATTAGTATAGTCGATAAGTGTAAAAGTATGTAGAGGTATTTGGATTGTTAGTCAATTATGTGTAAACTGTTGAATGGATGTACATGTAATTTAGCACATGGATAGGTCAAATTTTAGAATACTTTTTATCTTAGTATATGTTCCCTTACAATTCACGCAGAAGATGTGGAGAGAAACTATAAAAAAATATCAATGCCTGTGAAATTTATTTTTTGGGAATCCCGGTGGAGGACCCCTTAGGTCACACACAGTATTATTGAGATTGTCTGTCTAGAAATTCCCAGTAGCAGCTCGGAGTCTGATACTATACTCAATAAACGGCAATAGAGGTATTCTCATAAAATCCCGTGGCGGTATTTAACCAAAGCAGACGTGTTTTATTTTGCTCCTCGTTAATGAAATCAAAACAGTAGTGAAAAGTTATTGTATCGTTCTAAACACGTTCTAAACGTTCGTTGCCGGCACCTTAGCGGACGGTGTTCATCATAAACGTACACGACAAATAACATCATAACGTCGCAATTAGCGTTGAGGAATAAGCAGACATCGAAATGGTCCTTATTTGCAACGCTTGTGGTAAGAAAATTTTGACACAACATTATATGAAGTGCGCAAAATGCAATAATCTGCATGACATAGACTGTCTTAATATTAGTACTGATAAATTTAATAAGCAAACAGACGAATATTAAAAATGTCTGGGTATGTCCTACTTGCTCATGATCTAGACCTAAAGTCGGTGATACGTCTACTCCGATTCGTAATTTAGATTCAATGTTAATATGACCCGGGAGTCGGGGCAAAACAGCAGCCCATAATATATTATCTGAAAGCGACGCAACACTGGGTGTATCTGGGATCATTAAGGAGATCAGGTTGCTGAGACAAGATTTAAAATAAAAAGTTAAAATAAACACAATTGTCTGCTGTATCATCGACACTGACAGAAAAAAATAATGAATATAAGCAACGATTACACAGAAATGATTTGGAAATCAACCATATGAAAGCCTCGGTTACGAAATTGCAGCAGGTTGTCAACACACACGAGCAATATAATCTAAGAAATGAACTCGAAATTATACTTGAAATTATATTGAATTAGGGGTACCCGAACAACCAAGTGAAAACTTAACGCATATGTTGCTAATAATATCAAATGAACTCGGCGTTACTCTGGAAGAGTCTGACATTGATAAGGTGCTGCGAGTCGGAGCTAAGCAAATGGCATCACCTACTTCGCCAAATAAGAAAAGGCCTATTCTGGTTAAATTATTTCGGAAAACCAAGCGCGATGAGTTGCTGCCTGCAGCTACAAAGAGACGTGGACTCACATCTAATGATATTGTCTGTGGTACGTCTAATGTACTCTATTTCAATTAAAGACTTTCTAAGGCAAAGAGGAAGTTGTTCGGCGAAGCAAGACAACGAGCAAATGAATATAAATATCGTTATTGTTGGGTACGTAACCGTCAAATACTCATGCGTAAAGCTGCCAACACAAAAGATAAATACTATCCGGCATTCATCATTAGATCGAAAGATGACATGAAAAAACATATTGGGCCTGCAATAGACGAATCGACTGGTGGCAAAATTCACGACGCCTGTAGCACCAATGATCTGCACACCGTGGATATTACAAAATGCTAGTCAATATGTGTATGTTCTTCTAGGTTTCGTAATTACATCTTATAATTATTTTACTGTTTCTCTTTTTCCATGTATACTAAGCTAATTAATGCGATACGAATATACTGTTTAATAGCTCACTATAACAACCTGACTTTCAGACGTTACAAGGTACACAACATACAATTCAAAAACACTTACGGCCCTTTATTTTTTACAGCTAATAGTCCATTTAAACTATTTACCACATATAGTATATTCTATGGTATCAACAGACTACATAAATGACATTGACAATGCTTTTAATGCAACTTGCCGTAAGATAGAGAGAGCAGAAAAAGACTTATTTCAAATTATAAATTTAAAGTACTAACATGTAACATTAGAAGTCTCAGACACAATCTGGATATCTTAATGGTATCCCTTAAAAGAATAGACATGAAGTTTGACATCATTTTCTTACCTGAATGTTGGATAGGTAGGGACTCGGTGTTGCTACAAACCGAGGGATATCATAGCTTTTTTTCTACAAAATTTATAAATCTAGCAGGTGGGGTAGTTGCTTATACAAAAAATATCTGGTCACCCATTGTAACCGAACCCGATGTTCTTAATGCTAACTGCCTGCAGGTACATATACCCACCATCCTTTAGAAGCACTGATATGTTCATAACTTCTCTGGAATCTGTTACAATTTATAGTATGACACAGAGCCCTTGTCACGTTGTCACTGGCGACATGAATATGAATATCAATAATCCTTAATTATGTTCTGAATATCTAACTTTAATGGAACATTTACGATTTCAAGCAACAGTATACAAACCGACTATAGGTAACGCGTGCTTTGATCATGTTTTTACAAGAACAAAACACACTGTTGAATTCTTTGTATGCTCATCATCAGTCACAAATCACGAACTTGTAACTGGAATAAATCTTAAACCATCTAAAATCCACGTATTGCAAGAACTCAAACTAAATATCACATCGACATCGAACCGCTACAACTTCGTAGAAACATTGCGTTTTCTATCGTCTCTATCATGGCGAATGCTCCGAAGAGTTATTTAACCTCATCCCACCTTCCCCCTTCCTTTTGAGAACCATACGTGCCGGTCTTCGTAATCACCGATTGACGGTTAGCACAATCCCGTCTCGCACCAAAAGGTTCAGCAATTCCTTTTTATGCCGTACCATACGACTTTGGAACAGTCTTCAGGCTCATGTGTTCCCTCCCTTCTATGACATTGGGTCCTTCAAACGTAGTGTGAAGAAGCATCTGGTCAGATCGGCTTGACACTGACGACGACTAGAAGACATCTATCTTCTCCTCTTCGTCATTGTCTCTGGACTGTAATTGGGCTTTCCATCAGGTCCGTTACAATCATCCGAGATTAAATACACTAGTTGGCATAACGTTTACGAAACATCGGAGGCAGTGACTGCAGGCCGGTTAATTTGTCAGCACCTACTAGAAAGTAGACTTCGGACTAACACAAAGTAGTATTCTGGGTCCCACGCCCTTTCTTGTCTACATAAATGAGCTGTCAGCATTACCTTACATAGCCAATTCAGAAATAGTCAATTATGCTGATGACACAGTAATAGGTTTTAATGGAAAGTCATGGGAACATTTGCTTAAGACTGCCCAGGTCGGATTTAATCATGTGGTCAATTGGCTGGATAGTAATTTGCTGTCACTTAACGCATCCAAAACCAGATTATGTGCTTTCATAAAACTGCCGCTACCACTCCTCAAGTAAACCTAAGAATAATAGCGCACTCTTACATAAAATCAGAAATGGGCTCTGTTTCACCTCTAGGTTGTAAATGCATATAAATAAGTAAAACAAAATCTGTAAAATATCTGGAGATCAATATAAACAAAAAACTCACGTTTAGCGAGCACATCGCCGCGATGTCATGGAGAGCTAGGAAACTAATATACGCCATGAAAGCACTACGGGATGTCGCTTCGATGAGCTAGCTAAAGAAGGTATAAGTTTCCCTCTGCCAGTCAATCTTGATGATTGACTGCATTACATCCTGGGGAGGCACACCAACTACACACCTTATTGATCTTGAGAGAGCACAGCGCGCGGTTCTTAAGATTATGCTAAAAAAGTCTTACCGCTTGCCCACCACCCTACTTTTTAACGAAATTTAAGTAAGTACTGAGTGTTAGAAGGCTATAACATCTTAAGAAGATTATTAAAAGAAGTATTTACCTCTAGTTACTTTGAAAACATGGTCTTGAAACGCGTCTACAAACTTCCTCTGCCCACAGTAAACTTAACGTTCATAACGTTTTTGTGCATAAATGAAACCTTTTGTTTGTAACAGAATAAATAAAATCTTCAATATGTCAAAAGAAACGATCCGTGAAGCAAAGACAAAGTTAAAGAAACTTTGTTAACATGGACTCATGACGATACAGAAAACTTTTTAAAAAGGCAACAATATAATAAAACGTTAATTGTAAAATATTATGATAGACTATTGTATTATATTTAGTATGGGCCAAATTAATTGTATAATGTTATTAAAAATATCGCATAAATAATTTATATACCTATATATTTTATGATATTTAACTTAAGTATTATAATTATTTAATTTTTATCTATATTTATTGTTTTAATGAAAATGCATACTAATTATGAAGATTGTTTTAATTATATATCGTCACTATTACAGATACCTACTGGTAATTTGTACTTAAAAATTTCCCCCGGAACAGGGTTAGCCTAGTGTGGAAAGTTTTTGGAAACATAAAAGCGAGTTCTAGTTCTTCTAATTAATCCAAATTATGTTATTGTGTAATGAACTGGAATCTGTTATTGGAAATAAATAAATTAAATTTTGAAAATATTACTCTACTTACTTATTATTATTACTTATTATTATTATTACTCTATTACGTAATACCTAAACATGGCTGCCGCAATCTGGGTGCTTATCTGTGCGTATCTTTTCGGGAGTCTCTGTATGTATCTCATGCACGGCCAACGCAAGTACTGCTATTATGCAACAGCAATATGAACACGCAAGTTATCGTATCCTAACTAATATTAAAAATACTATACTATACGAAAGTGAGTTTATTTGTTTGTTACGCTTTCAGGCCTAAACTACTCGACCGATCGTTATTAAATTTCGCATACACGTTGTCAACGGTAGTGGACAAAGGGGTTTCCATCCAGAAAAAGCATTGTTATTAACCTAACCAACATTTACGCGAGTGGAGCCGCGATTTTATTTCTATAAACCACAGTTTAAGGTAGCGGTTTCAATTGCAATTTAAGGAACTAAGACTACTGGAAGTATGATGCTTGTTTTGGGAGCCTGGAAACCATACTAACGGAACACAATACAAGGTTAATTCAAATTCAAATCTTTATTGCTTTGCCACACTGTAGTAGATATGTTATAGATGATAGGCTTAAAGCTATGAATCAATTTTATTGTGAACTCTGTCGGGCACAGCATACTAGTTATATTGGGAGAGAGGAGGAGATCTTGCTCCATATTATATTAAAATATATTAATAAACTACTTATGCTATTTGTTATTTTTTTATATATTTATTCTTTCTTTCTTTATTGCAACAAAAGTTTTATACATTTACAGTGTCAGCCCTGATTCCCAAACTAGCGTGAGCTGTATGTTGGGAAACAGTCCTTCCCCAAAACAAATTATACAATATTGTTACAATAATAATATATAAGCAAGATACATAGAATAGAGCTGACTCAAAAAAGTAAAATAAAATTAAAAATAAGTAACTTTTTTGTTTGTTTACGTGTGTGCGTGTGTGTGTATGTGTGTGTGTGTGTGTGTGTGAGTGAGTGTGTGAGTGAGTGTGTGAGTGAGTGTGTGAGTGAGTGTGTGAGTGAGTGTGTGAGTGAGTGTGTGAGTGTGTTTGTATGTGTGTGTGTGTGTGTGCTTATGTTACGATTTGTAATAAGTTTTCCACATCCTTGTAGTCAAAATTCTTAAGCCAAAGTTTAATAATGTTTTTGATTTTGATTTGATTATATATTTTTTGTCCACTTACGTAAATCGAAGGTTACACATTGAAAACTACTTTATACGTATAAAGTTTTATCGCGGTGTTACATCACCATTTATTTTAGATACATTTTTAAATAAATTTTATATGATAAGCAGCCATGACCACAGAGAGAATCCTTATAACCATGGCCACTAACTAAAGCCGTGGAAACGTCAGATATAATGTTAATATAAGTAGTTAAAAACATTATTATCTTGTCTTCGTAACATTATTTTAAAAAATATTAAAAATATTGAACACAGCCATGTACCAACTATGTAACAAGCATGCCATGGAAGACCGGAATGTTCTAATACAGGCATTATCTAAATAAAATATTCTGTATTTAAAAAGGAAATATGAAAAACAGAACAAGGTTGATTGACTGTAGTTTTCTATTCGGTGGAGGTCAAACTACACCACGTTTAAGAGACAATGCGTCTTTACGTATATCACTTAGCTATTTCAAACTTGAATAATTATTAATTCATTACGATTGTGGTTAAACATATTTGTATAAATTAATGAATCCAATGCGTAATAAATTAATACTGTTTATAATTAATTGCAAGCCAATACTGAAAAAGAAAGGGTGTTTTAATAACGTTGAATTTATCTTTCAAATAATATTGTAGTACAATTAATTTTGTTTTTATATTTTAATTGGTTTACACTTTCTGTGTTTGGTTTATTAATAGTTATATTATTTTAGATAAATGTATACCAATTACGCGCGAACTAATATTATTGTAATTATACTATTTTATGACTGTCTCCTAGGCACAGTGGTATATCTATGTGCTCTTGCGCAATAGTATTAACTGCTATAAGTGACACATGCTCATGAACCTGTTTACTAGCCCAATAAGGTTCATAAATAGTGCAACAGGCAAGCGCTCGTCTTGCCACTACCACCGCTCTGAGTATTATAAGTTCGTACCCTATAGGGTAAAATTATTTGTGTGATCCGTAAATTATTATTCAGAGTCTAGGTTGTTGTAAAGTGCCTCGCGACACAGAGCTTGATCTTTAGTGCGGGACTTAGGATTCCTTTTAATAATTTTATGTATGAATATTGGCATGTATTTTCGTACGCTACTAAAAACCATATTGGTAAACCAATTCGAGAAACACAGATAAGAAAATGATAACGAGAGGGCTCTATAAATTAAAATAAATTTAATTCAACTTCAAATTTAATTCTCACATTAGAAAACATCTTAAATTTAAAATGCTATCGAGAACTTCAATATCTCGTAGTTTGCTTTTCACGCTACTTCTATACGACCATAACATTTTGTTACACGTTGTTCTTTTCCCAAGCAGGTACGATACGAATCTGAAAACAAAAATGGCTTCCAACAGTGAGGTTGAATTAGCCAGACGGCTGTATTTGTCTAATGCAATCCCTGCAAGCGATACGCGCTTGGCGCTTGGTACGAAGTAAATTGCCGTAAAATAAAATGCTAGTTGGATTGCATTCGTGTGTCTTGATATCTCTGATATTCGACTAAAACGGTATAAGGAATTTCATTGCATTATTCCGCAGGGTACTCGGCAATTTTTATAACGATTGCTAAATAGGGCTATATCACTAATTGTATGACCTATTCTGTATTTCTGCAAGTGTTGCAATGTTATCTATTTATCTGTTGTTTATTGTAGTCGCAGTTGTACCTAAAAGCAAATAAAAATATATATGAACGCAGAAATGTGATTAATATCCACATTTCGCAAAAGTTTCAGGTCTACTAAACACACCGGTAAAATTACCTACTAGGCTGTCTTATACGACAGCCTACTAATTTTACCGGCGTTAGTTCTGTACTTCTTACGATTAGGTGTAAACTATTGAATTTCATTGCTTCGATAGCATAACGGGAATGAATGCGATTGTTTTTAATGACGTCTAAAGCTACCATCCTGGATCAAGCCAACAAATAGTTATTGAGTATTTCTATTAAGAAATGTTAAATAGTAAGTCGCGATAAAAAAGTTGATGGCGTGCTCGTGCTTGTATCTGTGTCATGCGTCTGATCTGTCTTTAGTTGTATTGGATTGCAAACACGTCAGAATATAACAGTTACGGTATAGAGAGCGCACTTGTGTTTTAGAAAACATGGTACAACAAATTATACATAAATGGCCAGCCAAAATTTGATTTGGAGTTATACATCAGATTTCCTCTTTTTTACGTATAACATTAACAGCATACGGCCCGCCTGCTGAAAAGCAGTATCTGCAGCCAATAAATACGTAATTGTTGCCATTGACCATTCTATTATAAGACTCTCTGCAGTGCAAAGCTAGCATGAGAGGCAAAAATCTGGTCTCTTCTGCACGGCACAGTCACTCTTTAAAGAGTGTTGGATACCTTACTTACCACAGGCACACAAGGTAGGAACCTCGTCAGAACTCATTTGACATGTAAACTTTAGAACAATAACAACAAATCAATGTCAAAGGCGAGGGCGTTTTCTAAGCTCTCTCTGCTCTCGACCAATAATAATAATTATACCACCCTTATTGATCCTCTGTTTAAATAGTTTATTCTATCTATAAATTACTTTTATTCGCCATCGAAACCCTTCATATAGTATAACAGATGTCCTTATAAAAAATAGGAATAAGTGGCATCCCAATTTTTCTAAATAAAAATAATGATGACGAAACAATACTTTTATAGTATATTATTCAACATAAATTTGCAGGATTTCAGACCTCATTTCTAAGTTAACGGTTAAAGGTCCTATTGACGCCTATCGGGTGTAGATTCAGACTGCCTATGGTTTCTGGATATGTCTTAACATAAAAATCCAATAAAACATTGCCCGGTCCGAGAATCGTACCAGAGATCTCATATTTGCTGCCGCTACGCCACCGAGACAGTCTGACTAGACATAGAAACATATTATAACACTTTTACAAAGCTATATATATCAACATCCGTTCCGTAGTCACGGTTTGCACAAAATACGATCGTTGAACTAAACTGAATTAGCTATAAAATTATAAATTTTATGGGACATAACGAGCGGCTTTCATCAGGACCAGCCAATTCGTGTTCATCGGCAGTTTTATGAGGAAACTTTATATTATGAAAGCGTCTCCGACGGTTACACGATGCAGTTTACGCCTCACGCCAGCGCCGCCAAACATAAGCCAAGGCTGAGCACAAAGAAAGCCTTATACAAATTTGTAGACAACAAATTTTGCTTCCTTTGTTTTGTTACGTAAATATTACATTCATCCGATCAGTAGCGTGCTGCTGTATAAAGCAAGCCCTGCAAATATTCTTTGACAGAAAACGATAGGAAATCAATGTTATTCTCCAGTTTCACTTCCATGCTCTATGCAGATCAAAAAATATTCTCAATTAAAAAAACAAAGTTTATTGAAAGCGCAAATGCTAGTATTAATATAATAAACTGTTATACATTTAGGATGGCACATTTTAGTAAGACTAGCTGGGTTTTTTGGCTTCTATTAATCATCCTCTATCTTAATAATCCTTACTAATATTATAAATGTGAAAGTTTGTGAGGATATATGGATGTATGGATGTTTGTTACTCTTTCACGCAAAAACGACTAAACCGATTGCGATGAAACTTGATATATAGATAGCTGGATTCACACATACATACTTTTGATTCCGATATTCTTACGGGAACGGGACTTACGCGGGTGAAACCGCGGGAAAAAACTAGTATTAAATAAATAGGATATTAGCTGATGTAATAGAACATTCATTATTTATGAAGAGGCAGGTAAAGAAAACGTTAAGTTCTTGAATTAATTGACGCACAACTCATAAATATAGAAGACTATGTAAAGCTCGGATGCAGGCCTTTTTTTGGAAAGGTACCTTATGTGTTTTTCTGTACCCCTGCCTGACAACGTATATACAAAATTTCTTAATGATTTGTTGAATAGTTAACAAATTCACATTTGCATTTATATTAGCAGTTCAGATTAGGATAAAAAGTAGAATGGGAATTCCTATATGGGATAGTAATCACATCTACATGCCATAGACTCCATTCCTTAATAAATCAAATATTGTGTGATCTATAAATGTTTTTTTAGATGTAGTTGTTTGTGTATATGTTTTTGTTACCTTTAAGGGGCAACTTATTCAAAGAATTGTTTATGATATTTTCCATACTAAATACCGAAAAATAATATCATCGCTGTCCATTTGCTTCACCTTAAGATAAGTAAATAAAACAATATTCATTCTGTTTTCCCCAGACAGTTTTCAAGATTGCATTCCATTATCTAAAAGCGTCTGACGATGGTCCAGTTGACGCGGGATCCAGTAAACTATATTATGAGTGCGCAATATCGCCCGAGGAGTCGAACGCGAGCTCGCAAATATCTTTTGAACTTTTATAGTAATCCAGTGTATTGGAAATATGTGGTATCGTACATTAACCCTTGTTACTTTAACAGGAACCCTTCTCAGTTTCCGAATGGCATGATCTCAGAAACGCCATGCAAATATACCATTGTGGGTGCCTATACGTAAGCTTATCTTCAGTATCTCGGATAGTGCGAATTTTCCTGCCTTATTCATGGATTTCAAAGAGTTTTATTTAAATATATCTGATGTTGGGTTGTCTTGTCTGGCTTTGTATTCTATCTGGCCGATGAATTTTTGTTTTTTTGTACAACAAAACGTTGTGAATAATTCTCGGTAATTCATATATTATCATAGCTTTTGTAGAATGATATTGGTTTTTATTTATTTACCAACTAAACCCACTATACCTGATATGCGCCGAATATTTATAGAAATTATTTTAAAAAGGTTTGTTGTCGAAGTTGGTTTACATTCAACAATAACGCATCGCATGTGTTTTTTAGCTCGTTTATTGAATTTAGAACTCGATAACAAAAATATGCACATCGACGATATTTTGTAGTTTTAAAAGTAAAAAATATATCACGTAAAAATATGAACATATCGCACGAATTCTGTTTCAAAGCTATAATTACTTTTGAAATTGAATTTGGTGTAAGCTTTTATCTTATTTCATAGAGATATATTTCTCCTTCGCTGTGTAAAAAAATATATATTTAACAATAATATCAGCTCTGGATTAAATTTTCTTACTAACGGCTACCGATGATTAACTATTTAATACGCCCAAAACTTCGAAATCTATGGTATTAAACTCGAGACTCTGCGAGGCAGTCCAACGGTCTCCTACTAGACTATGCTAATATAATATATATTTATTGAGTAATTTTTGAACAAACCTACAGAACATCAAGAAGGCAATATATACAAAAGACTACCTTTACTCTAGTTACTTATTGTTATACGTAAGCCTAACAACTAAAGAAGTTTACTAACTAAAGTATTGTACTCTGTATATTCTGCGAGAGAGATCGCGAGGTCAACGGCACAAACGTACGATAAAATTTTATAAATCCAATCCTTTCTCGTAACGTAGGTACCAGCGTCGCGATACAATCTCTGCGTGAATTCTTAAGAAAATATCGACTTGAAACCTGGACGAACAACGGTTCGAACAGCCGTAGGAGCGAGTTGCCGACGGACTGTGGAATACGATGCATGACTTGCGTGTTCTTTTTTAATTATTGGACTAGTTCCATCCACATTCCTGCCTGTTTTACAGTTACAGTGGCTTACATCGAGTATGACCTGTGGTTTGTGCATAGGCATATCAAGTTAACAGCGTCATAAGGCTATTATAAGAATATTGTCTTTTAATTTGTAAATTCGGTTGCCTCTAGATTTTAGGAAGGATCGTGATTATCTAGCAAACTTGGAACAACTACAGATATCTACACTTTATAGAAGATCTTTATAGAAGATCTTTATAGAAGATCTTTATAGAAGATCTTTATAGAAAAATCATGGCTAAATGATCTTGTGTTGTCCTAGTAGAGTAAGATCGCCAGAGTTCCTGAAGAAAGCGTCGTGCAGTTTGCGTAAAAACGACTACTGGCTACATTCTTGAGCGATCGGTGATTCGTGGTTAATAATCTTGCAGTCGTCTTTAAGGTATGGAAACCACTTCTATCATGCAGAATACTTCGTTTTTACCCTAACTGGAAACCCCTCTCACAAAACGAATATTGATTTATCGCGGGATCTTTACAATATTGAACCGAACTGAATCTTTAAATGACACATTTAATTTGCCCGCAAAATCAAAACATTTCGGTGCATCAATAAACACTTTATAGCAAAAAGTCTATATTAGTCCGCTGTTCTATTATATCTCCCCTGCACATCTATTTCTTATACAAGCTTTCAAAACAAAAAGCACTTTATTTTTACCTAACCTGTCAAGTCTTGGAATACCAGACAATTAAAAACCCAATTGTGGTTTAGCAAGAATATTCCCAGCACAACAAAATATTCTTAGTAGTTTAATCAGTTGAAAAACAATTATAATTATTATTAATAATAAGTAAAGTTATGAGGTCTGATAAGCAGTAAGATGACATCATGTCATCTAATAATAATTATAAATGAATCGTAAAAATCCCATCAAATTGCTTATTTTTTATTAAGAATAGACTTTCTAACTTGTCCGATACAGCGAATATTTCTTCAAAAAGAAAATCTGTCATGAATTAACCATAAGTAAAAAGACTGGAGGAAGTTTATGGAACTTTATATTTGTTCAGTAAGTTAGTAGCAAAACAATAAATAATAATAACGTAAAAATTTAACACAACGATTTTAACATGGATACACAAGCTTACCAATCACGTTTAATCATTATTACTGAAACATAGTACAAATGAACTGTGATGATATTTTTGTATCAACAAGACTAGGTATTTTCTGTTATCCGTTCAATCCATAAATATGGCCACTCATTAGGTAATAGTGGGACACCGTTGAACTGCTACTCAGAGGTCTTGAGTTCAATCCCAAACTAAAAATTACCCAACCCAAACTAACTCAGAATTCGAACTCGGAACGTTACGATTCGAGCAATGCCACATAATCAACGAGCTAATCATCCAATAATACATCACAAATAGGTTCCGATAGCGACAAGAACAGATTTTATACATAGCGTTATCTTTGAATGGACGATGACGTCATCTAGCTACATAGCAAGGCTGAACTGGCAGCACGAACGAACGCCGTGGAGTCGTATCACCGCCACCACAGCCGACTAGCCGTACACTGGGGGTTGTATATTACGGTGAGGTCGCGACTTTATCTCAGTTTCCGCCCGAGCAGCGTTCACTGGCGATAGAGTGAAAATAGTTGCACAATAAAACAGGGCTCGCCAACTATCGGGCCAGCGAGAGCCCACTCCTTATCGGAAAACGGTTACCCGTGATTCATTGCATCTCTATTTACTTACAGATCTCTTAGTTGCAACTTGCAACTCACTTTTACACAAGTTTCTCGTCATCGTTGAGTAAGTACGCCCGCGGTTAAATTACATTTTCTTTGCGGAGTATAAATAAGAAAACTCGTGGTAAAGAATATTATACAAATACTAGGTTAGTCGGCAAGGGAGCACTAACCCGCAAGGGTATATATAATCAACAACTTTTATTCTACAAATTGTCTATTAGCGCGGGTCCACACCTTTGTGCTAAGTCACAGGCTATCTAAACGCGTACAAATTATTAAAAATTATAAAAGACACAACAAGCATTTTGTTTTGTACTAGATGTATTAGATGACATATTTTTGGCGCTTTTCCTCCGTGGCGCAGCGGTCGTGAATGCGAATGCTGTGCATGAGGTCTCGAGTTAGGATCCCTGGTCAGGCCAACAAAAAGTTATTGGGTTTTCTGTAAAAAAATCTGAATACCAGCCCGGTGTTAGGAAGATGGCGATGTTTATGTATTTTAAATTTTTATTTATATTTTAGACACCCCCGTCTTCGGTTTTGTCGGATTGCTGTCCCATCGGATTATGAGAGTTAGGAAACAGAGAGTGCACTTGTATTTGCGCACAAACTGGTGCACCTTTATATCTTCTGCGCAGATGGCCAGTTTCGGTTAAGATAAGCCGCCGTGACCGAAATTCGGTTCGGAGAACATTATTATTATTGCATGACACATGCAATAAGTAAGTAAACAACGATTTTATACTGTCAATGCTCGATGCCACTGACCGGTATATATCTAGGCAAGACATGTCACGCCGTGTAACAACAGGACACACATCGGCCTACTAGCTGCTGGAGCCAAAAGCGCGCACTTCGCCTCACATACGCAGAATAGTGGATGTCATGCCGTGAAACAACGCCAAGAACCTTTATTAAAGTACATGTGGGACGCCCAAGCCCGGATATGCCCACGTGCGCATTTTCTATGTAACTACAAATATTATAATGTGTATAATATATACATATAATATGTTTCTATGTATAATATGTATATATATGTATGTATGTTTATTCATTGTCTGGTACCTATAGTTCAAGCTCTGCTTAGTTTGGGCTAGATGGTATTGTGTGTATGTGAAAGAATATTATAAAAATGAACTTTGTAATGTTATTTTGAGAAATCAACTCTTTAAACCGAAAATTATTATAGTATAAATTATAATGTCAACCCGATAATGTAACAAGTTTTTGTACCATTTTGTACGTTGCGTTGTCTCAATGTGGACGAGCCTTTAGATGTTCATATGTATGTACATATTTTTATCTTCAGAGGACTTTTTTTTTGTTTCTTTGTTAAATTTTATCATGAATGATGTTTCATCCATAAATATAACATAAGAACATACACTGGACCGCAAAGAAAGTCGGTTCGGTCGGTTAGAAAATTTTCAATATCTTCAAAAGTGACCTAGCTCTATGAAATAAAGACTAAATTAAAGAATATTTTAATGTGTTTAAATGAAAATAAAGATAATAAATTCAAACTTTTTATTTTTAATAAATGTAAAATAAATAAAAACGCGTTGGTTTTCCAAAATTTTCGTAAATGACAGTGGTTACAGATGTGCCGTTTTCAAGCATTTTAGTACTTTATGTTGCCTCCGCGAGCTCGCAATACTGCTGTTATGCGATTTGGCATACTCTCTACTAGGTTTTTGAGGCGATGCTGCGGAATATTCTGCCATTCCTCTATTAGAGCTTCTTTCATTTCACGTAGCGTGATTGGTGGCGGATTCCGCTGACGTACACGTCGTCCCAGTTCGTCCCATGCATGCTCAATGGGTTTCAGTCGGGCTGCGTGCTGGCCACTCCATGTGTGTGATACCGACTTCTTGAAAATAAGCAAACACTATCTGAGCTGTATGCAGGCGGGCATTGTCTTGCATAAAAACGGCATTCTCGCCCATGTCCACTAAAAATGGACCAACGTAGTCATTCAGAATTTCAGTGACATATCTTTCTGCAGTTAAAGTTCCATTTTCTATCACCACTAGCTCAGTGCGGCTTTTGGAAGAAATCCCAAGCCACACGTAAACAGAGCCTCCACCGTATGGTATTTTTTCTTCTATACGGGCTTGGTCATTGCGCTCTCCCGGTCTTCTGTACAGTCTTTTCCTCCTATCGTGCTTGTATAAACAGAATCTAGACTCGTCTGAAAACATAATTCTTAACCAGTCATTCAGAGTCCAGTTCTCGTGTTCTCTACCATAACTCGGCCTTGAGTTTCTGTGGTGTCATTCTTGTTTTGGACCATTTGCAGGTCTTACTGGCATTAAATTTGCTTCAGCCAAACGCCGCCTTACTGTATCCGTACTCAGATTGTTTTCTCCATCTCGTAAATGATGATTTTATTACTTATATATGATATTATTTCAACAGCCAATAAATAAGAAAGCGATTTCTCATAATTGTTGACACCAAATAGCGATCCTCCCACGCCATCGTGCACCTTGTTCGGCCTGTTCCTGGTCTTCGAAGATTGGATCCAGTTTTATGGAAACGCTGGAGTACTCGCTGAACCGTAGAAAGAGTCACACCAACAGTTCACGCTGTATTTCCCTGACTGTGCCCATATTCAAGCATTGTCAGGATCCTGGTACATTCTTCAGGGGTTAACTACATGATGACTTCAGAATAATAAAATTTATAAGGCCGAGACACCATATTTATAACTTTTTTATTGCAAAACTAAAACTAAATTCAAAAACGACCATTATTTTACATATTCAGTTTTTTATAAGTACATTTATCAAAAATAAATAAAAGATTTTATATATTATTTTATGTGGCATTAAATATTCTTTAATTTAATCTTTATTTCATAAAGCTAGCTCAAGTACTTTTGAAGATATTGAAAATTTTCTAACGGACCCTTTTTCTTTGCGGTCCAGTGTATACATATATCGCAGGTAATTTGTATGATTCCGCGTTTTACAAACGGCGTCGTCTGTTTAAAAATGCTCGCTGTTTTAAAATATGCCGAAGGCAAAATGTTAATTGCCTGGTCACTTAACGCCCCGAGTCCCGACTCTTAGCACTCCGACTTGGCTAGATTAGGTTAGAAGGCGTAGGCGGAAGCTCTGCTCCCGCCGTAGCCTACGTGATTATTTTTTTTGGTGACCACTCGCACATAGGAGCCCCGATAATTGAACGAGTCGCCAATTGGCCTTCGGGATGTTTTAAAACAACGAGCGTTTTTAAACGGACGACGCCGTTTGTAAAACGCGGCATCATAGAAATTGCCTGCGACATATATATCCCTGAATGGAAAGAGGCGTAAAACACGTATATTATATTATCCGTGTCATGTTAAGTTACACAAAATAGAGGTCAAGGCATGGTTCCGATCTCTGTGCTGCTAATGACACCATACATACAAACATAATTACTAATCATACTGTCACCAGAGAGAAAGACAGAGACTACGGATAGCTTGCTGCACTTGCTACGAGACTGGCATTCCTTTCTTTCTTCACTTATGTTTATTATATTCCTCATGCACGCTTGTCGATTTAGTGTACTCGTGAACTAGCTTTTCTCCAGAATGTCTCTGATAATGAATGACAATGTGTTCTGCTTGCGACTGCCCTATTCACATGTGCCTTATATAATCAGTCCTTTATCGTCCATTATTTCTTCATACTCAAATCATCTTAGTTAGTAACATCTTAGACTCAATTCTTGACACTATATTCTTCTTAAGCCATACCGCACCGCATTCGTTAATGCGAATGCTTTAAAAGCTTAAAATTCATCGAAAGCTTAGAAATGTAATATTAATTTTATTAACAAAAACATCCAATATTACCTAAACGTATTACCAATTCATAAAGCTCACACGTATTCGGCAAGTTAATGTCATTATGAGTTAATTAGTCAATCTATATAAACAAATTGACATTGGCATGCAATTCGCAATCAAGCCCGACGAGGCAGTACGGTAATTTCTAAATGTTAAGTGAGTAATCAATACATCAAGGGCGACAGAAGCCAAATGAAAATGGAAATGGATTCAGGCCAGGAAATGAAAATAGATTTTGAATTGAACGTGCCCAAATCAAACACTGCTCAATTTCAGCGCGTTCCCGAGTTTCGCAAGCCGACCGCTTAGTTAGGAAATACTTTTGAACAAATAAAATGCATCGTTCTTGTGTAGCCAACTGCGGCTAACTCTTTCCTATAAAGCAAAAGTAACTCAATAGGGAAGATAAGGTTGAGTTACGCTAACAGCCCGATACACAAGAGAAGGATGTTCCGAATGCATAAACGTTATATTATGCACTCTGATACACCGAGCTGGCTCTCCCAAGTATACTGGGGCGTTTTATAATGCAACGAAGATATAGATCAAACGTACAATGCGCTGGCAATATTGTTCTACAGGCGAGTATTGCTGTACCACCAAATACTAAATAATATTGTATAGAAAGTGTATTTGGTTGCTTGTACTTGGTTCATGTCGAAATCGAGAAACAAAACTAAGCGATGGCATGGTTTTTATCGGCTGTGAACTTCGTATTATTAATGTCAAAGTGTGGTTGTTTTACGAATTTACGAAGTAGAACATGTTGGCAATATGAAAATTCACTTCTTCAAGATCACGTCATCGTGTCGTTATTTCAAAATGGAGCTATAGAAGGACGAATTTTTTTACCAAGTCTGTTTTGTATACGGCATAAACTGCTTAATTTACCTCATCGAAGCGAGCGATCATTAAGTTTTTATTAACTACATTACATACGTATTAAAAAGTTAAAGATCTCACTTCGATAGTAAAAGTAAAAATTGTGAGGAAACTTGCACGTCTATCAGTTTACCGAATGTACTCGAAAATTTAAATGTCACTTGTCTAAATGCAGTATGCATTGAGATAGCCTACGCCCAGTAATGTGAGAATTTATAATCAGAGGTAATTTTGACGCCTTTTCTGAATCCAACTATATTCTACAGACGCCTGTTAAATTAAGTCGTATTTCCGCATTCAATCTAAATTCGTAGGTCGCAACTAGTATTCTACACGTGTGTAAAGCACTAAATATTTTTACTCGAACACAGACTGTTCTTTTATACACAGTCTCCAGAGACATTGCGGATTTAGCTTATTAATACACACGCTATTATGAAGCTAATACTATACGAAATTCGGCTCCGAATTCGGCTTAACGAGAGACCAAGTCCCCGGTGTCTCCACAATCGTAGCCGGTTATTGAGGCCGAAGTCAATGATGCGAGCTCATCTAGTTAGGTGGACGAAGCCGACGAAATATTCAATTTTGCGTCCCCAAGCGACGATGCTTTTTACATTTTATTAAAGTACTGTTTAATGCAAAGCACAGCCGCAAGTTCATAACCGCACAGCAGTGTCACCGTCACTATGAGCCTTTGTCACCGAAGATCAAGTTCCGCCAGATTGTTTTCTTGTTTATTGTGTCTATACGCACTATTGCTATGTGCTTTTGTAAAGTGAAAACTAACGGTTTTATTATGGAGCTGTTAACTTTTATGTGACTTCTGTTAGTTGTTTGTTTGTTTAATTCAGGCAATAATACCTTTGTACATTGTATCTTCATGCGATGCTTGTGTAAAATTATGACATATATTTATTTTAATGAAGTGTTTTTCGCAAAAATATGTTCCCGTTTTAACATCCAAAGCCTTTGGCTGTATTTAATGAAATGGCATAAAACATTTTACTGCTGTTATTTGACTAAAATTTGTATGCTAACTTATAAAATGTAGAAGTTTTAAACATACTTCTACATTTTTATAAGTTAGCATACAATGCAGATAAATATGAGCTAAACACATTGAATGCAGATTGCACAGACGGTGCAGTGGCTTATTTTTGTCGTCTTGCTATTGCCAATGCAATAAATGGTGTGAGTTCGATTCCTATATGAGCAACTTTTTGTCCCGTTTGGCATTTGGCATCAATGGTTTTGGTTATTACCTAGACGTAAACTTTAGTAATTTTGTTTAATTTTCAATTGATATGTGTATTACACATTTATTATATGACAATGCAGAAATTAATGAAACTAACACATAAATAGACAAATATATTTTTATATATATCTTAGAAGATCGGCTCAGTGTAGCAATAGTGAATTTGACTGCAGAACATGGTCTCTGGTTTAATCCCCGGGTCGAGCATAGAGTTATTAGGTTTTTCTGTCAAGAAATACTCAGAAGCAGCTCGTTCTCAAACCAACCAACACGTAAACCATTGCATAATTCGATTTATTTTAATCTATCACGATAATATTTTTATATATCTATGTACGAGTATATAATGTTGTAAGAATACAGTCGAGGCTTTTGAATCTGACTACTAGGATGGCGTAGTAACTGAAGTGGTCGCCTTGGCTCTGCCACTTCGCAGAGGGTTCGATTCCCACACGGGACAAAAATTAAGTTATCCACAATTGGTTTACATAATATTGTCTTCTGTTTACGCGAGTGTTAGTCATTGAAATTAAACTACTATATATGGATTTTATCGCGTTGTTTATTTAACACTTTATTACATAATTTAGAAACTGTTACACTACTATACTACTATTAAACATTACTAATTTTAAGTTAATTAATTTATTAAGACTATTAAACTATTTATATTTAAGTTTACACTTTCTCCGACGTTTCGGTTGCTGTTCAGAATCTGGGTGTTCTTTGTGTCCGATGTTTGAATGCTTATTAAGTCCTCCGCGACACAGGATTTGTCTTTAATTCAGAAAAGTACAAGGATGAGATCTGGTTATCCGTCCGATAATCCCATACTCCAGTGGCGCCCAAGACTCGCATTAACTAGTTTCAGCCCTGTATTAAACTGTCCCACTGCTGAGCTCGGGCCTCTTCTCTGTGTGAGAAGGGTGAGGCCATAGTCCACCACGCTGGCCTAGTGCGGGTTGGCAGACTACACATATCTTCGAGAACATTATGAAGAACTCTCAGACTGTTACCGTACTTTCCTTCACCGTTATGCTAGCGATAATTAACTATTCATTACATAACTTGGCAAGATCAGAGGATAATGTATGTATAATATAAGGCGCGAATGCCTTAGGATTGAACTCGAGACCTCTGCAGTCCAACTGTCGCCCACTACGCTATCGCTGTTTTTTTATTCATTCATCCATTATCTATAACGCTACAATAAAACCATATAAACATCAGAAAATCATACGTAAATGAATCAATTGAAATTAGAGTGTAACGTTTTAGAGGAGCCCGCATGGCCATGCAATGCGACCACAGACCGCAACCCATTTGCAAATAGCTCTGCGAACCGCCAAACACTTGAATTAAATCACTGAGCGTCATCCATCATCGATTAGGCAATATCGGACATGTCACTGTTACAAACATTACTTTAAATGAGTGGAATATTCAATAGATATGTGATATTTTGATATTAATCACTTCGTTAGTTCAATGGATTTTTTGTTTGCCTCTTAGTTGTGTTTGCGGTTGGCATGCATCGGGTTTAGACTTTAGTTGACTCTAGATTTATACAAACATACACACAAAGACTCGCATCTGTGTCGTGTCGGTGTCGGCAGAAACTACGTATTTCCTCTTGCTATCCTGGCATACCTCTCTTATTCAATCACTTGCATGATATTCTTCATGCACGCTACGCTACGCTTTCTTGATAATGTGATTGGAAGACATTCGCCAAGATCGGCTTCAACTAGCTGCCCTATTCATTTGCCTTATATAGGTACTTTCATTATCAGACTTTTATCGTCCATTCTTTCTGCACAACTAAACCATCTTCACACCAGCTTTCTTAATTTTTGTCGCTATTCTTCTATTACACCACAACGCTCTCTTGTCATACATTTCCTTATTTTATCATTTAAAAAGGCATCGCAGATACTTCTTAATGCTCTGATTTCTACTGCATTTATTTTACATTCAAATGTTTTCTGCCAAGTCTAACTTTCACTACCATACATACATATAAATGTAAGTGTTGACACCAATATTCCTTTGTGTAGGAACTTTTTTTTTTTTACCTGCTTGAATGCATTGACCCGTACCTCTCCGCGGGGGCGGGCGGAGGGGTTATGTCGGACTCACCGGGGTAAATAAAGATGTTGAAATGAAAATGGACCTCCCGGAATACCGACTAAACCTACCACGGTGTTCCTCGACAAAACCACTATCGACGGGGCCGCGCGAATCGCTTTTGCATGCGGTCGCGACCCCGCCGAGGTTTCGGCCCGCCGTATGAAACGGCAGGCCACTACACAACAAGACCTACCCAAAATAGGCACTTCTTACTAAAAAGCCCTACTGTCTCCCCCCTAAAGGGGGAGACGGACACGACACAGAGGCGCGCGTGGGAACACTCTCGGACCTGGTGCTGAGCGGATGGCGGGCAGGCCCACAAAGCCCACCATCCCCAGGTCAAACCTCAGGGTGGCTAGAGGTCATCTCGCGCCCTCCGGCGCCCGGCTCTGCGGTTGGGGCGAGGGTTTAAGCGCTCCCTCTCCCGCTCCGCTGCCTCCTTGACGGAAATTACTTCTTCACAGAAGGAGGCGACGGCGTTCCACGACCTCTCACTACGGACCATAGACTGAACTACGGCCGGGAGTGAGAGGGCAACCAGTCCGACTGCTGCGATCAACTCACTCGGCCAAAGTGTGCAGCGCCGTGTCCATAACAACATCGCGGCAGTCGCCGCAGTGATGACATCCGGGCGTCTCCTGTCGGCCTATGCGACACAGGAACTGGCCAAAACAGCCAGAAGGTGAGGGCGCCATGCCGCCTCTCCAGCCACTCCTCAAACACGGGACTTACCGCCGCGATCGTGGCTTGACCGGAGGTACTAATCGTACTTTATTGTACTTGTTTTGTGTGTTCATAGAAACTTATACTTGCATTCACTCTCCTTTCAATATGTTCGTAATTTTCTCCATTTTTCGGCAGTCGTACATATATATTCTGTCACCTATTATGGATGTTATTAGATTTTTAATTACGAAAATTGTTTAGTAACCGCACGGTGTTTGGATACGTGCACAGCAGACGGCTGCAGGCTCGCCTCACCTTGTCCACAATTAATCAGCTATGTTCTTTAAATAAGGGTATTTAAAAAACATAGCTGACTAAATTTAGGTTGTGAATCTAAATAATAATCGATTATCTCTGTGTATCGTTTTAAGGATATCTCCACGGAGGTGTGTAAGAGTGTGTGTTTGGAACAGCCTAAGTCTATATGAAGGAGCGCAGAAAGCTTAACTCAATGATTTAGGGTCAAGTTTTAACCACTTGGCAACCACTAGCGTAAAATTATTATACCTGAATATTATGCTTAAGAGTAAATTAATAATCACAAAGAAATTTCACCTCTTGAAAGAAATTTCACCAATTTTTTTCTTCCTCAGCAATTTATTAAAATTTATTACTTAGCAATGGACGTTGCTATCAATAGGGCATATAAGATAATATAATAATAATATTGATTGTGGCTTAAATACAAACAACAGTTTAGTGTTTGAAGTCTCCGTTTAAGCAAATAGTACTTGTTTTAGGAACAATAACATGAGTAGATAATTGATATCGGCACAACAGATACGTGAAGTCTAATAGGTTCAAAGACTGTTTCATAGCTGACATTTTTTATCAATAGATTAAGCAAAACCCTTATGGAATAATCAAATGCTCTAAAATTCTGGCAAGCTCTTAAGTACTTAATTTATTTATTTAGGTTTATCCACAGCAAATGCATAACAATTTGATATACAATGTTTTTTTATAACATGTTTGGTAAATAATATGGCTGATACATTTGCCTATTACGGAATAACCAGCATGCGTGTTATGACAATGACACAAAGAAAAGTTGATTGAATTAAATGCTATGCTAATTCAACTTATAACAAAAAGGTATATTCATAATTAATTATTATACAGCAGTATGAAACACTACCACTATCTCGACGGCGCAGCGTAAGTGTTTGTGACCGCTGCGATTGAGGTCCCGGATTCGGTTCCCGGATCAGTTGGATTTTTCTGTTATTTTAATTTTCAATTATTGGGTTATATATTCTATTCTCATTAGTGGCACTGGATCTGGTACAGAGCCCGGTAAACGATACTAAGGTTACCTCTTTTGCGTGGGACCTTATTAACATACACACTAATTACAAGCACTCTAAATATGACTACACTAAAAGATGAATTAAGAATAGAAAGTAAAGGAGACCGTCCATATTCGCCTTGAACGTGGACAATCGTTTTATAAACAAAGTAAAATATTAAAAGTTTTGTTTTAATATATAATAAATATTGGTTACTATCCAGTCGTATGAAATTGACATATAATAACAATGATTTTAAAATATTTTCATTTGGTTTAAAACGTGGAACTCAAATGGATAATCCAAATGGCTTGATTGTGTTGCCTAGTAAAATCATAGTGAGCAAAAACCGGAAGAAAGTGTTTAAAAAAATCACATTTAGAAATATTAACGAAACCTGAAACTACGTTGATATTTTTTCATTATTTACTATATTCATATTTTGAATTCGACAACAATAATTAATGTAAAAATAATATAATATTTGATAAAATATAACAAAATTGTAAAGTGTGTTGGGTGATTTATTTTATCTGTCAATTCTGTTTCCATCATTCGCTTTGCGTTTGTTCGCTCGTATAGTGGATATTTTGATGTGATTTTGTGTTTTATTTTATTATTTAACGAACTTGATACTAAACTTCATAGAATAATGTTTTCTACTTAGTTTAGGCTACTGAAAATTAATATTGTTATTACAATATAAAATTGTCCACGCCCAGGCCAGTGTCCCATACAAGGTGGTCGGTCTCCTTTAATATATACCTAATTAATAACCTGGCAATGTATCGCCTGAGGCGACCTAAGTGAAGTCCACCAAACGACTTTCGCAATTATATCTGATGACTCATGAGGTCACACGGTTCACCTACCGAACAAAATCAGCATTACTAAAGTTATTTTAGCGAATCAAAAATAGTTGGTATTTTTTTACTGTCCATGGTACGAGATCTTAGAGTAACAATTTACTCTCAGTTCGATATAGATGGAATGGAAAGAATGTAATAGGTACTAACTTATCTCTACAGTTAATAAAAGCATGCATTTAAAAGATTTGAAAATATGTATGTGTGATATTTTAACGGAGTAATTGCTATTATAGTAAGATCAATACAAACCTTTATAAAAGTTTATACGAAACGCTTTGACTGGCGATTACACAGTTTCATTGCTGCAACATTTGAGACTGTGCAGTTATAAAAAGTGCAATTTCCGCATCACATTTCGTCGTACACAAAGTCATCTCAGTAGTTTGAAATGACATAAACATGTAGGTACTCTAAAACTGAAACACATAAAGCCCCTTTGCACTTGCGAATTACTAAAAATCTGAGTACATTGTTGTGTAAGGTCTCAGTTGGAATTCTACACAGCCTTTGTTACGCCGTGCAATAAAATATTTCATTACTGTGTGAAACATACCGTCGCACCGCATCGCGTCGCGTCGCACCGCATCGCTCCGCACTGTATCGCCTACGTTGCACACTCACCCCCCGTTGCCGCCACGCTGACGACTACACGATTTTCTTTTTCACTAACGTGCTTGCATTCCGGTGTGAGCAGGATATTAATATTAAACCTGCCCTAAGCTAACTCGCCACTTCGCTTAAATAACCATTGAGTTCCAAAATATCTGTTCTAACTTACATAGATAATTATAGGGTGTGTCGTGTGATTTCATTAAAAGTTTATATTAGGTAAAACTCATTTAAAGTTTTAAACAGATTTTAATCATTTCTTTGAGAATTGAGATGTCAGCAACTTTATTTGTAATGAGTTCATAAACTCATCATAAGAAGTAACTACAAATAAAGTGGGTATGTTCCGCTATATTTACGAGCGTATATTATTACTAACTACCATAACAACTATTTTGTCTGCAATAATACTAACTAAATAAATTTCTTCCTACTATTAACGTATTTTCCATTTCTATCAGCATTAGTTATCGTCACTGGAAACTCTTATTTAGTAAGTAGCTATAATCCAGACATAATATTTTCATTTATCGCCGTCAACCAAGTTAATGAACACTTGATAGGTTTGACATTTAGATGAAAGCAGAAACTACATTTTAAACCGAAAGATTACTCAAATTAAATATACAAAAAACTAAGCACCAACGTGTAAATCACATGAAATAATTAGTCACATGCTCAAAACAAATTTCACTGGCAAACGTTTCCGAGGATGCGGCTGAAAACAAAGTTCAACTTAATCTAACCGTCACTAAGCACGTAGAAGCCCTAAATTACAGGAGTGCACACTAAACAATCTGTCAGACCCTATTCACACTTTGCCTCTAAAACGCTTACTTACATAGTACAAAGGGAATTTTTGCCCGAATGTACCTTCATGGTACATGTCAGACGTTCTGACAGTCGTGTGCGATTCTACGATTGTTGTACAATCCTTGTTATCTTAGAAGTGAACTCACAAACACAAGTGCTTAATTGTAACTCGGGTGTACTTCCCCGCATCTCAGGTTCGCAACTTTAGAAACGACTCGCGAACATGTTGTGGAGTAAAATAAAATGCTTTTAGCATGCAACTTGTACAAGAGTTGGGGTTCACGTATTAGAAACTCTCGTGATGCGGTCATTATGTGAAGACAATTATCCTTTGTTAGAACGAGCTGGTTTCGACATCACAACGTAACGTTGTTCTTATAGAAATTCTACGGCGGAGTAAAGATAAGTGTACACACGGCAATACTGCTACCTAGATTCCTATTCATATTATAAAAGCCACTGTCTCAGAAAATGTTTTATTTATTTAGTTTTTAGTTACTAATTTGTGAATCTTAGTTTAAAGATAGACCATGTTTTGTATTGTCACATAAGATACTTTTTATGCCGATATCTGTTCCCGTAGCAATCACGCATAGGAAGCCGCGGGCAGAAGCTAGTTTAATAAATAATGTAATATATTAATATAATACTGTATTTTATTAATTTTAAATATAATACTACGTATAAAATATATTAAAATATGTTTGGTACGGCCGCCGCTGGCGGCTTAATTAATGTGGTAATTTAGTTAAAGGTGTTTTAAAAGATATGTAGTGCCTAAATTGTTTATTTTCGTATATAATACTAATTATTATTTAATATGCGTGTTGGATGTCTCTGTGTAAGCCTCCCAAAGCTCTCCCTTTATTTAATATTATGTTAGAAAATACCTGTGTTAAGAGAAGCATAATAATAATTTAATATGTGTGTGCATGCGTGTGTATGTGTGCGATACGCAGAATTTTCGACATTTTATACGTTTTCTACCACCTAATGCATAAGTATTGTAAGTCGGCTCTGTCCTTGAAATAATTAACTACAGCCAAGCGGTACGCAAACACACTAGACCCACCTACAATATTTTAATTTCATCTACCTACTTGAGTTTCTTTCTAGCTTAGTGATTGTAAATATTACATATTTTATTTGAAACAATGAAATTTGTTGTGAATGAAATAGGAAGTGTTCTATAAAAATCATGTTGTGTTTTTTGATTAGTAGATTTAATAAAAAACAGCCTTATATATTTGAGACTGAAAATATTTGCACCTCGACTGAGACGTACGAAAAGCTTTATTGTTAAATTTAATAGTACAAAAAATTCGCATTTGGATAAAAAGTTTAATTAAAATACTTTTATTTGCAATTGCACTTTGCCATAATTATTATGTTAGTACTTATACTTATTTCAATCAAATATTCATAAATCGCACGCTTATTGCTGACAAACCCATCACTCTGTCCGTTCGTCACTGCGGCGCATTCGCGACTGATTGTGTACCGCGTGTATAACTGTACCGACCTCGAGGCGCGTAGGTATAACTTGCGCTCCGACCGTTTGTATGAAGATAGAACACTGTTAGATAACATTACCGTGACCGTACCTACCGATATAACTTATGTATTAAATCAGCCTAGCATTTATAGCACAACCGTGACAGCTCACCGGTTTAGCAGAAATTCTAATTAACATTATAAATGTGAAGTTTGTTAGTTTGTTATGCTTTCACTCCTTAACTACTCGACCGTTCATCATGAAATTTCACATATACGTTGTCAGGAGTATATAAAAAGGCATTGGATACCTTCCATCTAGAAAACAAGTAAGTACTGTTCCCGAGTAAAGCCGCGAGCAAAAGCTGGTATCAATATAATAATAAAAGAACCCATCTTATTTCAAAACATCACACTGCTATCATGCTGGAACGAATGTAATCAAAATATGGCTGTTAAAATTTTTAGTAAAATTTCCTCTAAATCGTGTCAGCGTTAGGGTAAAAAAGTGTTATTTATAAGCAAATAAGGGTAGTCACTAAATAGGAAAGTAAATCGGTGGAGAATTTCTTACAGTCTTATTTCAATTTCAATGGAGCACATCAATCAACGCTGCATGACGGCCTGAGATTGAAACACTGTTAGAAATATTGACGCATATATATTTTTGAACCAAGGCTTTTTTTGCCCAGCGTTTTCTTTTTAACCGTCGCATCGATGGAAAACGGGGTGTTTTAGAAATTTTGTACGTAAACTTTAGACTTTGTCTTCGTTTATCGCAAACAGATGGACCGATTTGAATGTTTATCGATATATATTGTTTAACTAGATAGTATTTAATCTGCCTAATCTGCTTTAGTATTTTATTTGTATTTTATGAAAACATGTCCAGCTTATTTAAAGTTATAGTTTCTTTCAGATCAATAACATGACGTGTGTCAAATTATGGCCTTCGTAAACTGATTTGGATTCTGTATATCCAATTTTTTAATAATTATTTTTTTCTAAATAATTATCAAAATTCAGATCGGATCGTTTTGACTGTCTAGTAACATAATGTCAAAGTTTTTCAAGCTGCCAGATTGTCACAGCCTGACTGAGACGCCTGCATTACGTATTCTGCGAGGCGCAGGGTAGATGTTACATTTGTTTTAGACTCCAAGTTATAATACAATATTTACTAAGAGAATCCTAATCCTAATTAATATTATAAATGTGAATCTGAGTTTGTTTGTTACGCTATTACGCCTTAACTACTCGACAGATCATCATGAAATTTCGCTTACACGTTGTCAGGAAACAGAAAAGGACATAGTGTACCTTTCATCAAAAAGAGCACTGCTACTAATCTAACCTTTCTTTTTTTTGCGTGCGGGAATGCTTTGACGCATACCTCTCAGTGGGGCGACGGAGAGGTTACGCCGGGCTCACCACCACTCAACCCACCACGGTGTTCCTCGACATAACCAGAGTCGGCGAGGTCGCGCGAATCACTTTCACATGCAATTGCGACCCCGCCGTATGAAACGGCAGGCCACTACACGAAAAGACTTACACTTTGGTCTTAACCCTACTGTCCCCTTGAAGGGGGGAAGGATACACGACACACAATCCCGCGTGGAAACACGCACGCTGCCTCCTGGTCGTCTCTATTTTTTTCTTTTTGTTTTTTTTTTTTTTAGTTTGGGTGGAGTTTGATGCATTGACGCATATCCCTCCGCGGGGGCGGGGGAGGGATTATGTCGGACTCGCCGGGGTAAAAGAAAGATGGGATAATAGTAAAGTACCTCCCGGAATACCAACTAAACCTACCACGGTGTTCCTCGACAAAACCGAATCGCTTTCGCATGCGGTCGCGACCCCGCTGAGGTTACGGCCCACCGTGTGAAACGGCAGGCCACTACACAAGAGACCTACCCAAAGGACTCACTCTAAAAATTCCCTACTGTCTCCCCCCTAGAGGAGAAACGGACTCGACACAGAGGCGCGCGTGGGAACACGCACGCCGCCTCTCGGACCTGGTGCTGAACGGATGGCGGGCAGGACCACAAAGCCCGCCACCCCCAGGGCAAACCTCAAGGTGGCTGGAGGTCATCTCGCGCCCTCCGGCGCCCGACTCTGCGGTTGGGGAGAGGGTTTAAACGCTTCCTCTCCCGCTCCGCCGCCTCCCGGGCTATTAATCTAACCTAACCTACATTTACACGAGAGTAGCCGCGAGCAAAATCAAGCACACAATATTATTTTACTTTATTTTATTTTTATTTTATTTTATTTATTAAGGATCTCCGACAAAGAATATACACAACATTGCACAAACATATAAAAATAGTTTTGAATAGTGTACTCCTTCAGTTATAGGAGACCACAGCATGCATATACATATAACAATAAAGCTAAAATTAAAAACATTAAAAATAATTAAATAACCTAATTAAAATGAGCTACACATTGGGAATGTTTTAAGAAGAGAAATAAACAATAAAAACTTAATGAAAAACTTAAATAAATTGTTGTAAGTGTCTTTTATATTTAGGAAAGTATTCACTTATGTCAATATCATGAGTCTTTGATAAAGTATTGTATTGCCTACAAAACCTTGGTACAGCAGCGTAATGACCCAGATTAGTTTTTGAGAACGGAATATCAAATAGATTATAATTACTTTTCCTTGGTATTCGGTCTGGTATTTTTATGCGTAAGGTATCATTATTCTATGCAGAAAAATAAAATCCAGTTTCATTCTGCGGCTTGCTAATGATTTTATTTTATAATGTGTCAACCTTGCAGTGTAATTCGAAATTTGTTTTGCTAATCGGTCTCCATAGAATAGATGGTAAAGGAAGCGCCTGAACACTCTCTAAACGCTTTGTATATACGTCATAATAAGGATTCCATATGATTGTGCCATCCTCTAAAATCGGGCAAACGAGTGAGTTAAATAACTTTATTTTAGTCAATGAGTTTTTGAAATCCTTACAATTTTGTAAAACAAAGCCTAGTACTTTAAAGCCCCTTGCAACAGTATGTAGTATATGAACATCGAATTTGAGCGCACTAGTTGAACTCCTAAATCACGAATTATATGATGCCCTCTATGTTGTAGGTATTATTTTGTAATTGTTTGTCGGGGGAATTGAATGTAGTGACATTTACTCGTGTTTAACAGCATTTTATTTTCTTTGCACCAGTTTAATAGCCCATTTATATCATCCTGTAGCATTTCAACGTCTATATCTGTCTGGTTTCATTATTTTTAAATCGTCTGCATATAAAAAGAAACGTGAATATTTGAAACAATTAACTATGTCATTAATAAAGACATTAAAGAGGATCGGACCTAAATGTGACCCTGAGGAATGCCAGAGGTGGCTTTGTAACCAGAAGAAGACTATCCGTTTATAACTATTTTTGAGGTTCTATCTTGTAAGTATGATTTGAACCACGTCATCAATGATCTATCAATACCAAACCGAGCAAGCTTTTTTATAAGAAGGCGGTGATCTACTTTATCGAATGCTTTGCTGAAATTTGTATAATTGCATCTACTGTGATACGTTTGTCTAGGCACTCAGATAAAGCAGCTGTGAAACATAATAAGTTAATGTTAGTGTACCTAGATTTTACGAAACCATGTTAATGTTCTGTTATATCTTGCTCTAAGTACCACATTAGGTGCTTACAAGTTTAACAAGTTTTTCGAATGCTTTGCCAAATGTAATTAGTATTGAAATTGGTCTGTATGTTATTGATTTCGATCCAGAATGAAGTCTCCGAACCAACAAAACTGATTTATTTAGATCATTATATATGTTGTCTGCGAATGTAAAGAGAAATTAATACAAGAAATTCAATCAATATATGAATAACGTAATAAATTAACAATAATAAATTTGTCGGCCTCGATGGCGTAGTGCTTAGTGTAACCGACTACCACGGGTTCGATTCCCGCACAAGTCAAACATTTGTGTGCATGAAAATGGATGTTTGTCTTGGTCTGGATGTTTCTATGTATAATATGTAAGTATTTACAAAAAAATGTATAGGTATATGTATGTTTATCCATTGTCCCATTAGTAGTAGTAGTAGTACCCATAGTACAAGCCCTGCTTAGTTTGGGCTAGATGGTGTTGTGTGTATGTGATAGAATGTTAGGCATCATATTATTATTATAATATTTATAATTGCAATTCTTCGGTGCTTCAGTACTTTTAGAAAACAATCATTCTTATTACAAATACAGATGTTAGAATAAGAAATATTCAGCTGCGTTTTAACAATAATAGTCATATAAAATATCTTGTGCCTGATCACCTGGATTTATTTTCTCGGCACTACCCGGATAAGGGTTAATATCCGGCGGACAAATATCCGGTTGTCCCGCCTAGCGCTTTGTAGAATATCCGCTTTTCAGTGAAATCACTATTGGATTCATCGCTAGTAAATTTCTTCTGAGGAACATTGACTGTTACCTTAACCTTCCCACTCAGATAATAATACTATTATTAGCTCGTGGCTTCGTCCACGTACATCCTATGGCAACACATAAAGGGATAAAAGTATCCTACGTTAATCAGAGACATGGTCTATCGGTGTGCCAAGTTTCATTGAAATCCGTTTAACGGTGTACGCTTCATTGAGTAATAAAGAAACATATTTCACAACCTTTCACATTTATAGTATTTAAAAAATATTACATTAATAACGGGCAGAAAGTTAAATTTCATTCAATTACGCATACAACAACAAAATTGTTAGCAAGACTTGTTTTCAATGTATAATAGATGTTTTTGTAAAACTGTAGAGGTAACTAGAAGTAATAACTTTTAAACTTTCGCGTTGCATGATATATATATATAATATGTAACGGGTATTAACGCGATCATGCATAATGTTTACCTTTTATATGCTTGACGTTTCGGCCAGGTTACACCGGCCGTAGTCACAAGCTGACGGGTGCTGCGATGTCATGTCTACGTTTGTGAGGCAGAAAAATCTTGATTGAACCTCACTTTTGGCAGTTTTTTGTTTGTCCATATACCGTCACAAACTACACTCACGGTATCCCTATTACGTATGCTAGCCGTCGTGTGTATTCCGACCGTTTGTATGAAGATAGAATACTGTTAGATAACTTTACCGTGACTGAGTTGCTTTATAGTCTTCTAGTTTTAGCCGCGGCTTTGCCCGCATTAATCTAGATTTCGTCTATTTTCATTCTTTGAGGAACTATACTTTTTCAAGACGAAAGGTCTATGGTCCCTCTGTCACAGTACATAAATATACAGTAACCTATCTTCATACAAACGGTCGGAACTCGAGTCATACCTACGCGCCTCGGCGTCGGCATTCGCTCGGCACGCAACCAGTCGCGAATGCGCCGCAGTGACGAACGGACGGTGTGTTGTTTTTTAAACAGTAACCGCGCGATTTTTTTTACCAAAAAATAAGTATAGCCTATTTAATATGACAAGTAGAATATATTACGATATTCCGAACTTCTTTTAAAACTAAACATATAAATTGTAAAGTAGCTGCAGGTATCTATAACCAAGTAAAAGATGGAATATCTTTTACTTGGTTATTTTCTCCTCCTTGTCCATGTTTCCCAAAACAATTTTTAATTAAGCTTTATATTCAAAAGCGGGCTTTTTATATTTTAAAATATACCTATTACTAAAGCATTCCGTACGTCTCAATCGAGGCGCAAATATTTTTCAGTCGCAAATTTATAAGACCGATTTGTTATTAAGTCTTAAATCTAACATAGTCATGTTTTTTTAAAATTAAATCTACCAATCAAAAAACAACGCATTTTTATTGAACACTTCCTATTCCATTCACAAAGTATTTTATTTGTTTTAATTAAATAAAACATATTTACAATCACAAAAATAGATAGAAACTCAAAGTAGGCAGATTTAATTAAAATGCTGGTGGGCAGCCCTATCGCATGTTTACGTACCGCGCGGCTGTAGGCATTTATTTCAAAGATACGGCCGAGTTACAATACTGTTAGATAGTATTACCATGCCTCTGTCCTTTTCTGTACCCCTTACAACGTGTATGCGAAATTGCATGATGATTGGTTAAGTAAGTAAGGCGTGAAAGCCTAACAAACAAACTCACATTCGCATTTATAATACTATCTAGGAAGTAAGGATCTGACCATCTCGCCACTGCCAAAACGGTGAATGTAATTACATTGTTGTAATATCTGACAGTTGTTTCAATGTTTGTTAAGGCGTTGTAACAGTAGTTAATAATAATGCAACGGTTGTCATATATTAAAGTAGCATTTTCAGGACTTAACTATCTCCTTATCAAAGTTTATCACTATCACGTATTTTATTATTATTTTCTTATTTACTAAGACAACTGCCACTGGGCTTCAAACCCTGTATCGCGGAAGACTTTTCAAACCTATAATTAACGGACACAAAGTAGATGAACTTTATGTCAGAATCAAATAATTATTTTTGGATGTCGCAAATAATCGTCTTTATTTGGACTTGAACCCACGACACTTAGCAAGGCGAGGAGTTTGAGGTTACCGCTAGCCCACTGTATTATGCAAAATGCATTAGAATTTCTAAAATTTCATTCTCGATAAGACATTCTTATCTGTATAAAGGGCGACGAGACATTGGCCTGTAATATACACTATCTTATAAATTTTAATTTAATATCGTCACGGTACTAAACACCAAACCAGTTAATATGCATATTACTATTCGTGCACCAAGTCTAATTTCAATTTATGAACCATAACAGACAACTTGATAGCTAATTTCTAATATAACAGCCCTCCCCCCTCAAGTGGGGGAGCGAAGTAGGTGACAACCTGCGATGTGACGGAGATAGGTCACGGAGTTCGTCTGTCTACCGTTTAGCTGTAGACACTGGTGCTGATACTGTTGCTACTAACTAATATTAATCTATACAATGTATAACTACAAGACGTGGTCATATCAAGACTTTATGTATACATATAATAAAATTGTAACTGGTCGACGTACATCTACCTATACTATAATAATATATTATGAAGGAATAAATAAAATAAAAAGGAAAGATAAATAGAAAATCAATTTATGTTAAGAATCGTGGGGAATCCGGCATGTCTGAGAGTTCTCCATAATGTTATCTAAGATATGTGTAGTCTGCTAACCCGCACTGGGCCAGCGTGCTGGACTATGGCCTAACCATTCTCACACTGAGGAGGGGCCCGTGCCCAGCAGTGGGACTATTTAATACAGGAGTGTTATTATTATTGTTTATAAAAGTGATAGGGGCAATGTGTAAAGACATGTTGACAAAATAAATAAACTTTATTGGTAAAATGCCAGATATAATATTTAGGAAAACAATTGTGTCCGGCAGCCGGCAGACCGCTGCACCTCAAAAGTCAATATTCTTTTATCTTTAAGAATTATTGATCGTTTTATTAGCTTTAGCTAAGCTTTTTAAAGTGCATCTTTAAGAAACAAAGACACGCTTTGTTTGTGTGCAATCCATGATACTACACTCGCGTGCAACTAAATCGACTCACCTTTACAAAATGAAATAAGAGTGATTTAACTAAACAATTAAAAAAGTTATATAGGATACCTATATATATTTTTAAAGGCCTATTTTATAGACTTTAAAGTAATACATTTATCATTTAAATCTGTTCAGTAATTTTTAAAATGGTGGTGTACACATAAGTGCCGACAATTGACTATTTGCGATAGCCACGAGTTGTGCGTTGCAACTTCCTAAAGAAACCCCCGGAAGTAATGCACAATTATCAGTCGCTTATCAACAGTTGACCTGAACATACCTCCGCAAGCTACGATAGCCAATTAACAACCACTATGGATACAAGACCAGAAGAAGCCGCTCAAGTCGTCCTTTTGCTGCAACAGGGCTTAAGCCAGTGAGATGTCGCTCGTCGATTAAACTTGAGCCAATCTGCTGTATCCAGGGTATACAGAAGATTCCAAAAGACCAATTCTTACTCCAGGAGGCCAAATACCAGTCAGTGCCGGCATACTTCTGAGAGGGACGACCATTTTATCGTCTCGACAAGTCTCAGAAATCACCGGTGTTGCTATCCAGCAGCGACTGAGAGAGATTCGAGGAGTAGCTGTCAGTCAATGGACGGTCAGATGACGCCTAAGAGATGCCAACCTGACTCCGAAACGGCGCTGAGCTATGGCGGTCGGTCCTGTTCAGGGACGAGTGCAAAGTATGTCTGCATGGCAGTGACAGAAGAGCTCGAGTCTACAGGCGTCCGTCCGGTCGAGCGATTTTCGCAATGCTGTTTCGTTGTGTATGATGTGGGCCGGTATTTCACTGGAAGGAAAAACAGAGTTTGTTTTCATCCCTGGTAGAGGCCGAGGAGGCGGTCTGACTGCAAATAGATATGTGGAGATATTCTTCTGGATCATGTCGTCCCTTATGAAGGCTTCATAGGAGATAGCTTCCTTCTAATGCACGGCAATGCCCGGTGTCATACAGCACACTCGTCAGTTCCTGCAAGAAGTTGATATTCAGACCATAGACTGGCCGCCATTCAGTCCGGATCTCAATCCCATAGAACACGTATGGAACTAGCTAAAACGAAGGGTTCGGGCCAGAAATCCAACGCCTGCAAGAATCACGGAGCTGAAAACAGCGCTGGAAGAGGAGTGGTAAGCTTTCTCCCAAGACTTGATAAAGAAGCTTATCAGGTCGATGAGGAACCGCCTTCGAGATGTTATTAGGGCTAAGGGAGGCAACTAAATATTGATTAAATAAATGTCTTTATTTTTCATAACATTTCGTTTTTATTTTATGTTAATTATCGCTATGATTATTTTCAATAATTCAATTTATTTTGCATTGTTGTTCAAATCTGATTATCTCGAGAATTCGGCCGTAGATTTTTAAATTAGAGTATCATTTAATAACCTGCAAAATAGGCTTTTAAAAAATATATTGGTATTCAATATTTTTTTTAAATCATTAAAAATGTCACTCTTATTTCATTTTGTAAAGGTGAGTCGATTTAGTTGCACGCGAGTGTAGTTCGATCAAAATGTTATTTTGTTTTTGCATTAAGACATTCTAAAAAGTGAAAACACGTATAAAACAATGTTGGCGACACGTGGGTGTCTAAGACCTATACCTTTGCGGTAAAAAATATGTGGGCCGTAACTCCTTGTGATGTTTTTGAAGTGAAGAGAAAATATCCGATCTAATATTATAAATGAGAAACCTCATTTCATTTGTTACACCTCACACGGCAAATCCAACCAAAATAATGATCAACATTCCTAAACTCACAAACTGCCAGCTTCCAGTAGGGAGAGTGGCTGAGTATATATATTTAGGACATAAGGTTACACCTGGCTTTGAAAATCAAGTAGCGGAAGTGGAACGACGAATAGCGCAGGCGTGGGCTGCATTCCGCGCCAACAAACTACTGTGGGAGAAAATAACCCTACGTCTTAGAGTCAAAGTTTTCGAACAGTGTGTCATGCCAGTACTAGCTTATGGTACGGAAACCATAACTCTTACACAGAAGTCCGCCGAGAAGTTCCGAGTCGCGCAGAGGGGCATGGAAAGAGCTATGCTCGGGATCACCCTACGAGACCGAAAACGGAATGATTGGATTCGAAGTAAGACCAAAGTTAAAGACATTATGGCCGTAATAGTACAAAGAAAATGGACATGGGCGGGGCACATTGCGAGAATGGACAAGAGCCACTGGACAAGACGAGTCCTAGAATGGAGACCCAGAACGAACTTCCGAGGGTGCGGAAGACCACCACAGCGCTGGGTGGACGACATCTGACGACACGAAAGTCGAGACTGGATGAGTCGGGCACAAGATCGACAGGAGAGGAAGAAGACGGAAGAGGCCTACATCCAAGACTGGATAACCAAAAGGCTGCCACGATGATGATGATGACACGGCAAATCCACTGCACTTTCAGTATTGAGGCAGTTAGAATGCCAAGGCCAGACATTAAAAGATTGCATTAAGAAATTGCGAGTGGAGTCACGGGTAACAGCCAGTATGTTTATATTCTTACTAAGATTAAATCAAACATACTGTCAGTTGCCTATTTTATGAATCTACCAGCTTTTGCTCGCGTGAAAGCAGGTTAGGTTATGTTAGTAACAGTATTTTCTTTAATTTTAAAATAAAATCTTGCCTCTATTACTCATTGATAATATAGTTTCTAATGGAGAAATAATTTATAATCGGTTAAATAGTTTTTGAGTAAAATCCTTTTAAACAAATAAACAAAAAATTTAATCTTTCCTCTTTATAATATTGGTATAAAAAACTGAACTACTTGTATTATATCGTTGTTCTATTTTTAGGAATTAATTAAGCTAGTCCCCAACATTCTGTCATTTATTACACTTCTTGTGAATTGATAATCCGAGACGATTGACTTTAACAAAACGATTGTCTGAACTAAACAAGATTAGGTAAACATTATCCAAAGTAATGAGACCGAAAACAGATAAATAAGAACGTAATAACATGAAACTCAAGAGAGTCATTTCCTCCAACATAAAACAAGAAAATAGGAACGATGATCCGAATCTACATAATTAAATAGCAGTTGAAGCGTAAGAAGGAAATTTGCCGGCCCCGCACAGCTTCTGAACGAAGCGCTATGTGATATAAAATATGCACGCCCAGGAATGGCTGAGATAGTCGATGACGCTCCGCGATTTTACATAGCTTGCAACTGCAAAACCTGTTGAAGTTCAAAAGTGAATTTTAAATGTATTTTTGTACAATATTAGGGAAGATTTGTCTTGAGTATTATATGAACAATAATATCAGCTCTGTATGTAAACTGTCACACTGTAGGGTACGGTCCTATTCTCATTCACTCATCGAAAATCTGTTTTGACTTAATTTCTTACTAATTTTATTGCGATACATTAACTTCTATAAAATCTATGTAACACTCACGTAACGCTAAGAAAAGACTATTATTTATATTTTTCTCACGTAGTTGGTATTCCTCTGCGAATCTAAACAGTAATACAGGTGCATTACGCGCAACCAAACGCCAATATAAAAGTCATTGCCTATTAGAAATTAAACGGAGCTTTGTGATCATTTCTTAGCAGAAAAACATAATTACTATATTAATATTGCCTTTCGTTTACGCGAATGTTATACAAATTAAACTACATACTTTATACGGATTTTGTCGCGTTGTTTATTTCAGTCTTCCTGTGACCATGGATGCTGTAAAGCAACCGAAACGTCGTCGGGGAAAAGTGTAAACTCAAATATAAATAGTTTTAGTTAGTTTAAATAGCTTGTGGGATGTTTTCTTGAATGAAACAGTTATCATGAAACGGTATATCGTTTATTGAAATATGAACAACCTAAGTACAAACTTTAGTCACACAACGTATGTCCATACCAGCCTGCCAAAGTATAAAATCTACCAATCATAGAACAGTCTACTTGGGATGATGTTCGGCGATCACTGGCACCCATCTCGCTCTCGCACGCACGTTGTGTATGGCGTCGCCTTCTCGCACAATTAAAAAATAGTGGTCCGCTGCCGGCGGCCGCCAGTGCCCGATAAGTCTCAACGCGGGTATGTTGTTTGTTGAAGTTACGAACGCGACATGACGAAATGTATGTTATGTGGTGCCCACAAGCTTAAACTGTAGTAAAGTTCAATAATACTAGTGTGAAAGTTCAAAATAATGTAATAAAAATATTTTAAAATAAACAACGTGACAAAATCCGTATAAAATAGTTTAATTTCAATGTAACTCTATAATAACTTAACGTTTTTGTGTCATTTATGTTACAGCTTAAGTAAATGAACGTGGATCCATGTGATTATTTCGCCTAATTACATCGATAGAATAGTGTGTCTAGGCAATTCATGACAAGATAGCATTTCTTTAAGGTATTTGGATATTTCTAACCATCGCTGCTGCAGTAGCAATACAACACAAGTAGACATTTCGATTTGAATTCGATTAGTCGGAATCAGATCAAATTAAGTTAAAGTTCTAAAATCTATTCGCTCTAGATAAATAATATATTTTATAGTACCATCCAAGACTCTGGATCGTTCCATGGTATTGATTTAAGCACCGGTTCAATCAATTAATTCTCGTTATACCGAGAAGTAATATTGGATTAACCTCAAACTCTAATGTTGCTCCAGCAAACTCTTTAAGTCAGCATATATATAGATTCTCAATTTGATGCGATAAAGTGACTATCGATATTTTCCTACGATATCGACGGATACAAACAAGTGCATTTGGTTGCAATCATTTTTATAAAAGGGGTACACTGCAATTAGAGAGAAATCGGACAATTTCTATTTAATTATAACCTGTCATTATCAGCGATAGCAAAATCAAAATCTATACTAATATTATAAAGCTGAAGAGTTTGTTTGTTTGTTTGCTTAAACGCGCTAATCTCAGGAACTACTGGTTCGAATTGAAAAATTCTTTTAGTGTTGGATAATTTATTTATCGAGGAAGGCTATAGGCTATATAACATCACGCTACGACCAATTGGAGCGGAGCAGCAATGAAAAATGTTGCAAAAACGGGGTAAATTCACTTATCTTATATGAAGCAGACGAAGTTGCGCGGGTCAGCTAGTCAAAAATAAATTTGTTCAAGTTAGGTTACAAGATAACACTTATGAATTTCAAAGTTACACTAATTTTCCTGTGAATTTACATTTACTGCCACATTCAGCAAAGCAAGGGTGTAGGGCTCATGAGAAGGACGGGCAAGAAACTCATGGCCACTCTTGTCAATCGATAAGCTTACATTAATATTTCGTTTACAAATCATAACTGTAAGGTGCTACAACCATTTCTCCATGAACTACTACTAAACATACTCAAGCATTTAATAAAATTTGAACGTAGCCTCTAAAGCAGCAGTATGGTAAATAGGAGCATCCACATGTACATGTAACATAAATAATCAAGACAAGGCATGATTGTAGTCCGTAGTTTAATATAACTGTTTAAAGAAAAATGTAGTAAGTAAATTATCAAATTCCACTAAAACAAAGTTCGACCAGTCACCACAAGTAGCACCCGTTCACGAGTACGACGCATGGGAAACCGTTGGACTGCCACGAAGAGGTCTCGAGTTCGAACCCAAGGCGCGCATCTCTGACTTTTTGAAGTTATATGCTTATTAAATAGTTCATTATCACTTACTTTCACGGTGAAGGTGAATATCGCGAGGAAACCTGCATGTCTGAGAGTTCTCGATAATGTTCCCAAACATATGTGAAGTCTGCCAACCAGCGCTAAGCCAGCGTGGTGGACTATAACCTAATCCGTCTCACACTGAGAAGAAGCCCGTGCCCAGCAGTGAGACAGTTTAATACAGGACTGCTATTATTATTTATTATATTTATACATATTTATATTGTAGGCATGACTTAATAGGTTCTCTGTCCGATAAATCACATATGATACATAACAATAGTTTTTCTATTGTGTCTATTACGGCACAGCGAATGGGTTAAAGTAATATATGACAGAAATGAAATTACTGTAATTAACTTACCCCCGTGCTAAGGCTGCCCTGAGTGACGAGTAATATCTATATAATTATATAGTTGAAACAATAGTAGGGTAATTGCATAACGTTGGCACATGTAACACGTTCCACACATGCGTTCCCGAACCACTTTCATTATTCATTATGAATGCTTTACAATCTCAAGATTAAAATAACAATAAGCTCTTAAGCTCTGAGCTTTTACTTGCATATAAGCGATTATTTTGTATTCAAATATTTATATAATATTAGCTTCTGCCAGCGGCCTCGCTCGGGTAAAAGTTAGGTAAGGTTATGACAGTACACTTTTTTTAAATTATAGCGTATGTTACTCGGTAATAATATAGCTTTCTAATGGTAAAGGAATTGATAAAATCGGTTGAGTAGTTTTAAATTAAATCCTTACAAACGAACAAATGAACTTAATAATATTGGTATAGAAGTGCATCTAATATTTGCAGAGACGTTTTCTGGTAATCTTGAAACGACTGCATTTGTATTAGAGGCTTTATATGCATAAGAATGTAAAATAAATTTAATTTAATCTTGGTGAGAATAGCCGCGAACCACTCACTCTAATTAAAATATTAAAAGCACGACTAGTAAGTGAAATATGCAAAGTAATATAACCTCCTTTGATAATTTTATTGATCTTTCATAAACCTTGCATTTTAGTTCTAATAGCCGCTGCATATCGACAATTTATTATGTTTTGTAAACATTATTTTAAGTATTTTTATAAGTTCTGAAGATAAAACAATACATAATCCTTAAATAATAAAATAAATTGTTAAGTATAGCAATAAAATCCTTAAAGATTTGAAGTGTTTCACAGGATTTGGTGTTGGATTTGGGAAATTGTGGGAATTGTTGTTTCACAGGATTTGGATCTGGGTATCGACCCCAGATCCAAATCCTGTATTGAAACAACAATTTAAATTAATATTGAAAAATAATGCCTGTCCTTTTGTCTGCAAATTAAGCACAAGTGAATGCTTCTTAATATTTTCCATGCATATTTTTTGTCGACTTGTCTTAGCTTCTTATAATTTAATAAATGAAATTATTTAACCTTCCTTATTAAATTCGTCGGACCATGACATAAGGTTGCACTTATATTTTTTTAATGCGATCATGACATTACGACTTTGGTACCTAGATCAAGCTAAATGTTATTGGGGTTTTGATTTCCAGGTCGCAATAAGTGTTATTCAGATTTTCTGTAAGGAAATTCTGTATAACAGCAAATCTGTTAGAAGTCTCAAAGACTGGAATTGTGCCCAGTAGACGGGAATATCTCTCGAATATCTTATTTCCTAATAATTAAACACATACAGAGCCAAATGTGGGTATAATATTCTGATTCTGCCTACAACTTCAGAGTATACAGGTCTATTTAGGATATATTCTCCTATAATATATATAATAATATATAGCCTCCTCAAATTTTATATACTAAATAATATAGAAATATTTTCTATTGACATTTCTTTGAATATAGAACCTCTGTCGAATTGCAATAGTTAGTAATTTACTTTAAACATTTAGTTAATTCAATATATAAGACTTTTTCTTTCTATTATTTTTTCTTTTAGGAACAAAGAATTGAAAAAGAATTTATTGGATAAATTTAAAAACTTGCTGGCCCGTTAGTTAAAATGCTAAGAGGTTATATACCTGGGTGCAATTTGGGTAAAGTAAAAGGCTGTTTGAATTGAAATTGTTATTATAATTGATTGTAATCATTTTTCAAAGCTACGTATTATGAAGAGAAACCTTACTGATTCTCGCGCAACTTCAAAAGAAGATGACGCAAGTATACAGATTTAGGATTTTTCTGGTAACGAGGCATGACATCTGAAGCAAAATAAAAAATATAATTACAAACTGATAGTACAACCTGTCAATAGAATCTTAAAATATTTATAGTAGACAGTATAGTAGTACCTAACTAAACTGTAAAAAGAATGTATTAATTTTACAATACCATAGACTTACTAAGAGTGTTTTAATAATAGGTAATATTTGCATTACTGAATGTTAGGTCTATTTTAAAAGTTTATTATTCCAAAATAGATTTATCTTAATTGCATTAATGTTATATATATTATTTTTCCTAAACTAGTACTGTGTAATTTTGCTCTGGTACAATATACTGTAAACACATAGTTTTATCTAAATACAAATATTGAAAATCTCAAGCCTGTCAAATCGTCCATTCGAAGGTACAAATATTTTCGAACAATGTCCGAGGTCCGAGCGAAGTCATCTTCCTACGCAAATACAGAAAAGAAACTTACAGAAATATAGAAACTGGATGGAACACTGAAATTGAAAATAAACATTTACTAAATATTTTCTTTGTACGAAATCCTGATTAACACGTATTTAATAACGAAGTTTATATTATCATGCTTAGAAATTTTCTTCCTTTCAAAATAAGTATGACAGAAAGAATTTTGAATTATTCTTCAAATAAAATGTCTTTAGTGTATAAATCAAACTCGCTGTAAGTGTTCTACATGATATATTTGATATAATGTCATTTATATTAACTGTTTTTACATACGCGTTCTTTTCTATCTGGATCAGTATACGCGAAGCCCTCCATTTATACCTATGAAAACTTAACGCACCTGTACACTAATTTATCTTCTTCCATTTTAAGTCACTCAAGCAATCGCGCGCTAATGAATCACCTAATGACAATGGGTTATAACTTATAACATGCCATTATACATCTAGAGTGCACAATAATGAACAGGTCTTACATTTCATGCCGAATTCTTCTGATCACATTGTAAAGAACGCACATATAAACCAACTTTCGAAAGTAGTTCTTAAAATCTAAACTTAAATTAGAAGTAAAGTTTTGTAAGAAAGTAATAAGTGGGACTGGCGTCTCTTCTGGCTAGTCTATATTTCTCTAAAGACTCTATTGGCTATCTGGACATCTGTTGGCGTTCTACAGTGTTTACATTTCATTTCTCGGAGCAACAAACGGTAGCAAGAAGAGGGATGCGCGCGCAGCGATCTCAATCTCGATAGCTTTGAGCAGTCCCTATCGTGATCTACACTGCGAGCACTTTCCTGTGGAATAGTTGCTTCAAGACCTGCGTATTCTTCGACTGTACTTTTAGAATTTTATATTAAAAAACTCTAGGCTTTGGTCCACGTTTCATATTCTTAGTTTACGATACCCTTTCGATTGTTACTGCCATACACATTGTTGATATTATATACTTGAAGTCATATCGTAAGGATAAACAGTAAATAAAAAAATTATCATAAACTCTACTAGTGATACAAAGTATTGTTAAGCTTAGTAATTAGTTGACGGCCGCTTCTCTTGTTAGGACTATCTTCGTACAACATCGCCTCATAATAGCTAACATCTGATAGTTTGGAAAAATGGTATATATTTATTTTATTACGTTTATTTTTAACATAATTTTGACATATTGACCATTGTACCCATATTCGGAAATAAATGATGATGATGATTTGATTTCATTTGATTTTCGTCTCTTACTTGTCTGTCTTTAGGGATGGTTGCTTCGTTTTTTTGATTTCTCTGTCCACATTTACATTCAGGGTTTTTGATGGATGTTTGACGTCCAGCGCTAGAAGAAGTTTTTTCAGATTGTAAAATACAGTGACGATAACTACAATCATTGGCAATTACTGGTTTTTCTTTACTTGTTACCTGATCTTCCAAAGTGTCCTTTAAATATTGATCCAGTAATTTATCCTCATCTTGGGCCTTTTCGATACTTGCAATATGAGAAGATTCGTCATCATTTACAAAGTCTCCTTCAAAGTAAGGTTCTTCGATTCTGTGCATCAATCCTTTGCCATGAGCAGTTTGAGGATTGTATGCTGAATCGAATCCATAGTTTCGCCGCGGTCCATTTTTTCGTTCATCAACTAAAATATTTGCCTTAGGATTATGTTGCTTATTAGCTCGGTTTAACTTAAGCTTATCGTGAAAACTAGCAGGAGAGTAACGAGATTTTGGAACACCGTCATATTTTGGTCTACCTCGATTTAGTGGTCTTAATAAAGGTGATTTTAACAGTTCAATATAATCACGTTGCTCATTAGCATTCAAATTTTCTAATCGTCGATGATTACCTCCATAATTATAATGTAATGGTTCGTTATTACAATTAAACAGAGTTGAAACAAAATATGACGATATGTCCGGTGTTTTAGCAGGAAAGTCATATCCTTGGAAATAAGAATTAACGTGGGCGGGGTCAGACTTACAAAGTTCGTTATGACGTTGTAAAAGAATAGCTTGAGGCTTAGTTTGCTGTATTCTTAGTGGCAACTCGAGAATGTTTTGTGGAACTTTAAAGTAATTGTGAAGAGAAAACGGCCTTTTATACATCTGATTAATATAAATAAACGCCCTTTCACTTTGATTATTTTGTTTGTCGGCAGCATGCTCGTATAAGGCGTTTTCATCAATACTGGTTCTGTTATTAGGCAGTTCACTTGCATGTATTGGGTTCGTCGTGGTTGAGTTTACATTTAATGTCACATCTTCGTCCCTGTCATTTGGTGAAATGCTCGATATAGGATTCTGTAATGATAACAATAATTACAATAGTGAACAGTTGGTAATTGTAAACAAGGGTCACATTAATACAAGTAAGAAATATGCAAATTCTAAAAAGCAGCATGTTTTTAAACCAAGACATACAGCACTCATCAAGCGTGATGTGTAAATATCTTGCAAGCTAAAAGCATTCCAATAACTCTAATACATTTAAAAATACCATATACAACATGTTTTTAAACATGAGATATTCAAACATAATCACAGTGAAATTTTGTTATGAAACTAAAAAACATAAAATGTAAATTGATAGACGTACACGTAATGCAATTAATGAATAAATTTCGATATCTAAAATAATCCAAAATCATATTATAAATGCGAATGTGAGTATGTTTGTTACTTTTTCATGCCATAAGTACTCAACCGGTCATCATGAGATTTTGCATATACGTTGTCACAGGTACAGAAACGGACATAGGCTACTTGTTCCTGAGGGATAGAAATTTATTGACAAAACCTACATTAACGTGAGCGAAGGCGCGGGCAAAATATAGTGCTTTATAATAATAAGAAAGTAGACGTTTTATTACTCACCTCTGAAACAGTCGAGGGTACTATAAATCTGGAAGTTACTCCAATACACAAGGAAACTAAAACAACAAATGTATTTCTCATTTTCTACGTCTGTGATATACCAGCACAAAATAAAATAAAAATGTAGCTTCTTTAGTCTGGAGCGCTAAACTAATATTTATCTTTAATAAAATAGTTGCGACTGTCCACAACTATCTAAGCTACAATTCTGAAACACATTGTTGACAAGTATAATATGTCACTTGCAAACAAATAAGAAATCAAAGCTAAACAGATTTCATTGTATTAACATCTTATTGTTTAGTGATTAGTAAAACAATTTATGTTTTATTCTATTGTCTTTTAGTATTTATCACTTCTGTGAGTCATCATCTTTAAACATCTGGGATACGTTCCATATTTCCTTTATTTTTTAGGACACGCTCTAAGCAGTTTCTGAATCTCAAAGCACGTTACAAATATTAAAACAACAGCCACTAAAACCACCCAGACTCGAAATAGGTATGGTAGGTATGAGTGGACAATACAAATTTTCTCCTGTGGTAACCTTACTGACATCGGCCCTACGACACTAAGGACTACGACACAGGTGCAGTCACAAATTTGTGCATACGTTTAATACTAAAACATTTTTATTTCGTCAAACTTTCGACAAACAAAGAAGTTGAATCTGTAAGTATCCGTCCAAAAACTTAAACTACCTTCATAACACTAAAACTAAAAGCATACCGTATTAGACAAAGAATTACTTTGCATGTTTCACGCATATCCAGGTAAAGAATTCCTAAGGAGAAACCATATGATAGCAATAGTGGCATGCTATAAAAGTCTACTTCTTCAACATCACTACTAGGATTCTGTCCAGCATTATCTTTATACAGGGTGTCCGGTAATTAATGGATAACCTGGAAACCTCTTATAGTGGAACTGATGGCGGTTCAGAAAAATATGGAAAAATCTATCCTAACTACTACCTGAGATATGTGTTTTTTTTTAATTACCATGTATAACTTTCTTGTATACTACGACCATAAATGAAGGAAATTCATCTTTTTTTTGTTGTTTTATTATCAAACATTAATTATGCTAATAGATAGACAGTCAAAAGTATGCTATGCTAATATAGCTTGCACTTTTTAATATATATTTTTTTCTCTTTTTTCTGAACGGCCTTCAGTTCTACTATAAGACATTTCAAGGTTATCCATTAATTACCGGACAACCTGTATATATGTATAATTGTTCTGTACGTGTACTGACAGTGAATTTCTCCTAAACGGCTGGACCGATTTGAAAGGATTTTTTGTGCGTGTTCAAGTGGATTCGAGGATGGCTCAGATTTGTTTTTTTTTTCCGCCTGTACAGGACAACGTCTGTCAGGATAGCTAGTTTACGTATAAATATTATTATAAAAATGGAGGGCGATAAAGCAGAAGGAACAATTGAAAACCTGGACGATGAAACAGAATATAATCAGACTTCCGCAAAGAAAGGCGATAGGTCTGACAGCAGGTACGCAACCCTGATGAAAAGTGACTACAATGAGCTAGCTGGTCTTGCTGTCTTAAGTTACGATTTATTTTTGTTTTTAGTCAGATACTGATGTTTCCTGGCTATTAACAGGCCTCGAACGCAAACGGTTCGCGCACTGGTGACATTTTAAAGTCATCATAGAACCAAATGTAACCTCCTGGTCCTCGATCAACTAGCGGCAATTCGGGCGTTGTAATAAACAATCTTCAAACCGCACCACTTTTGTAATGATCCTTGATCCTTGACTGATTGGTCACGAAGATCACTAACCTTGCAACCAACATGTACCTACTTAAAAGTCCGTTTACAACAAGTCGCATCCCTCTGAAAAGCCATCAGTCCTGGTTATGCTCAACATCTGTGACCTTTGACGTGGCGATTTCCTATAGAATAGATGGTGAAATCCGCGGAGGGAAGCACCGAAGGCTATCTGTCTATAATTTTTACATGATACATACCGAGCTATGATGTGTTCTAAATGGTTTAATAAGGTTTGACAGCAAAACGACTGACAATGATCAATTAAAAATAACATTATGAACCTAGTACTTCGTTTGTCAAATTTGAGATTTTACAAAATGACGGTAGATAAATTATTATTTATATCATTTAATAGTCAATTTAAAAAAGTACACGCTGCCCTAATCATGTAAAATAGGTAGAATTCGGTTCTGGCGCAGTTCTAACTTAACATAAACCTAGCCATTTCTGTTCAATTGACCGGGTAGGTCAATTGAACAGAAATGGCTACTAACGACTGATGATTTCGTACTGAAAGTAGTGAATTATTATTAAACAATGCATTTCGTCAAACTTTATTTATGCTTTGTGTTGTTTTTACCAATTAACATGATTTGAAAAAGATTAGCTGATTAAATGATGTTTTGATGTAATGTTGTATCTCAATTATTTGTCAAATAATATAGTTTGTAAAGTATAATATAACTTTATCAAGAATAGATATCTTTTTCAATTATAAATTTACCAAATGACAGGATACCGTTATAAATTAGGCTCATGGTTAGTCTGAATATCCGAGCGATTTATTTTTTAAGTTTATTAAAGCTAGGATGATTATGAAATATCATATGTTTAAGTCTATTCCAATCTACTGATATCCGAGCCAGCCGGAACTAATAAAAACCTTTTGGTAAGTACATATTTTAATGTTGTTCGTCTATAATTATTTATATGACAAAATCTATGGTCAGACAAATATTGCATTATTGAGTCACAGTTTATTTATGTATCTTCCTAATTGTACCATAGCATATTATGACCATAACCGCTAGAATCAAAGAAGATTCTCGGTACAAATTAATATGTACTTAAGTGTGGTATATACCTTCACATATCAGCATCAAAATGTACCAAGACCAGACCGGTAACCATGAAATACCGAAAATATTTACCTCAGTTACTTGCCGTTTTGGGTCTAACAAATATACTCGGTTTTCAATGCCAAAAATCGATCTACATCTTGCAATATCCATGACTTAACTTTTAAAGCATAATTAAGTACAATAACGATAATACATATAACAACAAGGGAATCAATATAAATATAAACATCATTTATGACAATTACAACAAAATCAATTTATTTTGCGCTTTGGTGATCACAATAATTGTGTTGATGGAAATATAAATACATTTACTTCTGTCCAAAGACAGCAATGACCTCATTTAAGAACACCTTGATGTCAATGCCATTCTCATTGAGAGTCTGTACTTCCTTCTGGAAGATTTCGCTCTGCCAAAGAGCATGGAAGACCTGGTCCCACTCTTCACTCTTAAGGTTGTTGATGGCAGTACTGAACTCCTCATCATTAGCCATCTTGTCATCAAAAAGAGCAGACAGCTTGTCCTTGGGGAAGACGGCGATGCAATCGTTGATGTAGGAGCTTAAGTCGGTGCCGCTGGTGCTGTGGCGAGAGCCGATCTTCTTCATGCGGTAATTTTCTGCAAGACGAATTTAACCAATAATAGTACAGAGATGCGATGGTAATTCAGTGTAGATATTGTTGTGATATTAAACATTTATGTGCATAATAAATAGCTAATTATTGCTCGCTTCTAAAGTAAAGGAAAGCACCATGCGAAAATCAGTCTGGATGTTTTGGATAAAGTTATCAAAGATTTATAAAGTCTGCAAACTTGGCTACCGTAGTAGACCAAGGTTTACCACGACAAAAAGATACATTTAAAATTTGATATAATCTTACTTACCAATAGCGTCGTTGATCATGTCAAGGAAGAAGTGAATGTCAATATTGTCATTTTCCAAGAAATTGACCACCTGTGGATAATATAAACTTATATAACCAATGGCAAATTGCAGACTTATACACTAACGATGGAAGAAATATAAAATTTAGGAGAAATATTCTCACAGAGCTAACTGCTCTGTGAGAATATTTTATTCTAAGATAATACAGAAAACGAAGAACATCACGTGACTGTAAATTATATAAAGTCAACAATTACTATTAATTTAATAATAATCTTAATATTTTGCTTAAAATAAATATTCAAACTAATCCAGAAGTTACAAAGAGATTATATCACAATGACTACTGAACTTACAGCACCGAATTCGGGCAACGATTCCATCTCGTAAACAATGTCCTTGAAGTTATTGGTCTGCATGTACTGCAGAGATGCTGAGAACTCTTCGTACTCCAGGTAGTGTTCCATCAGGTGCTTGATCTCATGACCAGACTCTTCGATGATCAAGTCCATGAAGTCATCAAAATGTTCGTGGAAAAGCTTTCTCTGCTGCGGAGCTGAGAAAGCAAGCCCAACAAGAGCTAGTACAACGAAAGCCTGGTTCATCATTTTGGTATCGTTTCCCGAATTCAATGGTGCAGAAGAATCGCTTCCAAGACGTTATATAGCTGTCGTATTGATAAGATATCTTAAGCGATTGCTTGGGATTGTCATGTGAGATACAGCCGCAAGATTATCTTGATATTTGAGATGATATTTTTGCAGTATTATAGGATTCGCGGTGACAACTTCAATATGTCTATAATTTTGTACTCGTCATAGGCATAAATCCATACACATATCGCGTATTATGTCTTAAGTATATACTATTTTTATTGAATATTTCTCCACTAACCGGTTTCTGAACGCGAATTCACCCACGCGATCTAAAGAACGCATTCTAACTTAATAATATTATAAATGCAAATGTGAGTTTATTTGTTTGTTACACTTTCATGCCTTAACTAATCGACCGGTCATCATGAAATTTTGCATACACGTTGTCAGGAGAACAGAAAAGGACATACGATATCTTTCTTTTAAAAAAGTACAGTAACTTTTCTTTATTTTACTTGCGGGAATGCTTTACTTATGTCTCTCCGCGGGGCCACGGAGAGGTTATGTCGAGCACAACGGGGAAAAGATACCCCGGTAATACCGACTAAACCTACCACGGTGTTCCTCGACATAACCATAGACGGCGAGTCCACGCGAATCGCTTTCACATGAAATCGCAACCTCGCCGGGGTTTCGGCCCGCCGGCCGTGTGCAGCAGGCCACTGCACAAAAAATACTTCCTCCACTGTCCCCCTGGGTGGGACAAAGACACGACACAGAGGCGCACGTGGGAACACGCACGCCGCCTCTCGGACCTGCTGCTGATCGGGTGGCGAGCAGGCTCACGCAGCCCAACACCCCCAGATCAAACCTCAGGGTGGCTGGAGGTCATCTCGCGCCCTCCGGCGCCCGGTTCTGCGGTTGCGGAGAGGGTTTGAGCACTCCCTCTCCCGCTCTGCCGCCTCCTTGATGGAAATTACTTCATAAAAGGAGGCGACGGCGTTCCACAATTTCTCACTCCGGACCATAGACTGAACCGCGACCGGGAGTGAGAGGGCAGCCAGTCCAACTGCCGCGATCAACTTACGGCGCTGCAATGCCCAGGCGGGCAGGCCAGGCGGCCAGGGCATTCCGCCAGGGCATTCCGCCAAAGTGTGCAGCGCCGTGTCCACAACAACATCGCGGCAGTCGCCGCAGTGATGACATCCGGGCGTCTCCTGTCGGCCTATGCGACACAGGAACTGGCCAAAACAGCCAGAAGGTGAGGGCGCCATGCCGCCTTGCCAGCCACTCCTCAAAAACGACACTTACCGCCACGATCGTGGCGTGCCCGACTATAACTAATCTAACCTAACCTAACCAAACGCGGGCGACGCCGCGGGTAATATCTAGTATCGGAATAAAAATAACATTGAACTCATTAATTTAACCATTTACTTGTATCATAATCCTATCAAAGCTTCATAGCTTCTTTATAATATCATTAGATGTGCCCGCGTTTTCACCCGCGTTTATCGTTCTGCGCTATATAAGCGCGTATCTGCGCCGCCCCCTGTGGGTCGTAGCGTGATGTTATATAGCCTATAGCCTACCTTAATAAATATGCTATCCAACACTTAAATAATTTTTCAATTCGAACCAGTATTTCCTGAGATTAGCGCGTTCAACCATTCAAACAAACTTTTTAGCTTGATAATATTAGAATAGAGCGTTACCACTGTATCATACTAACTCTGCCCTGCGACTTGTCCGCTTGGATAACAGTTCGCTCGCAACATCAATTATGTGAATTATGCACTATATCTTTGGTACTACTGAATCCAACTAGATTCTAAGTTACCAATCATTTTACAGATTGTAAAAGCCACGCCGTCAAGTTAAATCAAATCCATTAATGGTTGTTGCAGAAGGTAATGAGAGATGGACAGACAAAATAACACACATAACATTCTACTCGGTTCACACTTCAGTCTATTCGGATCCTATTGATATGACTAATACCAATAATAATAATATTAATAATAATAATAACACGAGACCTGTGATGGTGAAACCGGCGCCGCACCGCTCGACACCCCTAGCCACTCGCACCGGTGTTGCCCTCTGCTGCTGGGTTGTATGCCTATTGTGGCTTATCAGAGGGTCCATCTAGTGAGTTGGCGAGTCACCGTCTGCCCATTGCATTGATGCTATTAGAGTATTCAGGGCAGACGCCGTTTTTCATCCATAGTTAGCAATATACCAGTCCACCAAACACCCATACCTATAGCCCATATATTAGAATCCATACGTAGCAATAGTTCTACGCCTGCTGCGGCTAGTGCCGCTGTAGGTGTTCCATCACACCTTTGATTAAAACTCTCGAAGGGCCTCTTCACGTTGGACCCATGTCTCCGTGTAGGCCTCTCAAAGGGCCAGGTATTTTCTAATATGTTAGAAAGTACCTGTGATAAGAGAAACATAATAATAATAAGCCCCCTATAATCCAACCATACGTCCGAGTCGAACATCTGACTCACGTGGGGGGCGGATACGCGATATGTCATTCAGTTTACTGGCGCGGCTAACATGGCTCTGGAAACCCATTCCAATGGAGATGATGTTAAGAAGTAAACGTCTAGGACCGCTTCCCGGGGGCGATCACCCAGGCACACCTGGAGCTGACGCTGGGTGTCACAGCATGCAAACCGTCAGCGGAGAGGAGTTGAATAGGCGGGCTCCCTCTGGGTCTCCCGAACTTATTACAGCCAACCACATACAGTTTAAATTCATCACCCTCAATAATTGAACCCTTTAGCCCATCCACAAATTCTTATATACCATCACCGGTGTCTTCCGTGTATCAAAATTCACGCGGAGCACCTACACCAACCTTAGCTGTTGCGCAGGAGGTCAATGCCTTTTTACCTGCGTCCACTAAGGCTGGAAAACCTAGAGTTCGCATGAGCTGGAGCAAAGAAGTAAACATGTTTATCATGCGGACCTACTACTACATAACGAAATTAGAAACAGATATGACCACCTACAGAAAACACCTACATAAAATGTTTATAAAGCAATACTCCCACATCAAAGTTACTGAACAGCGAGTCTTCGACCAGAGAAAAGCAATAGTAAGAAATAAACTACTGTCACAAGAAACACTTGATCAGTTAAAACAAGAAACCCAAAGACAATTACAGGATATAGATATAGCCAATAATACACATGATAACACCATCACACAAAACTTAGCATCACAATCTCATATTCAACAAACACTTTATACTCAATTGAGAATGCAAACTCAATCATCACCATCACCGTATAGACACACACAAATATCACATATATCAACGCAAACTGAAACAATTACTTTAACGATAGAAAATGATATCGAAATGTTAGTTGACTGCGATTTTACTATTGATACACACATTCAAGAACTACGTGAAAATCTCAGAACAACACTAACGAGATTCTCTGGCATGGAAGCAGGAGCTCGACCAAGATTACCAAAATTAAGATACAGTAATAAACTTTCCAAATTAACTAATTTATTCGACCGTGAGATACTAATCCAATTTGTAACCGACAATACAGAGTTAACAGACTTAAACACTTTAATATACTGTACAGCGGTAGTTATATCCGAAGAACTCAACTATAAAATAATAGATCACACAACAAATATATATAATAGAAAACATAATAAACCAGCATGGCAAGTTAGACTGGAAAAAGATATTGGAAAACTTCGCGCTGATTGCGGCCGACTTACGCAATATATTAATAACAATAGATCAAAAAAAGTAGTAAAAAGAGTTGAACAAATATTTAAAAACTGGAATACGCATACTAAACATGAAAGTAACAATAGAAAACCTGAAGAATATTTAGACACGCTCAAACAGAAACTAGCATTAAAAGTACACAGACTCAAAAGATATAAGAAAGCCAAACAGCGCAAGGTTGACAACATTATATTTACGTTAAATGAGAAAATATTTTACAAAAACCTTTTAAATTCACGAACTGATAAATTTACAGTAGATAACACAGAAATACCATCAAAATCACAACTAGAAGAATTTTGGTCAGGTATATGGGAAGAACAAGTACAACATAACGATAAAGCTGAATGGATCGAGGAAGAAGCTAACAAATGGAACGCATTAGAGGAAATGGCATTTAAGGAAGTTACAGAAAGTGACGTAACTTTAATAACAGCTAAATTACATAACTGGAAGTCACCACCGGAAAACTTAACTGACATAATATTAGGGAAACAGAACGTACCAGATTTCCTTGCCACTGGCATAACTTATATGTTGCCGAAAGCCAAGAACTCAGTAGAACCTTCAAAATATAGACCCATCACATGCCTGCCAACATTATACAAAATCCTTACTTCAGCAATAATCCGAAAAAATTACTCTCAAAAAATAATCACATAATAGCAGAAGAGCAGAAAGGATGCAGACAAGGCTATATGGGTTGTAAAGAACAACTTGTTATAGATTCTACTATTCTCAAACACGCCACAACACGAAACAGCAATTTACACTGCACCTACATCGATTACAAAAAAGCATTTGACAGTATTCCTCATTCTTGGTTGCTACAAATTCTACAGATTTATAAAATACACCCTAAAATAATAGATTTCCTGCGAAATGTAATGACAAAGTGGAAAACAAAATTGCAACTAGGTAACCGCGACAACATAGTCAAGACTGCGAAGAGCAGACTCACGTAGACACGATAGCTTCAAACAAATGGTTGAAAATAGGTAATTTATTTCCAGAAACAGAAGGATTTATGATAGCTATCCAAGATCAAATAATAAACACCAAAAATTACAGGAAATACATAATTAAAGACCCTGCGGTTACAAACGACAAATGCCGTAAGTGTCACAATCAACCAGAAACCATTCAACATATAACTGGAGCATGCACAACTCTTACACAGACAGATTACACACACAGACACAATCAAATAGCTAATATTATTCACCAAAAACTAGCACACAAACATAGTCTCATACAAGACATAAACACTCCCTAGTACAAATACACGCCTCAAACTGTACTAGAAAACACCACACATAAGCTGTATTACGACCGCGCTATTCTCACTGACAAGACCATTCACTACAATAGACCAGACATAACTTTACAAGATAAAATTAATAAAACCACATATATTATAGACATTGCAGTCCCTAATACACATAATATACAAAAAACCATTAGAGAGAAAATAAGCAAATATGTAGAATTAAAAGAAGAAATATCAAGAATATGGAGGCAAGATTTATTTATTTATTTATTTAAAATAACTTAAACTATCATTACAGGCTTGAACCTAATGCGACAGTTAAGAACTTAACTAATTAATAACCTAAACTACACAACTACTCACAAGAATCAATATTATAATCACAAAGATAAAGTATATATAGTACCTATTGTTCTTTCTACTACCGGAATCATACCCAAACATCTACACCAGAGCTTGAAACTAATAGATCTAAAAGAATCCGTTTACATAATTCTCCAGAAAACAGCCATATTGAATACATGTAGGATTATATTGTCTTATGTTTACGCGAATGTTATACATTGAAATTAAACACTTTATACGGATTTTGTCGCGTTGTTTATTTTACTTTATAACTATATATATATTGAATATATATAGTTATAAATATATTATATATATATATATTGAAATAACTAGGTACACTTGAGAACGTTGGGACAACTACCATCTTAGTCTCCCCGTGAACATGGCTGCTGTAAAGCAACCGAAACGTCGGGGCAAAGTGTAAACTCAAAACTAAAATATAAATAGTTTTAATTAAAAATATATAGCTTAAATAGTAGTAAAGTTCAATAATAGTAGTGTTAGAGTTTTTCAAAATTATGTAATAACAGTGTTATAAAGTAAAATAAACAACGCGACAAAATCCGTAAAAAGTGTTTAATTTCAATACATGTAGGATTGTTAGAAAATTCATGTCACTGGACGCAAACGATATAACACAGACAACATCTATACCATAATATTTAAGCACACACTACATTTACTTGGTTTTGGCCTGTAAATGTAGTTAAAACCAGCCACGAGCTGAGAAAAAATAAAAAACCATAATAATAATAATATTGATATTATAATTAGTACACCTAGTGTAGTGAGTTCGATCCGCCAGCGTCCGCAGAAGCGTATTTTTTAGAGATCGAAAAACTCTTATACAACATCTTTGTCCGTCTGTCTGTTATACAACTTTCAACTCAAGAACCGTAAGAGCTAGAGACTCGCTGTCAACGCCATTCGACTCAGCATAGTAGATATAGCCCGAAATGACTATGACCTTTGACCTCTGACCTCAAATTCACGTGATATAATTTTATCGAACTTTGATTTTCGGCAAATCGTTGCCGTTTCTCACTTGTTTCTTTTATGTTCAACACCCGTTCTAGGAACAATACCTGTGTCGCGGGGACTTTACAAACATTCAAACAACGGACACAAAGAACATCCAGACTCGGAATAATTATTTGAGGATCACACAAAGTTTTGTCCCGTGTGGGATTCGAACACTCGGCGCGGCGGCAGTGGCGAGGCGACCACTTACCACTACACCATCCGTGCAACCATCAATTGGTTGGAGTCTTGGTCCCCCACGACGTAGGTATTAGGAACCTCTTACATTTATTTCCAATCATCAATTTATTTACATCAATTATGTCATTATAGTAATTGTCGTTGAAAAGCTGTAACTACAAGGTCATATAATAATATTCTACCACATACACACAACACCATCTAGCCCAAACTAAGCAAAGCTTGTACTATGGGTACTAGACAATGGATAAACACATATTATACATAGAAACACCCAGACCAAGACAAACATCCATGTTCATGCACACAAATGTTGGACTTGTGCGGAGATCGAACCCGTGACGTCAGGCGTGGCAATCGGTTACACTAACTACTACGCCATCGAGGCCGACGATATCATATACATATGTATATATATTTTTCCTATAGATATATCAAATAAGCGAACATGCTTTGAAGTTATTACTAGCACTGGGCATTCTGAACGTATTGTACTAACTTCATGTCAATTAATTATTATTAAGTATTATATGGTTATAATAAGATATAAATTTGTTTATAATCAGTTATTTATTAACTGAAGTAAACTATTGTCTGGTTATCTATAAGTTTACAAATAAACAATGTTCAGAATGATTGCCTCTTTCATTTAATAACTGGTAATATAAAATGACTGTATTTTTAAGTTGTAGAATATAAATTAGTCATTATTGACAGCCGCTATATACGACGATAACAATTACTTACATAAAATAACCGGACATAAGCATTAACAAAAATAAATAAGTGCTAGTATTAAATAATCAATGACAAAATCTGTCAATAGCTGACATCATAATCTATTACCATATAGTTTGTACAATATCCACGTAACAAAATGAAAAAGAAAACCAAGTAACATACAGATGCACACATCAACCTACTCCAATTTAATATCATCCATTGAAATGTGCGCCGGTACTACACGGAAGCAGTGACATGAAAATGCTGTATCTCATATTTGCCATCGATATTTCAGAATTAAATTTTTATATAGGTACTCATTTCCGATTACTTGCATTCCCAACTTACGTCGAATGAAATCACGGAAAATATTTTATCATCAAAATGTGGGTAGACAAAAACTATAATATTTGCACTACCATCGCATTGTTTGTCTAACTGACAGTACTCAGATCGTTTCTGCGTAGACATTACTACGATTATAACTTGTGCGATCTCAAATCAATACAGTTCAATTGTTCGACTCACTGCGCAACTTTCTTTGAACAGTGATAACAATGAACACCAAGAAAAATGATATTTCACAATCCACGTCCGTGCTATCTGAACAACCGAACACGAGCTCGTCGGGCATCTATATCGACGATTATTCACAGCTCAGACTTTCTTATTACCAGCCCGACGATACAGGCGCGACATTTGAAGCATCTTCGGATGATTCGAACACGTTTTGGAAAGAAACTTGCGACACTTTGGAGACAGACTTGAGTGTGACGTCGATCGTCGATGCGAAAGAAGCTGAGCGACAGAAACTTCGAGAATATTACATTTCTCAAATCCCGGATTTGTCTCATCCGTCGTATACTGTGGCGTCTATAATCTCGTCTGCATCGCAAAGGATCGGATCCGTGCACTTTAGATACAACGACAGAATCGAACAAGGTAACCAAGCCCATGATTCACAGAAGGAAATACAATTCTGCCCAAAGCGCAGGTCTACGCTCAAACCCGGACAGTTCCCAAACAATTAACTTGATTGCCCCGTAGTATGTAAGGATATTTATAAAGTTATGTTATTCTGAGCATGCCAAATTTTCCTAAAATATTTAAAAATCAGCATGTTTTTTGTAATAAAATTTGAATATGACTGTCCACAAAAATCTCTAAACCCCTTCAATAATGATAGAATCACTCCTAAATTAGGTATGAATTTAAAAGTGAATATGATCGTAAATAATTTTAATTATAAAGTCAGTCAGTATGTTAATAAAATTAGGCGAGTACAGCAAATATAGTGACGCAACTTTGGCATCAAAATGCAATGCAGAAAAAACATAAAACATATAATTACTGTCGCCTGTGATTTCCCTAGGGGAGCTGGCAGCCAGGCCCGGATGTAATGGACTTTATACATAACTATTGTTACTTCAATTTTTGTATAGCTGTGTTCTAAACAGAGGATTTCTTTTGCTTTGTTATACTTATGAAAAAGGCGTTGTTGTTCAATGTCGCTGTGATTATAGACCAACCCGCAGTTTTATAACTGTCGATCTATTGAGCAGTATTTAAGATTCGTCAACAGTTAAGTAAACTTGAAATTAGAAAACAATTTTAATTTTAAACTACTATAATATCCAGCGAGTAATTAGAAGTTGCATTTTATTTTTATTAGGTACAGTGCTCTAGAGTAATCTCTTTTTTGTAGTAAATAAATATGTAAATCGTTTTAAAACTTCATTGAATGTTTTTATTGTGGTACGTTTCTGTATACTATACAGTCGTGTCATTAAGTGTCGTTAAGGCTTATAATTTACAAGTTCTTTTCCGCGGCTTCGCTTCCGTAAATGTAGGTTAGGTTAGGTGAGATTAGTAAGAAACGTCTCAACGTAGACGTGCTGGTGGAAGCCTCCATCGTCCAGGCCTGGACCCCAATGGGCGAAGGGCCTGTGGAGGTTGAGCTAGAGGCGGAGTGGTTCCGGGGCGCGATGACGCGGATTTGCGACGCGTCGATGCCCCGGGCCAGTGCTCGACCTCCTAGGCGTCAGGTGTACTGGTGGTCTGACGACATTAGTCAGAAACGCGCCGCTTGCATTGCGGCGCGTCGCCAGTACACTAGGTACCGCCGACGCAGGCGGTACCGTGACCCGACCGTGGAGGCACGGCTGCGGGGCGATTACGTACAGCGGAAGCACGCCCTGCAGTCCGCCATCAGTGAGGCCAAAACCCAAAGATGGGAAGAGTTCCTGGGGACTCTCGAGGCAGATCCGTGGGGCCGCCCGTACAAGGCGGTCAGGGGCAAGTTGCGCCCCTGGGCCCCACCGGTCACCGAGAGTCTCCAGCCCCGGCAATTAGAGGAGGTGGTCTCCGCTCTCTTTCCTTCGAGAGCGGAGCACACGCCTCCCGAAATGGCGCCGCCCGATATTGAGGAGGGCGGTGCCGATGCCGGGGCGCCAGAGGTTACAATGGCGGAGCTCGGCGCGGCAATGGTTCGGCTCCGGGGCAAAAACACCGCCCCGGGGCCGGACGGAATTCCTGGCCGCGCCTGGGTTTTGGCCTACGACGCCCTAGGGGACCGGCTCCTCAGGCTGTTTAGCGCCTGTTTGGAGTCGGGACGGTTCCCTGCCATGTGGAAGACGGGTAAGCTGGTCCTCCTGAGAAAGGAGGGCCGCCCCGCGGACTCTCCCTCCGCGTACCGCCCCATAGTGCTGTTGGATGAGGTGGGCAAGCTCTTTGAGCGTGTAGTAGTTGCCCGCCTCTCCAGGCACCTGGTGCGGGTGGGCCCCGACTTGTCCGAACTGCAGTTCGGATTCCGAGAGGGCCGATCGACGATTGACGCGATCAGTCGCGTCAAGGCCCTCTCGGATGAGGCGGTCGCCTCGCGCGGGGTGGTGTTGGCGGTGTCCTTGGACATCGCCAACGCGTTCAACACCCTGCCGTGGGCGACTATTAGGGAGGCGCTCCGATTTCATGGAGTGCCTCCCTACCTGCGCCGAATAGTCGGGGACTACCTGCACCAGAGGAGTGTATTCTGTGTGGGGCGGAACGGAGAGACGTTCCGGAGGGAGGTGTCGTGCGGTGTTCCGCAGGGTTCCGTTCTTGGACCGATCCTGTGGAACATCGGCTACGACTGGGTTCTGCGGGGCGCCCTGCCCCCGGGCGTCGGCGTAACTTGTTACGCCGATGACACGCTGGTCACGGCCCGGGGAGAGGATTACGGGGCAGCTGCCCGTCTTGCCACGGCAGGGGTGGCCCTGGTTGTCGGTAGAATTAGGATGTTGGGACTGGAGGTGGCGCTGGAAAAGTCCGAGGCCCTGTTATTTCATGGGCCTCGGCGGGCGCCGCCACCAGATGCCCACATCATAGTTGGAGGGGTCCGCATCGGGGTGGAGCCGAGTATGAAATACTTGGGGCTCCACCTCGACGGCCGCTGGAACTTTCGCGTCCATTTTAGCCGCCTGGCCCCCCGGCTGATGTCGGCGGCGGGAGCGCTTAGCTCTCTGCTGCCGAATATCGGGGGGCCGAGTGTCGTCTGCCGCCGCCTCTATTTGGGGGTGGTGCGGTCGATGGCCCTTTACGGGTCGCCCATTTGGGCCGGCGCCCTCGATCGCCGAAACATCGCCCTCTTGAGGAAACCTCAGAGGGCGATGGCGATCAGGGTGTCGCGGGCGTACCGCACCGTCTCCTTTGAGGCGGCGTGCGTCCTGGCGGCATCGCCGCCCTGGGATTTGGAGGCGGAGGTCCAAGCGTCGGTGTATCACTGGCGCGTGGACCTCCGGCTCCATGGTGAGGAACCCACTCACGGGGCGGTGGAGACGCGAAGGTCCCAGGCTCGACTGGTCCTCGAGGCCAGGTGGGAGGAGCGACTGGCCCAGCCCCGCTATGGGGTGAGGACAGTCGAGGCTGTCCGTCCGGTGCTAAGGCAATGGACGGACAGACGGCGCGGACCGCTCACCTACCGGCTTACTCAGGTGCTCTCCGGACACGGCTGTTTCGGAGAGTACCTGTGCAAGATAGCCGGTAGGGAGCCGACAACCAGGTGTCACCACTGCGAGGAGTGCGACCGGGACACGGCGCAGCACACGCTGGAGGAGTGTCCAGCGTGGGCCGAGGAGCGCTGTGCCCTGGTCGCCGTGATTGGCCCCGACCTCTCGTTGCCGACCGTCGTATCCATGATGGTCGGCGACGACAGGTGCTGGGGCGCAATGAGGTCCTTCTGCGAGGCTGTCATCCCGCAGAAGGAGGCGGCGGAGCGGGGGCGTGAGGAAAATCCTTACGCCCCGGACATCCGCCGCCGGAGGAGGGGGCGCAGGAGACGCGCTTATGTCGCTCTCCTGCCCCCCACCTAAGGGTTCTGGGTGGCAAGGCCTCAGGGGACCCTGCCACCCGTGAGTAAGAACCCACAGAGGGCGCGCGCGGTGTTCCCGCGCGCCTTCTAACGTCGAAAGGGGAGAGCGGTGAAATTGCTCTCCCCCGGGGACGAGAGGAGGTCGGGTCCTATTGACCCGGCCGGCACCCACACGGGGGGGCCTGCTATGGATGAATCTTTTTAGACTCCCAACAGGCCCCCCCCATTGGGTGAGAGAGGGAACACCCCAGGTTTTTTTAGTGGGTATACCAGCAGTCGGCTGGTGAGTCCCACACGCCCCGCCGGTGCCGTCCCCTAGCCGGCGGGTAGTGCATCAAGCATTTTTTCCTGGGCAACAAAAAAAAAAAAAAAAAAAAGGTGAGATTAGTAAGTAGTAGGGCACGCCACGATCGTGGCGGTAAGTCCCGTTTTTGAAGAGTGGCTGGAGAGGCGGCATGATGCCCTCACCTTTCGGCTGACACAGGTTATGACTGGCCACGGTTGTTTTGGCCAGTTCCTGTGTCGCATAGGCCGGCAAGAGACGCCCGGATGTCATCACTGCAGCGACTGCCGCGATATTGTTGTGGACACGGCGCTGCACACTTTGGCGGATTGCACCGCCTGGGCATCGCAGCGCCGTGAGTTGATCGCGGCAGTCGGTATGGTTGCCCTCTCGCTCCCGGCCGTGGTTCAATATATGGTCCGGAGCGAGAGGACGTGGGACGTCGTCGCCTCCTTCTGTGATGAAGTCATGTCCATCAAGGAGGCGGCGTAGCAGGAGAGGGAGCGCTTAAATCCTCTCCTCAACCGCAGAACCGGGCGCCGGAGGGCGCAAGATGACCTCCAGCCACCCTGAGGTTTGACCTGAGGTTGCTGCGTGGGCCTGGTCGCCACCCGATCAGCGCCAGGTCCGAGAAGCGACGTGCGTGTTCCCACGTGCGCCTCTGAGTCGTGTTTTTGTCCCCCCACAAAGGGACTATAGAGGAAGGGTCATGTAGTGGCCTGCCATTTTACACGGCGGGCCGAAACCTCGGCGGGGTCGCGATTCCATGTGAAAGCGATTCGCGCGGCCCCGCCGTCTATGGTTATGTCGAAGAACACCGTGGTAGGTTTAGTCGGTATTACCGGGGTATCTTTCCCCTGGTGAGCCCGACATAACCTCTTCGTCGCCCCGCGGAGAGGTATGCGTCAAAGCATTCACCCAAGTAAAAATGGATGAAAGGTACCCTATATTGTTTTCTGGTTCCCTGACAACGTCTTTGCGAAAACGTGAAAGCGTAACAAATAAACTCACATTCGCATTTATAATATTAGTTAGGATTATTCTTCAACCAAATTCTTAAGCGGTAATTAAATACTGTTTAAAATAGCTTTTATAAACATGACATCCGTATTAACATGCTGTTTATAAAATGTTATACTCAACACCAGCGATTCTTAATCAACCTAAAGGTTCCGTAGAAAAGTCACCAGAGTTCCACGACATTATTTATTTTTGGTTTTGTTAAATAATACCACAGTTAAGTACAAATATTTTTTTAAATAGCGCAAAATATGTGAAGAGAGGTTAAGTTTTTATTCTTATTTAAATTACAATGTCTTTGGTTTGTAATCACTTCAAATGGAGTTTTATAAAATAAAAGGTATATTTGGTGAGTGTTTCGTTATCTTAAAAGTTTAGGAAGCCCTGCTCTACACTATGAAATGATTTTAACAGAAATAATCGTTGTTATCATTAATTACCAACCAAACATTTGGTTATATTGTAGACGAAGGTACTGAGTAAATAGCATATCTTTTAAAATTTATCATTGTTAAATTCGTGATTAGTGAACATAAAATAATAACAGCCCTGCATTAATCTGTCTCACGGCTGGGCACAGGGCTCTTCTCAGTGTGAGAAAGGTTAGGCCATAGTTCACTGCGCTAGCCCAGTCACGCGTGGTAGCAGACTTCACATGTCTTCGAGAACATTATGAAGAACTCTCAGACATGCAGGTTTCCTCACGATGTTTCCGTTCGCCGTTAACGCGTACGATAATTAACTATTTAATACGCACATAATTTCGAAAAGTCAGAGGGTCGTGCCTTGGGATCGAACTAGAGACCTCTGTGTAGCAGTCCAACGGTCTCCCAAAAGGCTAGACCACTAGGCACATAAAACAATATTAAACATCGGGTCGGGAAGTACATGAAGGATCTTTGTAAACTTTCAATATTTAATATTGTCTTACGTTTATGCGAATGTTATTCATTGAAATTAATATATGTTTTATTTACTATTTATAGGGGCAAGTGTAAACTTAAATAGAAATAGTTTTAATAATCTAAATAGTAAGTAATCTAAATAATCTAAATAGTAGTTTAATAGTAGTAGTGTAAGTTTCTAAATTATGAAATAAAGTGTTAAATAAACAACGCAATAAAAGCCGTATAAAGTAATTTACTTTCAATATAAATTTCCTAACGCGTTTAAGGCCTGCTGTTTAATATCGTAATATTATTTCTTATATACGTGAGCAGATAGATATGATATATCTATACTCCATTTGGTTACTTTTTAAACTAACACATATTAAACAAATAAACTACTGCTTAACTAACGGTTCAATTGATTTAGTAATCGTAATTGTTGTATATACATTGATCTTCAGCAGCATTTTATTTTAAAACTGATTTTTAGATAAAAAGACACACCAAGATTGTTTACCTTTAGTTAAGTCCCTAACTAAATGGAGTATATGTAGATAATACTTTATCGAAAAATTTGTTATTCGTTCAAGATATGCCAAAATTGTTCGATTGATGAATGTAAAGCCTACTTGATAGGTTAAACCTAACGTGTCATATGCCTCTTATCTATAGACAACTATTATATGCACCATTGAATTGTAAGATATAATTGGATGGTGTTGTGGTTTAAGTAGTCGCCTCACCATGGCACTGCCCCTGTACCATGTGTTGTGGGTTCGATCCCCACACGGAAAAAAATTTTGCCATCCACAAATGCTTGTGCCGAGCCTGGGTCCGTTCGAATGTTTGTCCAGTCCCCTGCGACATCGGAATTGAGCGTAGCGCGAGAGTCATCTATTGAAAAAAAAATTAATACCTATGCAACGTTAAATTAAAAATACTAACACGGGTAAAAATTATTATTAGTAATGAAAAATTCTAATAGTACATTTTACCCGTGTCTTCTTTACATCATACTAAACTGCCTTTGATCTACCACTTTTTACAATATTCAACTTATTAGGTTTTTAACTATGAAATTTCCGTTTATACCACGAAATTAGATGTAGGACAAATCTAATTTCATAGTATATGTACAAAATACAATGGTTATTTTTAATACTCATTCATATTTTGAGAATAGATCATATACAGGATGTCCGGTAATTAATGGATAACCTGGAAATGTCTTATAGTGGAACTGACGGCAGTTCGGAAAAAATATGAAAATAAAAACTATCCTATCTACTACCTGAGATATGTATTTCTTTTTAATTACCATGTATAACTTTCTTGTATACTACGACCATAAATGAATGAAATCCATCGGTTTTTTGTTGTTTTATTATTAAACACTAATTATGATAATAGATAGACAGTCAAAAGTATGCTATGCTATATAGCTTGCACTTTTTAATATATATATATATTTTCTTTTTTTCTGAACGGCCTTCTGTTCTACTATAAGACATTTCAAGGTTATCCATTAATTACCGGACACCCTCTATATTATTAACAACATGTAGTATTAATAATAAATATCAATAACCTAAAATACAATTTTATTTAAATTAAATCGCTTAATGTCTGCCGGTATTCACACAAACAACGTTAATGATTTAATCCGCCACATAAACATACAATCGTACTTCTAAGCATACACAATAAATACATTTCTTTATATACTACATCCACCTAATTGACAACAAACGTCCAACAACAATCAATTGTCTCAGAAGCAAATATATTAAACAATTCGTTTCAAGCTGTCCAACAAGAATCCGGCGAGACCATTTACGATCATGGAAAACTCTACGAAATAATGGAATCCTAAAATTCCTTCCACGGGGGACACTATTTATAAGGTTTTAAGTTAAAACAAAGTGTCAAACTAGTGGCCCGGGGGAGGCAAGTTTCGAACGGTGTTCAACTTTACTAACGTTGTCTTTATTTCTGATTTTTATCCACTATGGAGCAGGCAATGTAGCTCGTAGTTGTGTGTTCGATGTGTTTTGTTATTGCTGTTTACGATACAATTACTGTTTTGTATTGAGCAGATGTTCTTTGTTTATTAAATCAGGTAAGTTTATGTATGCCTCGGTGACGCGTTGGTAGTGAATCCGACTGCCGTGTATTGCGCACGTGTTGTATTACGGAATTTAAAACGGTGTCCAGTAAACGGCAATAAGCTTGACCCGGAATACATGGGAGCCACAATCTTAGCTGACGAATTGAGGATGTAATACACTCGCCTTTTTCCTAAAAGGGTAGGCAGAGACCGACCCCTCTAAGGGAATAGGCGTAAAACTCTGTATTGAGTGTAAGCTTGACTGCTTGACGATAATATAAATTAACATTGTATTGTGAAATAATTGTTACCTATTTGCTAGTTTTTGTTGAGTGATTTCTACTATTCTTTCAATACGCCGCGTCTAAACATCCTTACTAATATAATTTCACGCCTTAACTACTCAACCGATCATTCATCATCAAATTTGATGTTGATCGGTGATTGTCAGGGGTATAGAAAAGTATATTGGTTACCTTACATCAAGAAAAAGTTCTGTCCCCGAGGGATAGAATTTATTGACAAAATCTAAATTAACGCGATCGAAGCCGCATGTTAACAATCGTTAAATATATTCTTGATTTACTTTGTATAAAAACTTGCCGTCTTTGCTTATTGTTGTAGGGTGTATGTATTATACACCCTTATAATTATACGCGTGTATATAATTCTATTTAACCCATCAACAACACATCTCATATCCTTAATCTTCAAATAATCCTAAACGTAATCGACAATTATGACAAGGTATTTTCGAAACTAGGCACTCGTAATTGCGAACTGAACGTTTCATAACTACTAAATAATATCAAACTAGCAATATACGCAAATTATTGTAATATTTCGCTTGTACCACCAAATTATTTTGAATTTCAACTCATTATTACTAATGAAATACAGGATCAACAAGTGTCCTAAATAAATTAGTATATGTGTTTTGCGCTTACTAATTAGAGCTTGACTGCCAAAATAATATCGACAAACCAAATTCATAACTTTCAGGGAAATGTATGTCTTTTTTATGTGTTAGACTCAATGATTGTTGTATTTTAGGTCTTTCTAGGAGATATTCTTATATAACGATTATAAAATTTGAATCTGTTATAATTGATTACATCAAGATTACCGCCAATACATTTATTATTAGACTAGCTGACCCGCGCAACTTCGTCTGCTTTTGCTAAGAGAATTTTACCCGTTTTTGCAACATTTTCCATTGATTCTCCGCTCATATTGGTTGTAGCGTGATATTTTATAACCCATAGCCTTCCTCGATAAATGGGCTATCTAACACCAAAATAATTTTTCAATTCAGACTACTAGTTCCTGAGATTAGCGCGTTCAACCAACCAAACAAACAAACAAACTCTTCAGCTTCATTATATTAGTATAGATTTGCCCGCGGCTTCCCTCGCGTATGTGTAGGTTAAGTTATGTTAGTAACAGTACTTTTTCTGGATAAAACTCTATGTCCTTTTCTGTATCTTTGACACTGTGTATGAGAAATTTAATTATGATCGGTCGAGTAATTTAGGCGTGAAAGCTTAGCCAACAAACTCACATTCGTATTTATAATATTAGTTAGGATGAACAAAAATTGTTTTAAGTGTTGCAGATAATGGTTTTTTTTTTCCAGCTGATACTAATATCTGACTCTGTCCGTTGTCGTGCGAGGTTGTCTGCGGGAACGGTCGTTACGGCAGACGTAGTTTTGTTTTGGCGGCCAACGTACGCCTGACTCGGCCAGGCACAAACGGACTTTTTATCTTTCCCCTTCGTATGCGTCGTTGTATTAGATTGCATACCCATACTATTATAAAGCTGAAGAGTTTGTTTGTTTGGTTGAACACGCTAATCTCAGGTACTACTGGTTCGAATTTAAACATTATTTTAGTGTCGGATAGCCTATTTATCGAGAAAGGATATAGGCTATATAACATCACGCTACGACTCACGGGGGCGGCGCAGTAACCGCGGGAACATCTAGTGTTCTATAATGTTGGTCAAATTGTCCGGCCCACCGTTCCATTTCCTGAGGAAAGCCTTTTTTTTTTCACTTTGTGGAATGCATTGACACATACCTACCCCTCCGCAGGAGCGGGTGGAGGGGTTATGTCGGACTCACCGGAGTAAAAGAAAAAGATGTTGAAATGATGATAATGAACCGCCCGGAATACCGACTAAACCTACCACGGTGTTCCTTGACATAACCGCAATCCGACACAGTAGCTTTTCAATTACGTCTTGTATTCCAAGAATTGACAGCATAATCTATTATTAAGCTAAGAAACTCTGATTTACCATACCGATTGGAGACGTTCCGGAGAACGGCCGTGTAGTATGTACAAACAATTACTACAAGTATTGGCAACTTCTGAGTCATAATGACTCGGTTTCAGATATAGATTAAATATCTACTGATAATTATTATCAGTAGATAGTTTATCTATATCTGAAACCGAAGCTACGACAGAAATGGTACGTCCGTATAGAGAACACAAGTACTACAAAATATTCAAATGAATCAAACGTTCTGATTATATGTATATTGACAAATATTCGTAAAAATCTTTCGAATACCAAAGGAAAACTAAAACCTATTTATGTTAAACTTGTATTACTATAAACGGATTTTAATCTGTTTCATACTTCAATGCATTGAGAAGATTAACACTTGAGTCGCCCCGTGGCCATGGCTAAAAAGAATTCAAAACGTTGAAAATATAATAGGCTGAATGATAATGTAGGCCAGTTGGATATTTTTCACGATTCCCTTATAAGTTTCAAGAAAAATACTGCAATCCTTCGCATAACACTACTTAAATTTTATTAATATTTTTTTTTCTTAATTTTTCTTTATATTTTAATTTGTTTTTTTTTTTAGTGTTTAAGATGTGTACAACTTTACCTTCTGACATAAATGTTTAGTCAACATCTTGGTGCTTAGTGTACATGCCTACATTAGCGTATGTATAAGAACCAGTTTTAAGGTACAGTATTGTGTGTAATGTTGTATATATATATACTGTTGGCGTGTCTAAAATAAATAAATAAGATAGTTTATACTATATAAAAAGTTGTAATAAAAACCGTGTACATAAATCATAAATAGTTTTACGCCTGTATACACGAAGTTAAGGAGAAGTATTTTACACCAACATTTAGCTAGTAATCATTTTGGGTCCCAAATAATAATTGAGCCTATTCTAATTCGGTTTTATGTGGCACAGTTCCAGCTTGCGAGCCGCTACTATGGGCCTTATCAGATAAGACGCAGTAGATGTAGGCCCCCAACAAGGTGGACCGACGACCTGGTAACGGTCGCGTGAAGCGGTTGTATGGTTGGGTGGCCAAAGACCGGTATGTGTGGAAAACCTTGAGAGAGGCCTATGTCCAGCAGTGGACGTCTGAAATTATGATGATAAATAGGTACCCAATAATACCGAGACCTCATGCATAGCATTCGCATTCACTATGGCTGTGCCACTGAGAGAGACAGTATAAAATCTGTATAAATTAATTTAATTTGAATGTGTTATTCGTTTAAAAGTTGAATTATTTCAATGTGTAACATTACATTCAACATAACCATAAGCTAACAATACTTTGAACCTCAATTATCAATCAAATCAAACCTCAATTATTTCACAAACTTTTAAGACATGGACACATTTTCATTAAAACGATTGTATAATATTAAATGGCACAAATTATTTGGTTAAGTTTTGGTAGTTGCACCTATATCGGTCGTAGACGTCATTCCAGATCCACCCACCGTTCAAGGCAACGAATATTGGCACAATGTGGTACGTTAAGTCGGCAGCCCCACATAACCTCTCCTCTCTCCTTTGCCCACGCAGAGGAATGCGAATGCGAATACGTTAAAAAAGAAAGATGTATCAAAATGCGTTACAGTTAAGTATCAAAAGCGAAACTGAACTCTAATCATCAGTTGCTATTCGAATGTTATGCAGTTGCTACGAATAAAGGGACAAAGGAATACGGATTTGTCCAACTGTGGATATTTTGCGTTAACAATCGCGCGTAATTACTCTCAGGATATGTATGGTTAGTCATAACTCAGATTCGAGAAGATTCAGTCAGCACAGCTCCTTATCATAAAACTGTGAAAGTCCATTATATGTGAAGACAGGTGTTACCTTGAAGAGGATTGATCATGACAGATTTATCTTATTTAAAACATCATTATCATATGTTACAGATGTGTTTAAGTATGATGATACTTAAACACATCATCACCGATGAGTGACTCATGTTATAATCAATGATAAAAATGGTTGCTATAGATGAGTCATTGATCTAAACATAACATCGGGATTTTTTAAGATGACATATGCAATATTATGCATATTGTTACCTATAGGTATTTACATAAGTACGTAGAAATATACTTATAAAGGGGTAACCGGAATTGTATTGCGTCCACATTTTGCGTTCCACATTACGTGTGGCCTGAAACAATAGCTAGGTCAAGAGCTTATTACCGTTTATTACATAATACCAGACCCCATACTGCTACTGAGAATTTCTGACTAGGAAAACCTGATTATGTTCCTATTCAGCTTTTCCTGGTCAAAAATTATTTCGCTTTGCACAAACGGGGCAGAAAATCCCGAGACTTCAAGCATGCTACCACAGCACCGAGGTATCAAATCTATAATATATTCTAAACAACAAGCCAATGTCTTTAAAATAAAAGCATTAGTAATGTTTAAAAACTAGACAAATGAAATACACTTATAACCGGTTGCCCCGGTAGTCAAACCAAAATAATAATTGCTTTACAGACGCTTGCTAACTGCTGTGATTGTCTGACTGAATTAGCAACAGCCAATCAGATCACTTGACATGAGTTGAATAGCCTATCAGAGACCGGGTGTTAATCTTTAATCACATTTCTCACAACACAGGGAAACCTAATGTGGGCTAGGTGCGCATCTCTGACTTTCCGTATTTATTTATTTATTTAGGACCACCAGCGATTACAAAAACTAAACAATTTAAATAGTATAATGTGAGGCTTGTGTCAGTCGCGTAACCTATTAAAATTTAATAAGCTTTCAAAACAATTCTAATGTTTAACTTTTAATTTGTTCAGGACTTAAGTTATAGAAATGTTAATAAAGAAATGCTATTACAATCTCAACGACTACTTAAATGATAATTTTTAAATATTATTTTATTATTAATTATTTATCGTTAGGTATTATTGACTTACAATATTTAATTATTATATTCATGTTATCATTATGACATTATTTATTATTGACATTTCTATAACGGACCTACACCTACTTCAATAAAATTTTGTTGTACCTACTATTTAATTCAAGATTTTAATTTTATACTCAAAATCTTTACTGTTTTTTATATACCATTAATATGTAATTTCCAATCAATTATATTTGTACGCCGTCTATGGCAAAACCTACCTATTTAACTGTTATAGGATGCATTTCCTGTAAACAACACATGTTTGAAGCAGATAAATATATCTTTATAAATATATTTGATTTATCGCTTGCTTTAACGGAGAAGGGAAACATCGTGAGGAAAATTCTCCATAATGCTCGAGAAGATATGTGAAATCTGGCAACACGCAATGGGCCAGCCTGGTGCTATGCTACTATGGCGTAACCCTGCTCACACTGAAAAGAGGCCCGTGCTTAGCAATTGGAAAGTTTAATACAGGACTGATATTATTATTATATTTAATGAAATTAATCGAAAATAGCATAAGGAAAGTTTTAAAAGAGCTTGTTGCGATTTGAGGAGCACGGATTCTAGAATGAGATTACATCAACATCCAAAATGTTTACAATAACATAGCCTGTTATTATTATTAGCTGTTTTCACTTATTCATTTTTTTATCATCTTCGACGAAATGTCTTCAGATTCAGTCTATTTAGTGCAAACATTCAGTTTCCTGTTTTTCAGCTCATCACTTAAAACTTTCACGTCTAGCCTATTTAATTTTTTCATTCCTACTAACTTTGCTGAAATTTATAACAGTGCAACTTTTGCCAACGTAATATTACATAATAAAGACATCTTGGTATATAATTTCACAGTGTTTGACACTTAATATGGCCTCTTAATGTATATTAAACACCTACACAGATCAAGAGAGTGTAAAAAGCAATTTAATCTTATTCGCAATTAAATCTAATTATTCCTAAGAACGGAATATCTAAGACGAAAGATGATACACTCGTCTTATTACACCTTCAAACGCATACTAACATAGTACGTTTTATAAGCGATGGTATAAACGTCTAGAAATATAACATCGACTAAAACAAATGTAAATTGCTCGCAATGTTGATGTTTTTGGTGTTTTTCTCGTTATCAGCCTTGCTTGTAAGGTCGTGTTAAAATTTTCGAGACATCACACAAATTGAACAGAAAAGCTCGAAGGTGGCGGATCTCCGCTTTACTCTCAACTACAATCTTCTTAGGTATCCCTAGGGAGAGAAAAAACATTGCGACAGCATCCCGAGGTCCGATCACGGATTAAGCAAATTGACCGGTGATATTTACATAATGAGAGTGCATCGTTTAAGGCCTGTAGTACAATATTATTAGCATATAGATTGTGTGCGTGAAGCACGACGTAATCAATCAGATGCCCCTTAACTTTAGCAATGCTAATTTGAAGTTTACTGTTTAAGGTTTTCGATGACAGCGTACTGAAGCTAATAAGGTAAAGTTAAAGATGAAAAAGATACAAAGATCGATACGTTTGAACCATTGGCTCTTTTTAACCCCCGACGCAAAAACGACGGGGTGTTATAAGTTTGACGTGTCTGTGTGTGTGTGTGTGTGTGTCTGTCTGTGGCATCGTAGCTCCCGAACGGATGAACCGATTTTAATATTGTTTTTTTTATTTGAAAGGTGAATTAGTCGGGAGTGTTCTTAGTTATGTTTGATGAAAATCGGTCCAAGATGGCCGCCGCCACAAATGGCGGATTACATATTTTTTCACAATTCCCTCAATATGGCTATCAAATGAAAGGGCTTGATTAGTAGAATACTATACACTATGATAAATTTCAAATCCAAGATGGCCGCCGCCATAAGATGGCGATTTACATTTTTTTTTCACAATTCCCTCAATATATGTCGGGGGTTTTTAAATTTTTAATTTATAGTTATATCTTTTAAATGTGTATGTTTTCTCCACCTATAAGTTCGATACTTATATTATAATATAAATTACAAGCAATTTCAAATCCTGCTTTAAAGGCCTGAATGCCGACTATGCTTACTATACAATGCAATTAAGATTCTTGCTTAGCAGACGCACCACAAAGTAATTTTTATCTATACTATATAATATTATAAGCTGAAGAATTTGTTTGTTTGCTTGAACACGCTTATCTCAGGAACGACTGTTTCGAATTGAAAATTTCTTTTAGTGTTAAATAGCCCATTTATCGAGGGAGGCTATAGGCTATATAACTAATAGGAACGGCGCATGAATGAAAAATGTTGGAGAAACGGGGAAAATTCTCTTATGTGAAGCAGACGAAGTTGCGCGGGTCAGCTAGTTTATTTATATAGCTCATGAAAGAAGTTACAATCATAGAGAAGTAAAATATAGATTACATTTACTAATATTATAAATACGAATGTGAGTTCGTTTCTTTGTTATGTCGGGTGTCCTGGTGGTGCAGAAGTATAATGTTACTGGTATGCATGCGATTCTAGATTCTATTCTCAGTCCAGCAAAGTATTATTTCGTTTTGCGTCTACCAGATGCAGCTCCAGAACCCGTATTGCTGATGCAGTAGACAGTAAAAGGTTTGTAGGCACATAGCAACTATGTCACCTCAATATTTAAGATGTATGTACTTACGACCTCAATAGTGTAACTCAATTGTTCTGAATATTATTTAATACTTTTACTTAGTCATATATTTCTGTTTACATGTGTGAATATGTATATGCTCACACATACTTAATATTATAATATAAATACTCTCGATATGATCAAATAAACAAGCATTCTGAACACGCAATCGTAGTTTTCACTACATTGGTGACCCCGACGCGATATGAACACGCAATCTTCTGATGCACGCTGTGTGTCAGGTGCAAGCGTCGGTGCTGATGACGTCACTCTCGTAGGCGATAAATTGTGTGCGTTGTTTTCGTTTCTGTATTACTTGGTACCTAAAACCATAGCTGTAAAGATGTATGTTTCTTCATCTCTGTCTGTACAGGCTTAAGAGAATGTATAACTTTCTGTATCGATTTTCTTAGATGCATTATTATTATTAACCTCTGAGTCTTCTTCGAAGAGGTTAATGAAAACACTATGTGGGTCTGTGTGTCTGTCTGTCAGTGACAGGCATAGCTCCGAAACCACTGAACCGATTGACTTGTAACTTGGTTGAGTTTGGGCCCTGTAGGTCAAAAGACCCCTGAGATATAGGGTCACAAGATCATAAGGTCAGGGGATATCCACCAACAGAGTGATTTGGAAGTCCTTTTGCCCAGCAGTAGGACATTACAAAAAGGTGATGAAAAATAAAGAAAGATCACATGAAGACGAAGAGGTTGAATCCTAGGTTTTTACACCCATCTCGTTTAACATTATTATGAGTCTACAAGAGTTTGCCCGCGGCTTCACTCGTGAAAATGTAGGTTAGGTTAGATTAGTAACAGTACTTTTTCATGGATAAATCAAATCAAATCAAATCAAATCATTTATTTGCTGATCAGAGGTATACAGTGGTGCTAACATGACAATCAATCGTTCTCCTTGATCTACCTTACTGCCATGCAAATGGTACATATGTTTTATTTAATTCGTCAAAATTGTGCTAAGTAGATAGGTACATGCATCTATATAAAAATAGTCATTCATTTCATCAGGGCCATGTCAATACAGAAATAAGAATTATAATAGGTACGTCAATCATGTGTAAAATAATAAAAATGTCAATCTAGTATAAAATTATAATTAAAATAAAAGACACTCTATGTCCTTTTCTGTTTCTCTTACGACGTGTACGCGAAATTTCAAGATGATCGGTCAAGTAGTTAACGCCTGAAAGCGTAACAAACAAAACACTCACATTCGCATTTATAATATTAGGTTAGAATTAGGCTCAGAATTAACATTGCAATGTTGCTTATTCGATATTTTAAAACATGATGATGAACATGATTTATTTAAGCCTCGTATCTACTAGACAACATTTGGCGCACGACATGTTGCACAACATGTTGCTCAACGTGTTGAAAGTCAGCGCGGAACTTTTGTTTAGCAACGTTGTCTGTCTACACATGATTTCGCTCGCATGAACCGTCAACAACATGTTGCCAGAGGAACTAGTGTTGATTTCAGCGGCTTTTACACGTCTTCACTTGTCAACATTTGATGCTCAACTGTACTTGCACGAGAACAAACAACAAGCCGCGCGTCATGTTGCGCGTCAGCTAGCAACGTCGCGCGTTGTTGTGCAACGTTGATGATCTTGTTGAACGTCATACGAGGATTTAGCATAATATTATAGATAGGATAGTTAGGATTTCATTGTCCCCATTCATATATGTATACTAATTACCTATTTAATGCCATTACTATTATATATTATGTGGCCATTAATTGAGGAGCATTAAATATGTAATTAACATAATATATTATATTTCATTTCATAAGGATCACACCGATTCTATTTATACTTAATAAATAGCAAACTAGAATAAAATAAGTATATTACTAAAATAAAATAAAGCGAAAATAAAAAGAAGGGGATTACCGAATTGCTGCGGCAAAATTTAATACCCGGCTGTTATATAGATTATTACAAATCGTTATTAGATGATTAGGACTCCCGACTGATATTTTTATATAAAAAATAATGATAATTTGATTATCATAATAGTCTATTTGATTATTAAAGAAATTATTATTTTCTGTTGATTATTTAGAGCTTTAAATTTACGTTTGGTTATCTACGGACTGCAAAAAGTTTTAAGAAAGTTCCTGAAATGACTTTGATTTTAATATTACATGTTTTAATAAAGATTTTGATTTGTTTTTGTATAACAAAATATTAGGCGATATTTTATAAATGGAATAGATCTCCATTGAATTTCAAATGTCAATATGTTACTTATTAATGTTGATTTAAATGTTACTCATTTATAACGGAACGCCGAAGTAATTTATTACAGCCCGATACATACTCTACAATCAATTCAGATTAGGTTGAAATGAAAAAATCTGGTCGATTCATATTTAATATTAACGACACGACAACGACACGACACTGGCTGCAATAACTATATTTTATACATTTATGTTACTGTGCCTTTGATTACTAAACATTATGGCATCGGCGCAACGGCATAAAAATCTATAAAGACATAGCAACGGCGTAGTGCGAGGTTGGTAAAAATAATAAATAAGGTGACGTTAAAACCACCATCACATGTTAGCTGAAATCCCTTTTTATTGTGTTTCATCGGCATATGCAGCTAACCACAGGAACCAGTAACGTCTCCATCAGAAAATCTTATACTGAGAAATATCGATTCAAAATAAATCCTAAATATATATTTTATTAGTCATCTATATCTATCTATACAAACAAGGTTATTAGCACATTTTTGCATTATCTGAAGAATCTACACATAATTACATAAAACTGGACAAAACGTTTATTCTCGGCCATTTTTATATAGATGAAAAAATATATAATAGACCTCATACTTTTACTACTACTTTTGAAACTGTAAGTTTCTGTGAAATATTAGATAATTTAATTTAAAGATCCTTTGTAAATGCCATTTTGCTACTTGTAAAACTGAATTATGATCAATAATGCCTTAGTCGGCTAAATAAATATTGATTACGGATATACTATGATTGTATCCGTAAATCATAGAATTTCATAACTTAACGTATCGGAGACGTTAGCCTCGTCGCAGTCGTCTAGTATAAACAGGTTCTCTCATTCATGGCAAAATTTAATATTCTGCTGTTGCGAGAAGAAACCTCATATGCATCGAGATCCAATATCGCGAGTCAGTAGCTAATGCGGCTCAACTGTAAACAGGTTACAGGCAGCCACAAAAATATACCGAACATCCGATATGGAGCACCATTCCACCCTACTCCAATCACTCACATCACGCTTTTGATCTTTTCTGACCCGAATAGACCCAAACCCTTAAATCTCTTTATTGTTGTTATTTCTTACAGCTAATGTGTATATTTTGTAACAATGTTTGATCATACATTATAATATGGTTTAGTAGATTAAGAAGGTATATTGATGTCTAACTCGGAGATAATAATGTTTTCATATACGTAGCATTTAAATTGTTACTTTAATCTTTCGAGCATTGGCACGTACATTATCTTTTCTTTACACGAATTTTTAATCCGTAAGTAGAATAAACACTGGCCGCAGTGAGTACTTAAATCTTTGAATCATCCGTGAAATTATATGTATAGTAATAGAAAAACGCTATCTCTAGAGTTGTGGGTTTGAATTCCATACAGGACAAAAAATTGTGTAATGCGCCAATAATTTATCCGAGTCTGGTTGTTCTTTGTGTCCATTGTTTGATTGCATGTAAAGTCACCAGATACATTGACTATTTCTAGTTAGAACGATTAGGCGATGTACTTTATAGGAAAACAAGATAAAATAACGCGGATGATTTTTATATACCTACTTACAATTTATAAGGAACATTTCCGCATATTCAAGTACTCAATTATTTCCCATCACTTCAAAATGAATATCTAAATAGAACAAAAACAGCTTACCAAAATTGTAAAGTACGTGTATATTTAAACGCCGCACAAAGAACAGATTAATCTTCACCTTTTCGGCAGTCATTAGAGCTCCTTTCAACGTAGACAATTAAATTACCATAAGAGCGAGAAAATAGCGGCGGTTCATCCAATTAGTTGGCAGACATCCCAGGTAGGCACTTAGTACGTCCTAAATCTAATAATTGAAATCATTGGACTGTGCGTTCAATGCTACAGTGCGGCGCGGTGGCGGCGACGTGCTGAGCTTCGCGCCACAATCTGCATTGTCAATTAGTTCCTATGAACCTCTCTAGGGTCTTCACACACTAATCTCAAACATTGTATTCTATCTCTTTGTTTTATTCATTTGTAGAGTATGATTTTAGTGGACAGTTAGTCCATACTCCACACAAATAAAGTACGCGACTGTAACTAAGTATAGATATACTTAGTTACAATCGTGAATAGCATGCAAAGAATGTTACAAATAGATATTTATAACATTCTTACGCATTTATATCGCAGTGAATCGATGAATATTATCTCAATATGTAATCGAATAATTAAAAATTCGACTGCAGTCACGGTTAACGACTAGTACCTAATCTTAGAAATGAAGGATTAAGCTCCGATTCCTATATCCAGAAATGAATCGTTTCACCTATGGATGTTTTATTCTTAGTACATATTCTATGAATAATACAAGTACGTCCAATGCTAAAACAACTCGTTTCTCTAAATAGGATCCGGCCCCAAATCGTAGTAGTATCTGGTATTACTTTACTTACTTTACTAATTTTTACTTTATTTTGGTTGGTGTTCTTCTGCTTCAAAGCTAACCAGTATCTGTGATTTCATTATCATATTACGTCTGATGATGTCTCCTATACGCGAATACATGGAATAGAAGTTTTTAAATATAGCTGCCAAATGCTAACGAAGGACCGATTGTTAACACTAACTCTTTTCTATAATTTCGTTGTAGATAAGTTTAGTTAACATTCAAAATCCACGGCACTTGTATTATCTTACATTGCGAGATGCAACAATAGATGCGCTATTTCCATATAGGTAAGTCGTATTTTGTTGTGACGGAATGTTCAACACTAAGTTGAGTCGATCGCCTAATTTAGCCAAATGTCACACTGCGAGCAAAGCGAAATACGAGGATACCTAGATGTTCTGCCAGTAACAATGATTGTTGTTGCTCTTAGAATTGAAGACAATAATATAATTAATTTCTCGTTTCCACAAAATGTATTAGTTATCAGGATGATACGATTTATATGATTAGTCATTAATTAACAGTAATCCGTAGTAGAATTTGGTGGAGAAAAGAAACACGCCCATTTTTTTGTAAACTGTCCATATGACGTAAGACATTTTATGAAGGTGAAACATGTTTCAGAACATATTAATTTATAACTCAAGCTTTTACACTGTCCGATGGTAAAAATATTGCAAACCGTTTTTATTGCAGCCTTTGAGAGATAGGTTACTCTTCTTGAAACTATAATACATAGATCATTAAGTCCAAACAGTAATTGCCATTTGACTGGAAAATTTTATAGGAGGAAAAGTTCCATACTCACTGACAAGTGTTATAGGGGGGCAAAACGGAATCCCTGTTTAAGTATGAATTTCTCAAATACAGCGGCATTGGAAAATTGGTTTTTTGTAGTTCTTTCATTCTCTTTACGATTTATAAAAATGAACGTCTATTCCCGTTACATGTAGTATATACCTACCGACTATATTTTATACAGTGTGAGTTTTTGTAAAGTGCAAATGTGAAAATGAGTGAAACTAGACATTATTTTATAGCTAGGATAAATAATAAAAAGAATTAAAACTAATATTCTTCGATTTATACCTATTTATATTTTTCTTTAGTAGTTATGGATCTTGTACCAAGAAAACCTTGTAACTTTTGAACCAGGTGGTTAATCGTGTTGAAACAAAAACAGTAATAATACGCAATGTGTAGACAATAACGAAGGTATACTATTCACATCCAAAAAAATACCGGTGCCATAAAAATAAGGAACATTTTAGACCAAAACTGAGTTTCGTACAATGTTTTTTAAACATTGTTAAAAAACTCAAGAAAACCTCCTTTTATTAATTGACGTTAATTTGTATCTAATAAGTTTTCTGTGAAGTATAATTTTTCTGTGAAGGTACGAAAGGTATAAGTAATAAATAAAAAATATCAAGTAGAAATCAGCACGTTTATTTAGTTTCATCAACCTACAATAAAACTTTTAATGTAGCAAGTTTTCAAAATGACTACCACGTTGTTGTAAACACATAGTACTTAGTAGTCCTTCATAAAAACTGTTTTGTTTGGGATACAGGTGTGGTTTTTATGTTGTTTTAAAGCTTATTAGATACAGATTAACGTCAATTAATAAAAACTATGGGCAATGGGGAGGTTTTCTTGAGTTTTTTAACAATGTTCAAAAAAATATTGTACGAAACTCAGTTTTGGTCTAAAATGTTCCTTATTCTTATGCCACCGGTATTTTTTTGGATGTGAATAGTATACCGTCGTTATTATCTACACATTGCGTATTATTACTGTTCTTGTTTCAACACGATTAACCACCTGGTTCAAAAGTTACAAGGTTTTCTTGGTACAAGGTCCATAACTACTAAAGAAAAATATAAATAGGTATAAATCGAAGAATATTACTTTTTTTTTATTATTTTCCTAGCTATAAAATGATGTCTAGTTTCACTTATTTTCATATGTGCACTTTATGAAAACTCACACTGTATACATTTCTACCAATTCTGAACACTTCAAAATGATTCGTATCATATTGCTTGAACGTTTCGACAGACGGCAAATAAATTGAGTAATACAATCCATTGTGTTATATCCAAGAGATATATATTTCAAGAAAATTACAATGCAATAACTAACAAATAGTAATTCGACATAAATGTACCAGTGCATTTATTTGTGTAATTGCGTTATACACAAGTAAATATGATTTATTAGCTATAATATATTCAACATAAATGAGCAAATCAGTCCGTTATTAGTATTACAAATTAGGTAATCAAATATGCAAGAGGATGTTAATAATTCAATATCTACTCATCGTAGGTCTATATCTACGCGTAGGTTATTGTGAACTCTAAGAATATCTATTGCGTTTAATAAATTAGTTAAATAGGTACATAATTATTAGAGCACCGGATATCTACTTACATTCCATAATTACAACGTTATTTCTTGGTGCCAATAGACATTTATGTATTTTATTATTTGAGAAAATATACCTATGTACAATTTTCAAAAGGCAAACTAATAGCCATGTGATGCCATTGTCATATTTAAAATCAATTATTAACAAAATATGCAGAACGATAAGTTTGCATTTAAAATAATTAAAAATAACTAACGAATTACAACTCTAAAAATATCTAAATATAAAATAAAATTATTACTAAAAATATCTAGAAACAATTTCTTAGGCGCGTATTATGCAACTAATCCCGACAAAAACGTAATAGCAACCATCCAATTTCTTAAAGTAACCAACCAAAATCACCAAATCATAGTGATAGTTCTGTTCAGAGCTAATTATTGCTGATTGTAGTGAATAACGCTCGGATTCCTTCGCCTCCGAGACGGTATCAGAGTCTAGCTCGATGTGCAATTACAGAACGCGATAATTCTCAGACGTTGACGAAACACTGAACTATAGATGTCACAGTACACCAGGTGACGAACATGTTTAGTAACATTGCGAATGAATTAAACGATTAATCCATGTATGGGGACGCGTGTAATTACAACGCTAAGCTGGTGAGGTGTTAATTTGTGCAGTCGGGAAGCCCGACGGATCGTTACCGAAAAGCAATGGAGCGATCCGACGTATTGCTCGTGTTTTTGGCATCGTCTGCGAGCCGAGGTGAGCTACAAATTGCGAACAAATTGGGGAATTCGAGCAGATGTTACGCTATGTGTATAAACTGTGTAGTTACAACTAACAATGGGATTTGCTCAGAACGTTTGAAGCTAGGCGACATGTTGCACTTTTACTGTTGCAGCTGAATGAATTTTTGTATAAAATAGAAGTGATGGTTGTAAAACGTGGCAGCGTAGTTACGACTAGGTGCGGCACAGCCGGCCGTAACTACGGTAAATAGAATTGGCTAGCGTGCCGTGTTCGAACTCTAAATAAATAATAACTCGTGTTTAAATATAGGGGTAACAATGAACAACGTTTTGCATAATAGTATTATTTTATACACAGGTTTTGGAAGTCAATAAATATTTCGTTTGCTATACAAATATTGGTTTAAAATATTTATGTAACATTTTAAAGTTTTTATAGGAGAAATGTAATTATAGCTATTCTTTTTTAAAATATTAGAGGAATTAAGATATTATTATTGTATCCTACTAATATTAACACGTAATATTAGAAGTAATACAAGATTACTGCGAGTTATTATATTTTTAAGGTTTCATATTCGAAGGGTGCCATTGGGTCTCGATTACTGAGGCTGCGCTGACCGTCCTTATACAGTGTGACCCGCGTTAAAGTGCAACCCCGAAAATGGGTGAAATTAGATCGAAAACTATCGACGAAAATGGGTCTAAAAAACTTCTAAAAAAAACTAATTTTTTTATACGCCACTGAACATTTGTTTCCCGAATTTTGACCTCTATGTACAAATAAATTTATTCCTCCCAAACTAGCTGGCCGATTTTGATGCAATAAACGACAAATCAATGCCAAGTATTTAGCAATGAGAATAAAACAAAAAAAAACAACAAAAAATGGCTTTAAATACTTCATTTTTTTAAATACTTGTGAAAAAAGTCACTATTTTTCACTGTTTTTTTCAATCAACTCAAATTTCTATGAAATAAACCCCTACATCTTGATTTGTTTTATAATTTATTATTATTCTTGACTGTATTAGCTTTCAAAAAAAAAATAATCAAACATTGTATCTCTAAAAATACAGGAGTTACGAATTTTTAAAGTTCACTACTCAGAATGGGCAAATCCAGGTAGAGACCCTTTTATTATTCCTTTGTTATACCGGTGGTCGGCTGCTATTGTGTTCAATGCTTGGGGAAAAGGGAAGGGGTATTGGTACAGTCCGGCAGTCGCCCGCGCTAGTCCGCTCCGATCACATCGCTGCTGCTGTACGTCAGCTGTTGTTCTCGCATTAAAGTTACAGTTTTTCGTTGAGTTTTCGTTATTGACTACTTGTTACGTTTTTGTTATTGACTGTTTGTTACGTTACTCGACTGTTTTCGTGGTTGTGCTGAGTTGAGATGCCGCGATTAAATGCATTCTCCCCGCGAGAAATCGCTGACATCCATTATTATTATGGAATGTATGGTGGACGCACAACAGTCGCTCGATCGGCATACGTAAATGCATTTCCGAACAGACTTGCACCGTCGGCAAGGAACTTCCAGGAAGTTTATCGGAAGCTCTCCGACATCGGACTTGGATTACAACACACAAGACGTGAACAAGAATCCATTGTAATCGACACAGCGATAGAAGAAGCGGTTTTAAGTACCGTTTTTGCCACTCCTACTATTAGTACGAGGCGTTTAGCTTTACTTCACGGCATATCACAAGCCTCAGCGTGGAGAATCTTGAAGAAAGAAGGTCTACATCCATATCATTATCAAAGAGTCCACGATTTGCACGGGGATATGGATTTCCAATCAAGGTGCGTTATGTCGATCTGGCTACAACGACAAATTCGTCGCAATCCACAATTTTTTAAAAAGATTTTATGGATGGATGAGTCGAAGTTCACCAGGAATGGCATCACGAACGCTAGGAATTTGCACGAGTGGACACATGATAATCCACATCTGAAGAGGGCCTCGTCATTCCAGGTGCAATTTTCAATAAATGTTTGGGCAGGTCTACTCGACGACATGTTGATAGGACCAGTAATTTTACCAGCGACATTAAATTCGGAACGATTCCTAACTTTATTAAGGGATTAGCTTCCCCGTCTGTTAGAGGATGTGCCGCTGGCATCGAGACAGGGCATGTACTTGCAAATGGACGGCTGCCCTGCTCACTACGGGCGCAATGTCCGTGAATTTTTAAATAATAATTATGCCAATCGCTGGATTGGGCGCGAAGGCCCAGTGGGCTGGCCAGCCCGCTCTCCTGATCTCTACTACTTTCTATGGGGCCACATGAAGCAAAAGGTGTACAGTGCACCTGTGAATTCAGAGGCTGAGCTTCATGACCGCATCATGAGGTGCGCTGAAGAATTGAAAAATGAACCGCAACTTATACGGAAGGCCACACAACACATATCATTACGCGTGGCAAAGTGTTTGCAACAACGCGGAGCACATTTCGAAAACCTAATACATTATAATCTAAGTCAACAATAATTAATAATAAATCATTGTTTTTGATTAATTTTTGTTTTATTTCAACTGTCAACTAAAACGGAATAAGCTCATTGGAAGCTTATTTCGTTTTGTTATACACCCCAAGCATTAAATACAATAGCAGCTGGCCACCGGTATAACAAAGGAATAAAAAAAGGGTCTCTACCTGGATTTGTCCATTCTGAGTAGTGAACTTTAAAAATTCGTAACTCCTGTAGTTTTAGAGATACAATGTTTGATTATATTTTTTTTGAAAGTTAATACAGTCAAGAATAATAATAAATTATAAAACAAATCAAGATGTAGGGGTTTATTTCATAGAAATTTGAGTTGATTGAAAAAAACAGTGAAAAATAGTGACTTTTTTCACAAGTATTTAAAAAAATGAAGTATTTAAAGCCATTTTTTGTTGTTTTTTTTTGTTTTATTCTCATCGCTAAATACTTGGCATTGATTTGTCGTTTATTTCATCAAAATGGGCCAGCTAGTTTGGGAGGAATAAATTTATTTGTACATAGAGGTCAAAATTCGGGAAACAAATGTTCAGTGGCGTATAAAAAAATTAGTTTTTTTTTTAGAAGTTTTTTAGACCCATTTTCGTCGATAGTTTTCGATCTAATTTCACCCATTTTCGGGGTTGCACTTTAACGCGGGTCACACTGTATTATTAGCGAGCTGAATCTCATTAGCCGTTATAGTTAAATTGTTAAAAAAATGCCGCTATAATAATATCAGCCCTGTTGAAATTAAACTACTATATACGGATTTTATCGCGTTGTTTATTTAACACTCTATTACATAATTTAGAAACTGTTACACTACTATACTACACTATTAAACGTTACTAATTTTAAGCTAATTAAATTATTAAACTATTAAATCTATTTGTTTTTAAGTTCACAGATCCCGAGAAAAGCCAGCCACAGTCGAGCGCCAGCCTGCTATACTGCCTTATGTAAGGGGTGTCACTGACAAGATTGGCTACATCTTGAAGCGAGCTTCAATCAACACATACTTCAAGCCGCCAACGAAGATAAGTAAATTTTTACCATCCGTCAAGTGCCAATTACCTTTACAAGATGCAGGGGTCTATAAAATAGATTGTGACTGCGGACTCTCATACATTGGTCAAACCAAGAGAAGCATAGGCACCCGCATAAAAGAACACATAGCTGACGTAAAACAGAAACGCTCGTTGAAGTCTGCTGTGTGTGAACATGTACAACAGGGGACCAACCACTACCTGAGATTTGACAAACCACAGATTCTCGCTAAGGAACACCGATTCCTACCAAGGATGCTTCGCGAGGCTATTGAGTATTGATTGTCTGAGAGTTCCTCAGACATGCAGGTTTCCTCATGATGTCTTCCTTTGAAGTTAAAGCGAGCGACAACATACAGATTGTGGACCACGGCTGTACGAAAAAACCAGGAAGGCGATACAGAGAGTACAAAATGCTTGTGTCCGTTATTGTTATAATGTTCCTAAGTGAGGCCACGTCACACCGTATTTAAATAATACAGATACATTAACGATGGATGCGCAGAGAAAAATACATAAATACACAAAATTATTTTTAAAAAGAACCCTAAATATCTGTATGACAAGCTTGAGTGGTTAAAAGATGTGCAACAGAGGAATATTCGTAGGAGAGAAGCCAATAAACTTGTTGTACCAGCACACAGAACGGCTCAATATAAGGGAGGTTTCAAATATTCTGCTACCAAAGGACACCGGCAGAAATAGGCTTAACATAACTTCATGTTACTCCAGTGCCTTATTATTTAAAATTCTTTAGATATATTTGATGCCATTTTCTCTAATATTTTGTAGATTTACAATGGGATAGTATTTTATTAAATTAATAAAACTTCAACGTACTTTTATTTACTGGTTCCGGTTGACTTTGGATAATATACAGTGTTGCTATGTATGAAATAACAATTAGGCAAATCGATATTCCTTTCAATTTTTTTAATTGAGTATCAGTGTTTCAGTATATTGTTAGTATTACATACACAAATCAATAAATGCATAAAAATATAGACCACTTACACTTTTTTCTACACATTTTAATTATTTTTCTTTAGATTGGAATCGATACTACCTGAGACTTATTTTATTTAATGGCAACTTAAAAATTATTTTGACAGTGTCAATTATTGTCAAACTACTCGACATTCGTTTACTTGGCGATTTTGACGATATTTTATAGACTCTGGCGTATATTGCTTTCACGAACAACCCACGCATTCTCACAACGGATATTGGTTTCTCGTTTATTCGACTGACAACGGCTTATTTTAACGAATTTCGATCGCAACGCATGCGCAACAAAATCATATGATGACTTATCAGTGCAAAAACATATTTTCCTATATTTTAGTTGATAGCTCTCTTGTTTACCAACAAGAGAAGCGATCGAGCAATATTATTGTAATTGTGTGGTGGGTAAAATAACTGTAGGTTGTTGTTGTCGTGTAATGGTTATAATATGGTGCCTTAGCTGGGCAAGGTTTCAACAAAACTTAATAAAGCCTGCACAGTTTTTAGATAATATTTTAATTATCTATGATGATGATAATGATTAGTGATTAATAAAGTGTAGAAAGCAACGAGTAGGTATTTTATTTATGCTCCCATTATCATATGAGCCGATAATGATGATCATGATAAACTACATAAGTGTTTAGTTTTGATAATATAATATATGTTTATGTTCCAGTACATAACACACATTAAATAACTCTTAATTACTTAGTGATCTTAACATGTTTGAGACTTTTAAATAAAAGTGTATGTGTATTTCATTTTTCTTTGACAGTAAATATCTCGTTACTCCCATTGAGCAGCTGGATGAATATTTTAGTTTTGAAATGTTAATAATATATCTATAAAATAAAGCAAAAATCATCCTAGTAACATTAAGCCCAGAGATATATGAAAACCTGCCGGTCTCCTTTGGAATGACTTGCCCCCGCCCCGCTGAGTAAAAGTATGTCCTAACAAACTTTAAAAGCGCACTTGCGCAAAGAATTATTGAATTTACAAAAATAATATAATATGATAGCAGAATAGTAACCATTAGGTATAACTACTTGTTATTGTGTGTCGTGTCGTATATGTTGTGCCAGCCATATTTATAAATTATATATATTGTTACGTGCTGCGTTCGACGGATAAGAATATAAAACAATATTACCGACTCAAACGTTTTATTCTCTCACACAATTAAATTTAAAACACAGCAAACACTATACTAGACTTTTCCACTGTAGCTGCTTCAAATGTCGTACCTAGTATTTTTCGCTTCCGTTCGCTTCGATAAACACTTGACCGCTTACGATTGTAAACTGACTCGGCGGTGCGCGTGCGCTCTATTTATACGCGGGTAAAGCGCTTCTGGAGTTTTTCAGAAAATGTCACACACGGCACGCAACAGCGCGATGATTCGAGAATGTGCCAGCGCTCTCTCCAATCAACTCTTACCGACAAATACGTAGTTCCGTAAGATGTCAATGCTGTAATAAATTATTATTAGAGACCGCCGACTCTTCCCCACAGTGCCGACAGCCAGTAACCGTAACAATATTATCTTTAAGTTTATGTTTATATTGCTGTTTCTTTTTTGTTTTTAAATGTGTTGGTGTCCTTTTAACTTATGCTTTGATGTTTTGTAATCTTTTCTCTTCTTTATGTACATTTATGTGCTGTTAACATTAATTCAATTGTCAGGGCCCAGCTGAAAATCAGTGCTGTGCATGTGCGCAGCAAATACTGAGCTGAAGCCCTTTGTTATGCATGTACCTATGCCAGTTTATATTTATTTTGTATGTGTAAACTTGTGAATGCTGTCTTTATTCTATAAATATGTAAGTTTTGTATATATGTGTAATGAAAATAAATGGTTTATATGGTTTAACTATTTAATACGCACATAACTTCGAAAAGTCAGAGACAGGCAGTCCAACGGTGGTCTCCTAGTAGACTATTGCTGCTACACTCATACGTAACTAGATAAATAATTTAATTTACAGCATGATACGATAAAATGTGGTCATATTTTAAGGTTGTATACTGATATTCTGACTAACGTAAAAATATAGATTTCCTATCCACGACGTTTGGCATAAATTCACTGTGTACGACTACTAAAACCTTTGCGCCGTTCATTCGCCAGTCATTTAATTGCCATAAGGCCAAGCCCTTATGAGTGTGTCTCTTTACAAGCAGAGTGGTGAACTAACTATCTGTGTATGTGTATCTAACTAAGCCACTGAGGAAGGCTTGAGAACATAATAGGTAAAAAATGTGACACGTTAAGTTTTAGTTAAAGTTGGCAACAACCATCGCCCTATTAACAAAGAGACACCAGGTCTAGTGCAAAATATATGAAATACGTGTCCACAGTTGACATATACACGCGCAGATATTACTAAAGATGTCTAGAAGGTAATTTAATCCTTAGGTACCTACTTTATACATAACTATCAATCCGCCCCGGCACGGGTAGTACAAAATCTTAACAAATTAAACACCTAAACCTTCCTTATGAATCACTCTACCAATAGCTAAAATAAGCGTGAAAATCCGTTCAGTAGTTTTTGAGGTTATCGCGAACAGACAGACAGACGCGGTTAGGAACTTTGTTATTATATTATAAAGTGATGCTCAATATCGCTTGCTTTAAATGCCAAACCCCTGACCCGAAATCCAGTAATTTCTTTCATGGCAACAACGTACGGCCTTTCTGTACTTTGTTGCCATCTTGCGGCATCCAACATTCGATATTTACGGTTAACACAGGAGATGCCCTATTGGGGGGACCCCCCACATTGGGGGACCCCCCACAGTGCTTGCGTCCTCGTCGCGTCCCCTGGTAACGACCCGGTTCTGTCACCGTAACGGAGTGTCAGACCGGTGTTCGGCTAAAGAGCACTTGTGTGCCGGTTCATATTGTTTTGAGGGTATTACTGTTACTCGAGTCTGTGTGCTTGTTTGTTTGTCCCTGTCTGTTCGCTTGCGGCCATGTCCAAGCAACAGTTTGAAAAAGGCCCTTCTCAGGGCCACCAAAAAGGCCCTTCTCAGGGCCCCTCCGAGCAGGAGAGTGCTCCTGAGGATGTTTTGGACGTGGAGTCTTTTAACTCGCGTGCCGACATGGTGGCGGTGGCCACCTCTGGGGAGGTAGGCAGCCGAAAGCGGTCGTCCGCTCCGTTCTCCGTGCCTGGGTATTCAGGCTCGGACACGGAGACTGAGTGGACGGCGGCCGCCAAGGTGCCCACTACTAGAAGAGGGCGGGGGAGAGTGGTGAAGGGGGCACCCTCCAGGGAGGAGTTCCTCAGGCCCGCTTCGGTGCAGCAGAATGCGGAGTTTGAGGCGCGCTGCACAAGAGGCGCCTTAGGAAGGGGCCGGCTGCTGTCGCTGCCGACCTGGGGATGGAGATCGGCAATGAGTCGGATTCCACCCCATTGGTCGGTGACTTGAGCGACCTAAATGCCCAAGAACTGAGGGCGCGGGCGGGCGAGAAGCTCGCCTGCATCCTGGAGGTGGCCCGAAAGTCGGGCAACTTAAAGGGCGAGTTTGTTGGTCGCCTGAAGCGGTCGGCGTCACTGCTAAGGGAGGTGGTGGACACCCTGGCAGGCCGCAGCGAGGCGGAGGAGACGCGGCGACTGAGGGCCGAAAACTCCCGCCTGCGTTTAGACGGGGAGGCGCTTAAGGCGGAGGTAAAGGCGCTCCGTCGGGGCTTCGCTGAGGCGAAGACGGAGGCCGCCGCGGCGACGACTGCCGCCGCTGCTGCCGCCGCTGCCGCCGCCGCTACCGCCACTGCGGAGACGCGGGCAGCCCCTGCCGCCACCGTTACCGCCACTGCGGAGACGCGGGCGGCCCTTGCCACCCCCCAGTTGGGTCCCGAGCTGGCGGAGGAGCTTAAGCGCTCCCTTACCGTCACGCTCGGGACGATGTTGAGCGCCCGGCTTGCGGGGCTTGAGGACCGGCTTCTGCCGGCCCCGACGGTCCGCCCGCCGCTGAAAGCGGATGCCAGGAGGACGAGGGCAGACGCCACGTCACCCATACTGACGTCTCAGCCGGTTGCCCTCAAGGTGGGCAAGGGGGCCAAGCAGGCCCCCAGAGCTGCCACCGCTCCTGCAGTGGCACCGACCGCGGGTCCCTCTGGCTCTAAAGGGACCCAAAACATCAGCGGGATTGCCCCTGCCACCACCACCGTCCCTCAGGAAACCTGGGTGACGGTGGTAGGGAAGGGAAAGGGGAAGGGCAAGGGGAAAGGCCATGGGAAGGAAAAGTCCTCCTTCCCATCTACTGCATCTGAGCCTGTCCAGGTGGCCCGTGCCTCCGCCGCCAAAGCCCGGCCTGCTGCCCCTGTTGCCTCCAAGAATGTGGTGACAGCACTGAGGTCCCCGAAATCCGCGGCAGTCGTGCTATCGTTGCAACCCGACGTAGCGGCAAAGGGGATTACTTACGCTACCGCCATCAGGGCGGCACAGGAAAAGGTCGACCTGAAGGAGCTGGGTATCGACCAGCTCCGCTTCCGCCAGACGGCTACGGGAGCCAGGATCTTAGAGATTCCTGGCTCACAAAGCGGAGAAAAGGCGGATAGGCTCGCGGAGAAACTCCGTGATGCCCTATCCGCAGTGGCCAGCGTCACTAGGCCCGTAAAGTCCACAGACTTGCGGATTGCGGGCTTGGACGATGCTGCCACAAAGGAGAAGGTGGCGGTGGCGGTCGCAGCGGCGGGCGAGTGCGAGGTGCGGCTCGTCAAGGTCGGGGAGATCCGCCCCGGCTTTGATGGCGCCGGCTCCGCCCTTGTGTCCTGCCCTGTCTCGGCAGCCAAAGTGCTGCTGAGCAGGGGCAGGCTTCTCATCGGGTGGAGCTCGGTGAAGGTGGTGGCGTTGGGGGAGCGCCCCATGCGCTGCTTCAGGTGTATGGGGCTGGGGCACACGCGCCCTCAGTGTCCCGCCGCGGCCGACAGGGGTGACCTGTGCTTCCGTTGTGGAGACGCAGGTCACCGGGCGGCCAACTGTGGCAAGGCCGGGCTGCGCTGCGCTATTTGCGCAGAGGCGGGAAAGCCCTCGGGGCACGTTATGGGGGGGCGTAGCTGCATCCCTCCGAAGACGAAGGGAAAGGCCCCTGGGACTCGGGCCACCCCTGCGGCTACCAGTCAGGCCGCCCCTGAGGTAGCGCGCCGCGGAGCACTGTGCGGGGGGGTTGTGATGTCTGATTAGTATGGATCAAGTCAGACATCACAACTTCCTCCAGGCGAATCTGAACCACTGCGCCAGGGCCCAAGACCTGCTCATGCAGAGCCTGGCGCAGTGGGAAATCGGTGTGGCCGTCGCCGCGGAGCCGTATTTTGTCCCCCTCAGTCCCTATTGGGCTGGGGACTTGAACGGCTCCGTGGCCATCATTGGGAGGGTTGGCGGCCCCCTCCTCTCAGTCAAAGAGAGAGGAGCGGGGTACGTGGTGGCCAGGTGGGAGAGGTATGCGATCGTCGGCGCATACTTCTCCCCTAACAGAACCGCCGCGGAGCTGGAGGTCTTCATGGACCTCCTGGCCGCGGTGGTGAGAAGGCAGGCGCCACATCAGGTCCTCCTAATGGGGGACCTGAATGCCAAGGCCCGGGAATGGGGCAACCGCTCCACTGACACTCGAGGGGAGATTGTTAGGGAGTGGGCGGTTGCCACAGGACTGACCCTCCTCAATAGAGGGTCGGTCCACACGTGCGTGCGATGGTGTGGGGGGTCCGTGGTGGACCTAACGTTCACCAGCCCCGCTGTAGCGGCACGTGCTCGGGCCTGGAGGGTGATGTCGGAGGTAGAGACGCTCTCGGATCACAAATATATAAGGTTCGAGATCTCCGCCTCCGACAATCAGGGAGGGTCCCGGTGCGTGGTGCGGGCGGATTTTCCGCGCTGGTCGGTGAGTCGCCTCGACGCCGAGCTGGCGGAAGAGGCGGCCATCGTCCAGGCGTGGCTTGCCGCCCCCACGCACTCGGTGGAGAGGGGGACGGCGGTGGTAGACGTCGCGGCCGGCCGTTTTCGCGAAGCGGTCGCAGCCGTCTGCGACGCGGCCATGCCGAGGGCCCGCCACCGCCCCGGCCGCCGAGAAGTGTACTGGTGGAGCTCGGAGATCGAAGATCTCCGAGCCGCCTGCTCGGCGGCGCGACGGCCCTACACGCGGTGTAGGCGGCGACGGCATGGCCGAACGAATGACCAGCTGTCGGCCGATGAATTACAGGCCGAGCTCCGGCTGTACGATGGGTACCGTGCAGCCAAAAAGGAGCTGCAGCTGGCCGTCGGCCAGGCCAAGTCCCGGGCCTGGGGTGAGGCCTTGGAGGGCCTGGATAGGGACCCATGGGGGCGCCCGTATAGGGCTGCCCGGAACAAGTTCCGGGGCCTGACGCCCCCCGTTGCGGAGTCTCTGGAGCCGGAGCTCCTGGGCAGGGTGCTGGTGGGGCTCTTTCCCGAACGGGACCCCTACCACACCCCTCCGATGATGGCGCCGTCCTTCCCGGAGGAATTGGATCCGGCCTCCATCCCGCTTGTATCAGAGGCGGAGATGGATGCAGCCGTCAGCCGCGTATGTGGCAAGAGGACGGCACCGGGTCCTGACGGAATCCCGGGGCGGGTCCTCCGGATCGCCCTCAGAGAGATGGGCGATCCGCTTCGGGAGCTGTTCGACGCATGCCTCACGTCTGGACGGTTCCCGAAGCTGTGGAAGGACGGCCGGTTATGCCTGTTGCGGAAGGAGGGGCGAGACACAACCTCGCCTTCCGCATACAGACCAATCGTGTTGCTGGATGACACGGGAAAGCTGCTAGAGAGAGTGGTGGCTTCCCGTGTCATCCAGCACTTGGAGGGGACTGGGCCGGCTTTATCGCAGGCCCAGTATGGGTTCAGAGCGGGGCGGTCCACAATAGACGCCCTGCTCTGGCTAAAAGATTGGACGCAGGAAGCGGTCGGTGGGGGGAACAAGGCGTTGGCTGTCTCGCTGGACATTGCCAACGCCTTCAACAGCCTCCCGCATGGAACAGTACAGGAGGCGCTCCGGTATCACGGAGTGCCCCTGTATTTGCGGAGGCTGTTGGCCGACTACCTCCAGGACCGTGAGGTCCTGGTGGAGGGACGCGACGGTCTGAGGCGCCGTCGCGTATCCTGCGGGGTTCCACAGGGGTCGGTACTGGGACCGCTCCTGTGGAACGTTGGCTACGACTGGGTGCTTCGGGGCACGCTTCCCGCGAGTATGCGGGTGGCGTGTTACGCCGATGACACCCTGGTCGTAGTCAAGGGGAGGAACCTCGGGGAGACGGTGCGGTTGGCTGAGGTGGGAGCTGCCCTAGTAGTTGACCGTATCCGCGCCCTGGGATTGGAGGTTGCCCTCTCCAAGACTGAGGCCCTATTGTTTCATGGGCCTCGGGGGGGACCTCCTCCAGGTACGCGAGTAGCCCTGGACGGGGTCCTGGTCCGGCTTGGGACCCAAATGAGGTACTTGGGTCTCATCCTGGACGGGAGGTGGACTTTTGGGGCACACTTCACCCAGCTGTCCCCAAAAGTCCTAGGAGCGGCGGCCGCCCTGGGGAGGCTGCTGCCCAACGTGGGTGGCCCGAGCGCCACTTGTCGCCGACTGTACTCCGGAGTGATCCGGAGTATGGCCCTGTACGGGGCACCGGTCTGGGCGGACGCCCTCAGTCGCGACAATAAGACCCTGCTGCGACGTCCGCAGCGGGTCGTCGCGACGAGGGCCATACGCGGTTACCGGACGGTGTCCTGGACGGCTGCGTGCGTGCTGGCCAGTGACCCCCCCTGGGAGCTGCAAGCGGAGATCCTCGCCGAAGTTTACCACTTCGTGGCGGCGAGGAGGTCCCGCGGGGAGCCCCCGGGGTGGGAGGAGATCGCACGCATGCGGCGACAGGCGCGGGCCGCCCTGCTGAGGCGGTGGACGGAGGACCTGGCTCCACCGGTCCCGGGCCAGTGGACGGTGGAGGCCATTCGCCCGGTCCTTCGGGGGTGGATAGGGCGGCGATTCGGGTCGCTGACCTTCCGACTGGTGCAGGTGCTTTCCGTGCACGGATGCTTCGGAAAGTATTTGCACCAGATCGCGAGACGGGAGGCGACCCCGCTCTGCCACGAGTGTGGGGCGCCAGAAGATACGGCGCTCCATACGCTGGAGGTGTGTGCCGCGTGGGGGCCGCAGCGGCACACGCTTTCGGCCATAATAGGCGGGGATCTCTCCCTGCCGAGCGTGATCAACGCCATGCTCGGCGGCGAGAGGTCGTGGCAGGCAGTGGTCTCCTTCTGTGAGGCTGTCATGGCGCAGAAGGAGGCCGCGGAGAGAGTCAGGGAGAACAATCCCCTCGCTGACCCTCTCCGGCGCAGACGGACGGAAGCGAGGAGGAGGCGATTTGCCCGCCTTCTCGCTCCTGTATAGTGGGGTCACTGGTACAGAGTCGGGGGACTCTCTACCGGCTTGCACGGCCCCACACGTCTGGGGGGTGGCCTTGGTGAGCAAGGCCTCCCCTCCACAGGTGCTGAGGCCCGGTTACAATCAGCCGGGCCAACCGCCGGGACGGGATGGTGATTGCTAACGCGACCCCATCTCGTCCCACCCCGTCGGCGGTGGGACTGCTCACCCCAGGTTTTTAGTGTGTATACCGACCCCCTTCAGGGGCGGAGAGTCTCACATAACTTCCCTCCCCCCCCCGGGGGAGGGGGTATCCATAAAGGATTTTCCTGGGTCAAAAAAAAAAAAAAGAAAAAAAAAGGAGATGCCCTATTGAGTTTATTACGTGCTTAATCTCATACTGACAGGCTAATAGCCTTTTGAGTATAGAGTTTTATATATATACAAGATAACTCTGGTTCGTGTGACAAAATACTTAAAATTCACAAAGATAAGTTTTAAATCTCGTGATCTAAATTTAATCGATTTGTATATTCTATTGACGTATATATCGTCACTGCCGCCGCGCCGAGTGTTGTGGGTTTAACACACGGGACAAAAATATGTGTGATCCACAAATTATTATTACGAATCTGGTTTTTTGACTGTAAAGTCTCCCGCGACGCAGGAAAAAAATGCTAGTGCGAGAGTTATCTTTTGCAAAACTAAACTAAACATATGCACAAGAAAAGACTGTCTTTTAGTTAGGTTGGGATTGTCGGTCAGTCTACGTTTATAGTGCGTAACCGGATTTTATTAGAATTTTGAAATCATTGGAGCAATTCAGTAACAACGCCAAGAGGGTAACTGTGTAAAGACGCCACACACTTGGCCCTATTACCTGACACCTTAATGTAACTAGCGAAATAAATATAGGTACGTGTAATATCTACACATCTGATTAAACCTACGGCAAAACAGGCGTAATATTTGGTAATGTCATGTAATAGATAACATTTCTACATTGGAACCAAGGTTCCAACGCTGTTAGGTAAAACAACGAATTCGCTAACATTTATCTCGTTCCGTGTGTCTATCAGATACAGTCACCAAACACTTGAAATAATCTATAGTTATAAGATATGCCAACCTAAATATTTAAGAGATTGTGATTGCCATGGCTATAAGACATGGTCGCCTTGAAGACTGAATAAAATGACACAACATTATGTTTGGCTGCATGGATGACATAGTACTTAGTGTAAGTGGTCGCCTCGCATCTACAACTGCGACGCGTGTCGTGTGTTAGATCCTTATCTACACAGGACTATGTGTGATATGAACTGATATCAAAGATAGTCTTGCCGAATCGGAGTGTCCTTTACATATATTATGTTGTTTGAATGTTTGTAAAGTCCTTTGAGACACAATATTTATTCTAAATGCGAAAGATTTAAAATAAAGGCAACATCAGTTTAGGTTTTTGTTCTTTTTTGTCTTATCTACATTTACGCAAATGTTATACATTGAAATTAAACTACTTTATACGGATTTTATCGCATTGTTTGTTCGTTTATTACATAATTTTTAAGCTATTAATCTACTACTGTTAAACTTTATTATTACTTATTTAAGTTATTTAAATTATTAAACTACTTATTTCGAATTAAGTTTACACTTTCCTCGACTTTCGTTTGCTTTTCAGCAGCCATGTTAGTTTCCCCTTGAACAAAGATTAACAGTTGTTTAATAGTTTAAAATTATTAATAAAAGTAATTTTTAAATGAAGAACTCGATAAAATCCGTGTTAAGTTTTTTTTAAATCAACGGGCAAAGATCCTTTGACAGATTTTATTACTAAAATTGTGAGTATTGATGAGAATATGGTAGTTGCCTATGTTTCATTTTTATGTTGTTATATTATGTAACGTCAAATAGTACTTATAATTTTTTTATTTTTTTAGACTGTCAAAATTTGTTGAAACTTAACTGAACAATTAATATTTTAAGTTTGGCTATGAGAAAAATTGGCGTAGTGTCCCGCTATCTCCCTCGCGCCTGTTCTCAAATAGCAGTTAAGTAGGTAGGTACGTCTCAATTAAGTAAGTACTACGTGCATATAATTACCAGTTTTGCATGGTTTAATATCTTATTTGTTACTAGCTGACCCTCGCAACTTCGTCTGCGTGACATAAGAGAATTTTACCCGTTACTGCAACATTTTTCATTGATGCTCGTCTTCTATTGATCATAGCGTGATGTTACTCAGCTTATAGCCGTCATCGATAAATAAGTAGGCTATCCAAAACTAAAATATTTTTTAATTGGAACCTGTAGTTTCTGATATTATTAGCGCGTTTAACGAAACAGACACTCTTCGGCTTTATAATACATAATAGTTAGTACCTATAGAATGAACAAATTTCAAAAATCCTTTTTTTGTTGTTGCAAATGTATCTTAGTAAAAAAGATCAAATAATCTTTTTTAGGTAACATATCGAAGGTCAAGCAAGTCGTCCTAAAAATCTTATGGTACTTCTACTTTCTGATCTCACTGTATTTCAAACTCATTGTTACAGAACCTATTTTACAGTAAAAGCTTAGGCTTAGGCCGGCTATTTACCAATGACAATAGTTAGGTAATCCAAAAAAATGCGAGGATTGAATGTGGCTACCACGCATTTTTTTAGTTAGGTCCCATTCTTACTTGGATTTACGCCGGAACATGGTGATATAATAGTTATTCCTTTATCTTAATTAAAATTTAAAATATTATATACTTAACAGCTTTCAGACCCTGGGGCATAGATGATAGATACCTAATTACCTATCTACAATGCTTTTTGGTTATATCTAGATAGGGTACATAATACTGACATCCATTAAAACTGATTATATTTTTGGATACTTCTAACCTTTCTAAATACTATTATTGTGTGTCCTTTGATCGTAATATAGGTACCTTACTTTTGTCAATAAATTTAAATCCCTCGGAAACAGTACTTATTTTTCTGAATGAAAGGTACTCTTTGTTCTTTTCTGTGCCTCTGACAACGTGCACCTATGCAAAATCATGATAATCGGTTAAATAGTTAAGGCATGAAAGCGAAACAAACAAGCTCTTACTTACTTAGTTGCGATTTGTGGAACTAAAATTTGGCAACCCTCCCTACAATAATAATTCATATTTTATGTAAATATGTATTAGTAATCCATTAAATATATATTTTATTACAGTCTTCTAGGTACTGGGGCAGTGGAATTTTTTATTAAGGACTAAGCACCGTGTCAAATTAGCATAACAAACATTCAAGTAACGGACACATCCTTTCTCAGAACAATAATTACTGTCTCGTGTAAGATTCGAACCCACGACACTCGGCGCGGCAACCACTTGCGCGCTACGCCATCCGTGCAATCAGTATCAGTCCTTATATTATTGGAAAATGTCTAGTGCAGTCAACTGTAGTTAAAGACACAAAAGACAGCATTTAGCAGTCTTTTTTTACCTGGGGGAATGCATTACGCATACCAATCCGCGGGGCAACGGAGAGGTTACGTCGGACTCACCCGGGGAAAGATGGCGATATCCCAGTAATACCGACTAAACCTACCAAGGTGTTCCTCAACATACCCAGAGTCGGCGGGGCCGCGCGGATCACTTTCACATTTTAGCAGTGTCTGCTACAACTCATAAAAAGAAGTTCTACAATAAAACGCGATAACGCTTTTAATAACATTTTTATTGGATCTGTTTTTTGTCTCCGGAGCCCATCGCAGCTTCTTTCTGTGCGACCACCAGCAACGTTTGTAGTTCAGAATATATCCTCTCCAGCATCAGTAGCCTTGGCTTCGTAAACTGTAATAAATAAAATAAATTTTGTTGTAACCTTTTTTATTTTGTAGGAACTCCCGCACTAGAAATAATTCCTATGTCGCGGGTGATTTTACAGAAAAGTCAAATAACGGACACAAAGAACACCCAGACCTAAAACAACTGTTTGTGGATCACACACATTTTTGTCCTGTATACTGAATCGAACCCACAACACTTGGCCCACTGGCAGTGGCGAGGAGACCAATTAAACCACTACGCCATCCATTCAGCCTTAATTATTAGTTCACTTTAAAATATGTACTGTTTTATTCGGACTACTGCCTAAATTATACTATAGATTGATATTTCTGACCATCAACAGAACTTTAGTTCAGTAAGCACCCTGTTTTTAAATAATAATAATTTTTAACTTGTCATTTACTTTGAAATCAGACAATGAAAAAAGGTGTATTCTTGGCTCCAGACTCCAAGCATTGCCAATAGATTAAATAAATTCTATCACTCATTTGGACTAATATTATAAATAAAGGCGAAAGTGTATGTAAATATTTATGCCTAAACCAACCTGATTTTTATAAAACTTAATATTAAGGTAAAATTAGAATGATATGAGAGGTTTTATTAGCAAATAGAAACCCATAATCTCAGTCTACCCCTATGAGGAACAGGCATATGTGTAAGTAAAAAATTCGCCTAAACCATATGGAATGACCAAAATACCTTTTCAACAAGGCAAGTTTCTTGACGCAAGTATCGTGCTATCCTTGTCTAACTAGGTGAAAAAGACAGTTCATAAAAGAAACTGTAAAATCCAGGCCAGAAGCATGAAAAACATTATAGCTAATTGTTAAGAAAATATACAAACCTTAAAAAGTGGTATTAACTTCACTGCTTCTGATTCCATAGAACTCTGATTGTTTTGCTTGACCAGTACTGTTAGATAATATAATACTCGATTCTGAAACATTTCAATAAATAATTATATTGATACATTTCATGACAATATAGAAACACATATTTAGTTTGTAAGCATTAAGGGCATGACAAGAATAAAGTTTGGTTCAGTATTCTAATGGTCCATATAAAGAAAGTAGATAAAAAAGGATAATTCCTCACTGTATAGTTAACTTCTCAACAGGGATTATGGCTAGTGCAAAAGTTTCAAGGTTCATGACCATGTTGCAAAGAATTCAACAATCATAAAAACAATGGTCATTGTGGAGCAGTAATGTCACATCATATGTTTTATAAGTTTATGACTTAACTAGATGTTCCTGTGGTTTCACCCATGTTTATCGTTACTGCGCCGCCCCCGTGGGTCGTAGCGTAATGTTATATAGCCTATAGCCTTCCTCAATAAATAGGCTATCCAACACTAAAAGAATTTTTCAATTCGAACCAGTATTTTCTGAGATTAGCGCGTTCAAGCAAACAAACAAACAAACTCTTCAGCTTTATAATTTTAGCATAGATGATAATTGATCAGTCTATGACATAGAATCAATTTGTGAAAATCCTAAGCATAATTAAATTTGTCATATACCTAAATTACACTAAGTTATGCTAGAATTCTAATACCTTAAAATTCTCTATCATAACTGTGAACCATAACTTTGTAAGCATTAATATACATTATAACAAAGATCTTCTTACCATTTTAATAACTTCATTGATAATAACATCATCAATGCTAGACCATGGGACAAAGTTATCTTCTCTGCCGCATACATATTTGACTGAACTTTGGATGCCCACTGTAGGAATGACTAGAAGACTTTCTGAAATATAAATTCTATGTTTTATTAAATATTTTTAGTATATTCATGATTGGAAAATCCTTAAAGCAGTAGGCAAAGGTGTAAGATTTATATATTCTAGTAGCTAGCTATGTTTGGGCCCCTGTAATAAGGGTAAGTGTTTAACTGGGCACATTTCCTGACTCCATACTGCTATTAACAAGCATGATCTAACTGGGGGAAGACCTGATGATTAATGTAGTTAACTGCTGCTCCAGGTTATCACTAGTTCCAAGCATACATACAAAATTCAGTAGTCTGTCAAGTCTTAGAATACCAGACATAATTACAAATCTATTGAGTCTGGCTGTTGTGTGCTGCTGTGACTCAATAGGTTAATAACAGCAAACTGTGGAGTTGTTGTTGTTTGTGTTTGTTTATCGCTGTCGATGTGTGGAAAAATGCTATCATATTATATATTTAAGAGATCTTATTTGTAAAGGACTACCTATTTAATTATAAATGAGGGTGTAAATTTAATACATACCTGACTGAACACTATGAGTAACCCAAAAGATTACCAAGACCGAAAACACTATAATTATAACTAATAATGCTGTTAGACTTATACGAACGTAAATTAAGGCTAGAATATTAAATAGTATTGCCAGAAAAAGCGATATCTTAGGCCATGATGAAGTATTTTTGGCCACATTTTTATATGATATCGTAAACTGCCTAGAATTTGGTGAATTTTGCCTTTTATCCACTGTCAACGTTAATTTTACACCATTAACATTGTCATGTTCTATAGTTGTTTCGGCACTAGTCATTGCAGCAACTTAAATTACCTTATAATTAAAATAAATATCATTCTCTGCTATTTTCAAACCCTACTTTTGTTTACAATGTTTACTTCAACTTCAATTTGAATGCCGCTCTATTGATTATACTTATGTCCTTAATCTCCGTATGAAGTTGAAAGAGATAGATATGCCAGCTTAGAGCTGTAATCATAAAATAGGTACATAAGCGAATCGGAACGCAGTAGCAATATTGTTATTTGACAACTTTGACAGCAAGTTGACATTGAATTTTTGAAACTTTGTGCACAGATTAGAATGTATACCTACGTGGCTAATGCTGCGTTCAAAATAGATAAAAAAGGGTTTCTAATAATGACCCGTCACAATAAAAGTGTCAGTTAATACCATTATTGAAATATTTACTAAACAATGAATTTATAAAACCTACCTGGTTTTACCTGATGAGCCACCAGAACATTAATTGTACCGAAGACCAAATATGTAAAATCTGACCGGAACAAAAAGACATAAAGGGAATATATGTATGAATGTTGAAAAAACATACGTATGAATGTACAGCACTTAAATAGTTCTCAAGAAATTAATTGATAATAAAAGAACAAATTGATAATCAGTGAAAGTTGCAATTATTGTGCATGAAATCTAGTGTTCGATACCCGGTTGGAACTTGTTGGTTTTTGCAGAGACGTGATGTCTGGAACTGTGCTCGGTGGACTATAATAGGATCAGACTTATAAAGTAGCTGTTATGAATTATGCCTGTACCTATGTGGTTATAGAAATATTTACTATAATATTGTATGTAAATGTAACAACAAATATCTAATTCGACTTGGGGGAATTCATAACTGCAATTTGAATATGCAATATAATTTTTCTTGAAAGTTCCGTAAGACTGAAAGGGACACAGAGTAACTACTTTATGTTTATAGCCTTGACAAAAACGGCTTAACAAATTTTTTTTAAGAGACCTTTCCCATACTAGCAATAAATCCTGCGTCGCGGTTCTCTACTAACGTTCAGAAACGGACACATAGATTAACCAGACTTGGAACAACAATTTGTCGAAGCATACACTTAGCGCAAAACAAGTAGCGAGCAATGACGTAATATAAATAGACGCGTCATACATGAACATCACGGCACTAAAAATCAGCGTAAATACCACAGAACAATAATACTCTTACGAGTAAATACTATCGGTAGCTAGACAGCTACATAAATGCACGAAATGGCACGAATAAAGGGAAAGAAAATTAAATGTCATCTACGGAATTTCTGTTGTTAGAGAGAGATAAATATATTTCGTTGTCATTCTGTGGTGCATGCTCATTGGCCGAGCGCGAACGCTAACGGCGCGAGACATACCTCAGGCAAGCGCCAGCCGCCATTGGAAGGCATCGAAAAAAATAAAATGAAATCCATTTCTCTTGATACTTACACATGAAATAATACTTTTTTATTTTTCATGCAGCAGTATAATTTTTACATTTCCTAAAAACACAGGACGGCATGAATTTTTTGTTATTAAGGAAGTTATTCCCTCTAGTTATTTTAATGTCACGTACGGGTGTACGCGGCACTGTGCACTGGTTGGTACGTGACTAAATGGACTTCTGTATAATATATAAACTATAGATACGTTGCCCGCGTAAAAGGTAATTAACCTTGCAATTTGCATTCATGTTGCCACTACAGAGCGCGGGCAACGTATCTATAGTTTATATATCATTGGTGGCGAGGCGATCACTTAAACACCTATGCTATCCGTGCTGTCAACAGATTCGAGGCAGATCATCCTTGCCATGTAAGTAAATAAATAAAGCTGAACACTAAAACAGTAGATATAGGTAATTGTATAATTACAGATCATTTATAAGTAGGTAATGTAAAATGTAGGAATAATCCACGAAGATAATACCAATCAGCACTAGGCAAAGATAAATAGGTCTGAAACTAACTTAAATCTGTCGACGTAGTTTTATTTAAATAGGCAAATTACAAAGTTTTATTTTATGTAGTCAAAGATTACATAAAATAAAAATCAATAAATATAGACATTGAATGTACCCACTAGATATAAAATTATATATCCTCGCTAATTGATTCTTTTCCGATATAATTATTGGCATGACAGAATCAAGAAGGAAACATAAACCTAAACAATAGAAGTGAATCTGTAACTATGACAACAGCTACTACAAATAGACGTCATAAAGTGTAAGCTATACCATAATATATAAAATAAGTAACCTTTGTTGTAAACAGCTGAATAGTGTACTACTACTGAAGTATAGATAAGGGTTTTGATTCATGATGGATCATCTCGACGGTAACGCTTGGGTGTTTGATTCCCTAGTTGGGTTTCTGCATGGTCCTGTTTGGAATGTGCCATTGCAGACGTTCATAGAGGAGAAATCTTTACGTAAGTTATAATGCAGACACTTTGATAAGCGCCACTAGGATGTTTTTATTTTGCCTGCATTGTAAATCAGCTGCCTTATGATTCCGTATAATTATAAATCTTGTTAATGTTGCCTACATACTTTTTGCCATATTCATTTTCAAGCAATTTGCAGCATAGGAAACTTAATGGGAAGTATTTGGTTTACAGCTTTTGAGCCAACGGACAATGGAGAGGTGATGGATAGACCAGAGTACAAGAAGATCCATGATGAATACCGTAATTTGGTAAGAGGATACCTACTGCATGACGAAGTTATTTAAAATTTTTGATATCATGGGTCGTAATGTATTCACAACACCTAAATTTCATTCCTGATAGTCTTAAATTATATTTGAATAGCAAGCTTAGCAATTATTGTATTTCATGCCTTGAGCTAATTCAGTAGGTAGGTACCTACGGTGTAGGTAATTATTGCAGCAGCACATTTCACTTAATTATGTTCAATTTGCATAATATCTTTGCGTAATCACTAAAGAATATTTCTGATAAACCATATTAATTTGTAGGTGGACGTGATGCTAGGCTCGTTCATGGACGATATTGGTATTTCGGCGGACCAATTCGAGGCGGCATGCAAACTTTCGGCACGTGACCTAGCCGGGCTGCCGGCTCATTTTCACCGACGCCTCTTCGAGCAAATATGGGCCGCTAATGATTATGAGATGTTCGTTAAGATGATGACGCATAAGAATGTGGAACTCCAGTTACAGGTAGGTACTTAGCTAGAGAGAATAATAACGAATTACATATGCCACTGTGAACTTATATATTTCATTGTTCACTTTTTCTAGGCATTAGAATTGATTGAAAGGCGGTATGGGACCATGCCTTTATTTTCAAATGAACCAGAGGAATTGGACACATCAAAGAGCACTGATGATAGTGAGGACTGGCCTGACAACGACGATGTTATGACTGAAATAAAGAAGTATGTAAAAGTTTATACGCATGTATTATAAATTATTTATATTCACACTGAGGGAACTACCTTTAAGTTACTTGAGTAGCTACTTCACTACTTTCTTATCTATCAGATCCTAACATAGCAATAAACCACCATCTCATCAAAACTACTTCGGTGTGGATGACATAAATCGGTTTAGTCGTTCAAAATAATAGAAAATGTCCACAAATCTTGTTTTCTTATTATTTCAGCTTGCAGTTACAAGACTTAGAAGACAAAGATGAGGTTAGCGTGCCACCAGAGGAAGTAGTGGCTGAAAAACAGACCTTGCTATCAAAACTGCATAGTTTCGAAAAGAAAGACGATTTAGTAGCTAAGTTGAAATCTGTCACTTTTGACGAAAAGAAGGTTCATGTTACAGAACCACCTAAACCACCGCCTCCAAAAGTAGAGGTAAAATACTAATATCATAACTACTGATGTAATTCTAGGGCTTACTGGAGATTTTAAATGGACGTGATTGTATTTTGAAAGATAGAGGGTCAACAAATTAAAATTGATCGGGCTTACAAACAATTGCATCCAACTCACGGTTAGCGTCAGAATAGCTGGTCGCCTATGGCAAGCGGCTTTGAAAGTATATTTAGGAATTGCTACCCAATTGTTTATATTTGTTACATTTCTTAAATAATTGCTACATACAATATGTTTGTTATGTCAATAATTGCTTACTAATTGCTACTTTCACAAATTTAAGTTTGAGCTTCATACATACATTAGGTAAAAAAATACAGCTTTTATTAAAATTTGTACGAGGAAGTGCCTAATAATTTAGAAAGGCAATAGATTTTTTTACTACAGTCTTGTTCAAATCTTGCAGGGGTTCATTTCGACTTATTATTATAATGATGTTTGGTGAGTACCTAGTTTATAATACGTACCTACCCTCGATAACACAATATTTACTAGTATCAGTATGTATTAAAGCTGGGTCAGATATATGTTAACGATATACTATGGTTTTTTCTTTCATACATTTCCTGTGTTTCATATTTATGTATGTAGCAAATATAAGCAATTGGGTAGCAATTCCTGAATATACTTTCAAAGCCGCTTGCCATAGGTGACCAGCCATTCTGTCGCTAACAACTCACGTCCAAGTTATTTAGGCTTCGGTCATTTCTTGACAATAGCTAGCACTAGGTGTATTAGGCACATATACTTTTATTGAAACTTACTTAACATAGTTATAGGTTCATAAGTCAATAATGAAAATATCTCTCGACTTCGATTATATCAAATTCCTTCTCGATTCGAGATGCCTACATTAAGTTACCTTGGTATGGGATAACGGTAGTGAGCGCTAGTTTCCCGCGTCAGGTAGTGTTATTGAGATTTTGACAAGAAATTCTAAATAGCAGTAATATCTGCAGTAGGTAATAGGCCTACTCCCATTATGGGACCCAAAGGCAAAATGTCGGTGTAGTAGACGTCTGTCCACCCAATTCAGGTATACACTTGTATGAGTTTGTATATAATTTTATTTCGTTCATATATATGAAATTCATCTTTGCAAAATGTAGTGTTAAGGCGTATTTTATACAGAAGGATCCTTTTTGAATGAGACGCGTTTACCATAATGTGATGAGATATTTTTGTCATGTACCTATAGTAGGTGCACTATAAACCTGAAGCTAATACCAACATATCAAAATACTTGTTTATTTTTTATAATACGTTATACTTACCTATTTATTTTCATTTTAAATGACCAGGTCAGTGAAGAGGAAATGCGTGCTCGTCAAGAATATTTGAAGCAACAACGTGATAAACTACTGGCGTTGAAGAAGCAAGTACGTGAACGGAGGCTAGGTACCGCTGAAATGGGTGCTGAACTGGAAGGTAATATATGCCAGCCTTTCTCAAACTAAGCATTCTTTAAAATTTCAATTGAACAATTGACTTTGCTACTGACTTTTTTTGACTATCTGCAGGGATGACGTAGTGGTTTAGGTTAGTCGCCTTACCATTACCATTGCGCCGCGTTGTGGGTTTTCCCACAAAGTTTTAAAAAAAACTTTGTGTGAGCCACAAACGGTGTTGCCGAATTTGAATGTTCCTCGTGTCCCTCGTTTGTAAAGTTCCCCGCCACACAGGAATTAATCCTAGTACGGGAATTGACGTTTTAAACAAAAATATTTAAAAATGTCATCAGCCCCCAAATCTCTGTACTGTTATCAGAGCAGTGTGGCTGTAAACAGAATAGTATTGAGGTAGTGTATGACGTGCAGGCGGCGCGGGCGCCGGGGAAGGCTCGCAGGGCGGCGGCGCGGGGGCGGGGGCGCGGGCGCGGGGGCGGGCGCGGGCGGCGGCGCGGCCGCGCTCGGCGCGCGCGGCGGCGGCGGCGCTGGCCGGCGCCGCGCCGCCGCCGCCGCCCGACGCCATGCAGCTGCGCCGAGCCCTGGCGTCCAGGCTCAAGACTGAAGTCGTCGATATCGCCAACTGATATGTCGCCACACCGTTGACCCGCGCTTTTAACATCTCGTTACCTCTAAATAAATATTACTCGTCTCGATTTAGTTTTGCTTGTATTAATTAGTAGGCAGTGGATATGAAAGAAACAACATCGGTTCGTAATTATTACCTTATATTTATATTGCTTACTTAACTAGTGACATCATAATAATAGCATTATCGTAAGCTTATTTATTTTACACAACTTGCCGATAGGTAAATCTATTTTAATTTTAATCTGTGTATAAATTAGTTTATGATGGTCATCCACCTAGACAGATAAAAAATAGTCATTATTACAGTCTACTTTCACCTAGAACTTCGTATTTTAATTAATGGAGAAGTTATTTCAAGGAATATAAGAATCGTATAAATCTAATTGACAGCTCGATGCTATTAGCCTATTAGACACGTGGATGTTGGCAGATTTCAAAATAAAATTATTACATAAAACGTTTATATATTTACAATATATTCTGACAAATTCATTCCACGTATGTAATAATTGAATTCGCCTCGCGTTCACTGTGCAGTTTGTTGATTTAAGCTAAGTTGTTGCGACGATGTACAAGTGTGACCATCATACTATACATACATTAGGGGCGACAGCAGATTTCCTTTGTTAAGATGTAATTAATATCTTAGGACAGAGATCAATAATTTCCTTTCAGATACATATTAAAATTGATATGTATTTTAGAGAAGATACACAAGGTAGATAAAACGTCGTCAAAAACAAGGGGAACGGGGAGCCGAAAAAATAATTTCGAGAAAGTTACGACTGTGCAGAAAGTTTTTCATTAAGTGCTAATAAATTTGTGTTTTATTCTAATCTCATACATACCGTGAGCACGAAACAATGCACACAGTATACATATTCACTAACTATAGCAATTTGCTAGCAGGTTGGCTGAACGCAACGTGACTCGATGCTTAGTACGTACCTAACAACATGGTCCTTACGAACGTATTTTCCGTGGCATGCAAACTATTTAATCATCCGTTTATTTATAAAATTCATGCCGCCAGGAGTTTTAATCACGATAATATAGCTAACTACATAAATTATATTATGAACATGTCTATGACAACTTTGCACACTCTTTTATTAAATACACTCCACGAGCATTAATCAATTAACTAAAAAAATATTAGATGTAATATAGGTATCAAGCTATGCTTTTAAAATAATATATAATAATATATTTTGATAATATGGCTCCATCGCATCTTGTGTCCACTACATCAGAAATATTAAGCATTTCTGAATTATATCTATAAGTTACTTGGAACTACAAAAACTAGGTATTACGAAAGTATTTAAAGTTAGTTTATTTTTGATACATATGGAAGAGCATTATGTAAATGCAAAAAGATATACTAGTGCATAATCAAATTAATTCCTCGACGAGATAATATAAAATTTGAGCACTGCTTTATTAATAGATTTGTTATGTACTTCAGAAGATAATGGGAACAGTACACGAAACCTTGAACTGAGATCAGCACAGAATATTATGTATCATTGTGTAAAATAACGCTTGGACCACTGAAACTAACTCGTTTCTGGCGACATGTGTATACTCGACGTTACTAACTATAGACAGATGTTTATATTCACCAGATTAAGTATATATTACAAAATCTAATATTATTTACAAAATACGAATAATGATAAAACTAGAGGTTTTAAAGTAATAAAATAAAATGGATCTTAATCAGATAATTTTATCACATACACATTACTACTGCAGTGTAAAAAAGCTACAAACGATCGTATATAAGCAATGATAGGAAACATTTTGTTGAAAGTAAAGAAAAATTTAATACTGATTTTTACATTTCATTTTCAATGTAGGACATATAAGGTTTACAATAGACGTGCCAGAGTGATCCATTTCATTGTAATACAATAAATAACGATTACATATAGATTATGTCTAATTATAGAACTGTTATTAGCAGAAACGGAGCTAAATACAAAATATTACCGAAAAATATTTTATTTCAAATGGTTATGCTATAAAACTATTTTACATGATGTTATCCAGCAGATATTGTGAAATGGATCATATTGGCCACGGCCACACCAGTGGCTGATAAGAGACTATATAACTACAACAACATATGTAGATAGTTCCAATAAACCAATGAATATTCACAATCACATTTTAATTTACATAATAGTCTTGAATAAACATCATGAATCTGGATCCCAAAAAAGAATACAATTATTTTAGAATCATATTGATACATCAATTTATATTAAAATTTTATTTATTGTAATTATAATCTATAGAATTGGAAAAGTGGAGCAATCATACCAATAATTATACAACGTGTCACAGATATAACACACAACCTCAGACACCCCAATTAGATTATTAAATCGTAATAATAATATAATTATTAGAATGTTACTTTTATGTACTTAAATATTATAATTTAACGAATTAGTTCTTATTGTGCGCGAATAGTATGTGTGCGGGACAAGTGTACAGACAGTGAATTATAGTGAACTAAGTGAATAGCAAACTGATAAGACAGTACACTATAGTGTTTACATGTTTGTTTATATCTTATGTGATTTTGTGTGCAAACGAATAATTGCTTGTATAGAATTCATAGTGTAAGGTATGTAGGGGTAAGCAGTACGACCTATGTTTTGATGTAACATTTATATTATGTTTTGTTATTGTATGATTATATTTTTCCTGTATAGTTTATGATGCGTAGAAACTAAAAACATATGATTTATAGTATGATAGCTTTGAAATTTATTGTGAAAAACGCAAAATTGTAACGCGGCTCTCGTTATGGTAAAGATTCGTTGTACTTTAAGCTCATTAGTACCAACGCCGCCCCTTTGCTCTCATTTGTTGAAAATTTTGCGCCCTAATTGTTGACCAATCACAGGGCCTACATTTTTTTGCAAATTTGGTATAAAAGGCTGGTCGAATTGTTGCGGTATTGGTACAGTCAGCGGGCAGCAGTATTAGGAAGAATACTCCTGGCTTTTATTCTTCACCAATCCAGAACATAAATGCGCCTATACGGCACAGTATGGGTATATTACAATGAATCCTAGAGCCTTTATTGTATTAAAAAGCTTATTGCCTTGAATTATTCATTTATGATACATTTTCGTTTATTTCGACTGTTCAAAGAAAAGGGTGACTATAATGTACGTTGTTTTAATTATTTTAGGACAAAATATTACCTATATTAAAATCTCAGAAATGGATTCAGTAGCTGATTCTGAACAAAGTACTTTCAGGAGTTTAATATATTACACGTTGTATATTTGTAAAAAAATTAATATCTACAATCTAAATAAATTAGGACAATATATGTATTATTTTTAACTAAAGAACTGTTCATTAAATAGAAAGAAGATAGTGGAGAAAGGGACATTTCTAAGTAACTACAGCACGAAACTTGTACTAATGCTGTAACAGTATGTAATGTCGGGATCCAGATAAATATGTTCAATAACACATTGACTGTCTTGAAATAATTAAGTTACTTACCGCCCACAGAATTTACATGCAAATCGAGGTTGACGATTCTTTTATCTTATATGTAATTAATGTTATTGATCAGGACAATAAACAAACAATAGGACGACGTTTGTAGACAGTCAACATGTTAATAATTACAGCGCCCACCTAACATGTTTAAATTATACTAATTATAGCTACATTTTTATAGAAAGAAGTTAAAATATATACTGTGCCAATAATATCACTGCGAGTATGGTATAAATTAACTAGATGACTTTAAAAATGTAGCTCTGTTTTTGATTTGTTGAATAAATAACATTTCAACTAGTCTTGGTATTATCGTGCCGTCCTTTACATACAATCGTCTATATAGTAATATGCTATTGCACATTGAAAGCCGTAAATGGGCCAGGACGATAATAGTATACCTTTAACAGTGAATAGTTGAAATGTTTAATTTATTTACTGATAGGATTCATGCAAATGTAACAAAAATAATTATAAAACTATTCTCTACTCTCAACAAAAGCAGAGCTTTTAGGAGATTTGTCACAAATGTGCATGTTTCACCTATGTCACATTATGTTGCCCAGATTATTTTATATTTTATTTATAGTTCTATTGAAAGTTAATAGGAACACTTGACATAACATAGTCTAAGCAACATAATGTGGCGATGGTGAAACAAGCTCTAAAATAAAAGATCATTACTTATCTCAAATATATTACATGCTTATAATGATTACTGCAAAAATAATTATTGGAAAAGTACAAATTGTAATCTCCACGAAGCTCAACATGTAAGAAGGAATGCAAATTATTGAGAAAATAAATAATTCATACATCCGAGTTCACGTAAATTATTTTTACGGCTGACTTTAACCATTAAATATATTTTTTACATAACGAAAACCCGATTAAATGAAAAGTCCCTGCGACAGATTGTATTCGATGCAAATCTGTTTGTGATACGATATCGCACTAGTGAGTAACAATTCCACAGCACAGATTATGATTTTTAAATGTCTCTCAAAAAAGATTGGTCTTGTGATCCTTCATAAACTAAGATTTTTATAAATACGTACATTTTTACATTTTCATATCGCGTTCACGGTGTTTTTCTATTATTATTATTTATTAGACGTTTAATTCCCATCCATATTTTCTTTGTACTTTTTGTGTTAACAATCCTTGACAAAAGTAACCTAACCGTTAAAATTAGTTCACATTAAATACACCTTGTAACCAATATTTGTTCTACTTTCTGATGCCATCTGAAGTATATTATTACACTACAAAGTATGAAGAAATTCATACACTAACTAAAGTCGAACACTCAAGTGTCAGCACTTCATATTTACAAATAATGGACATAACCCAGCAGCTAAAGGTACTTCACTGTCTAGCGCCTCTGGCTCGCAAGCGACCGCCGCGAGTCAAGATATTACATGCCTACAGCTGGTGACGTGACACGCGACGTGGCCGGGAGGGACCGAATAGCTAAGGATGGCAGTGACAGTGAAAACTTAGAACTCTAGGAATCACAAAAACACACCCGGTCTCGAATATCCAGATGCTCGTTACTGTCACCCTCACAATATCTCGCTCGCCCCCGAACCCTATCAGCGGCCTTTTCTTTTTCAATAGTATCATAAACAACTCCAATGCACTAGGGACATGGGCGAGCGGGTCGGCTTGCGGCGTCGCGGACAGTTTGATGAGCACAGCATACAATAAAGTAGTGTTACATTACATCGTTTCACTGGGACGTGGGGTCACGTGCACAGGTAGCGAGACGGGCGGAGAGCTCGTTATATTCCTTGAAACAGTCGCGGGCGCCACTACGCCAGGCGCGGCCGCTTGGCGTCGCGCTCGTCCGCCGCGCCGCCGCCGCCGCCGCCGCCGCCGCCGCCGCCGCCACCGCCGCCGCCGCCGCTGCCGCCGCCGCCCGCCTCCTCCTCCTCGTCCGAGTCACCGTCGTAGTCCACCAGCCCCTGCGACAATTGCAGCGTTAGCTTATCCACTCACCACTCACATTACATCGACGACAAAACGAAGACATCAGGCAAAGCAATGTCGAATGGAATTAGAAAGATCTCTACTTAACTTTAAGAAAAGCCAAGCAAAAATAGAAACTTAACAGTCATTAAAACGAGCAGGAAGAAACTCAATGCATGATAATTGGTGAGTTAAAATAATAATATTTTTTGACTTATGAATATAACTAGGTATGATGTAAAAGGATATTATCTCAAATTACAGAAAAAGATGAGAACTAAAATAACAAACGTCCAGGAATAATAAAGTACCATCACTATACTTTGTTTATTTTAGAGATGTGAGTAATTGACAACAAATTGAAATGTATTCGAATCTTTAACCAAATCCAAATAATCGAAATATTGATAATTATTGAAATGCGTTTCTCGTTGTATTAAATTGACCATTATTAGCCGAAGTTAAATAGCGAATATAGATACCACTAGATAGTTCAAACGGTACGTATAGGGGTATAGGCAGTGTACAAATATTAAAAAGACCTCAAAAACAAGCGCTTATCGGACTCGCGCTTTGAAGTTTTCGTACAACAATGAATAGGCAAAGGACCTAACAACTACTTTGAGTTTCACTAAGAATTTAAATTACTAAGCCACGTTTTATCTCATTTCATTCAGTATAACCGCCCGATATATTGTGGTCTGATCTATGAAAATGACGTCGCGAATGAGCGAACTGCTGCAACACGCAGATAAAGTTGGGGATCGAGGTAAGTTATTTATAAAAGTCACACAATGTCACACATATTTACATTGTTATTTTACTCAAAATAGGCATTTTCGCATGCAAGTGTGGTCCTCGTTTGTTTCTATAATCTGAGACAGATACACACATTTATCATGGTACCCCAGCGAAGCAGGTAGAGTAGAGGAGTGAGGGAACTAAAAGTTTACCTTATTGAGTAATCTGGGCGAGGATACCTGAACATCAGTGTGCGTCGGCTTGCTGGCGGTCGTAGTGCTCAGGAGTACTCTGCTTGGCCCATTCACACTTTCTGTATTCGAGCATACCTTCTTTTCAACTATTTTTCCTGTAACAAAAATAATTACTTAGATAATAGTATAACTTACGTTATCATGGTCGCCATCGCCAGGGCTTTCATTATCACACCTTACAACCTAATTGGTGCCGCACCAAGCAGTTCCAAAGGAATTTTCTCCCGCGAACGATCAGGTTGTAGAATGAACTCCCTGCCAACGTTTGCCCACAAAACTACAGTATGGGGTTCTTCAAAAAGGGTGTTAAAAGGTTTTTACCGGGTCGCCAACACGCAAGTGATGCCTCTTGTGTTGCGGGCGTCCATAGGCTACGGTGACCACTTACCATCAGGTGGGCCACTTGTTTGCCAAGTGGTGGTAAGCTTGTTTGCCACTTTAGTTGTATAAAAAAAAAGAACTTTTCTAATGCATATAATGTCATATGACAATCACTTTAAATAAACAAACAAATATCAATGACATAAGTAACCAACTAACAAGGTCATTTTGGCAGCCGATCTTCTTATAATAGGGGCAAAGATAATTAAAAACAATGTAAGTGATTGACGTTACCTACGCAACATACTTTATTATACCGCAAGTATTAAAGAAGTAAAGTTGACTTTGCTAAGCAAAATCTCCTAACATTAGACTCGATGAATTACAAGACAGGATATCTAAATTTACATATAACCTGCAAACGTACCTACTCGGCTAAAATTAGCCCACCCTATAGTTTCCTGTGAGGACGCAAATGTGAATAGTGTATATTCTAATCAACCAAGTTTATTCAGCCAGAATCAAAATCGTTATATAATTCAATATATTATTATATCAGTTATTAATAAAACATCGTGTATATACCTAACTACACTGTAAGTTTATAGTGTTGTTTTTTTATGTTTTGTTATTTTGTTGTTTTTTTATAATACCGGTAAAAGCTACTCTTTAACAAAGCTTACTAAGGTTGGGATATCGAAATATATTTGTATATCACTGTGCGTGTTGCACAGTCATATACGCATGGCAATTAACGCTCAAGGTTGTCCCTTAGCCTAAATTTTTTGATGATTACTGTAATATACTAAGCGGTGGGACTAAGCGATAATAGCGTAAGTCGAGGTTTTACTGTATCACTTGCTTTTATTTTCAATTCTCCATGGTATTGATATAAAATAGTGTGTGCATGGAGATGAAGGCGCGTACGTACCGATGGCGTCTAGCGCGTGGTTGTGGTTGTGCGGCTGCGCGTGCGCGGGGTGAGCGGGGTGCGCGGGGTGCGCGTGCGCGGGGTGCGCGTGCGCGTGCGCGGCGGGCTGGTCGAGCGGCGGCTCGTCGTCGAGCTCGTCGTCGTCGTTGAACCACATCTCCTCCTCGTCGTCGGGCGCGCGCGCCTCGCGCCGGTAGCGCGTGCGCAGCAGCGACGGCACCACGGCCTCCGCCACGCCCACGCTGCCGCTCACTGTCACAGTAAACGAGCCGCCTTCAGTAACACACACCGGGAACAAAGTTACATATATCAATACATCAAATATTATTACTACGGGTTTGCGATTAAATAAGCAACTTCGGCTTTTCATTAAAAATACGATCTATATACATTGACTGAGGGACTTAGGGACACCATCTCGTTAGCAAAGTGTAACGTACAAATATGGTAGGAGCATAAGTATGTGTAACTATATAAAAAGCTTTAGTTATTATTACGTATTTTTTAAAAGTAAACGTCGGTAAAGTGTAACCTTAATTAAATATAGTTTTAATAATTTAATTAGCTTCAAAATTTAAAGTTTAATAGTAGTAGTAGTGTAACAGTTTCTAAATGATGTAATAAAGTGTCAAATAAACAACGCGATAAAATCCGTATATAGTAATTTAATTTCAATGAATAACATTCGCGTAAACAGAAGACAATATTAAGTAATCAACAACGGACTACCTACTACATAAGAATGCCTCATTTTTATTTTCACGCGTCAAAATTTTCATTTGTATGTGTATCGTGTCGCGTACTCTCGGCTTTTCGATTGCATTCGAATGAGTGTGCACGTACGAATAGCCCGGCTAATATGAGAGGACAATTTCTAGTTCCAACATTCCTACATCCATGCTAAATAATTACTACCTATTTAATTAAAGAGTTTCCTCAAATATTGTATCATTATTAAAAGCGTAGAAATAGTTATCTAACTCCTGCCAATATATATAGTGTATTTTTAGATTTTCGATTACAAAAAAGGTTCATAGTTTGCCAATTTTCATTACTTTAGTCAAACTGTCTCTTAGATAAATGATGTCATTGACGTTGAAAGAGGTGGCAAATTGAATAAAATAATGATTACATGTTACTTTGGAAATAAAGATTAGAAATAATATGAAAACTCACCTCGATCCCTCTCTTTAAGCTTGTCCTGGTGTTGATCATACCGTGTTTTTAAAGCTTTGAATGTCTGTACATATTCAACATCTTCCAAGATCTTTCCATAGTTTTCAACGACATGCGAACATAGAGACTTAATGTCTTCCAGTTTTATGAATTCAAATAATTCTAATATTGCAGAGTCTAATAAGTTATACCTGAAAAATAAATGTTTAACGATTTTATATTTAAACATAAGAGCGTTAGAGCATGAAGGTGATGCCATTTTATAATAACCATTGATACTAATCCCCATACTCTTTTTAAGTCACTAAATAGTATCAAATAAAATAGCTATTAGCGCATAGTTGTCCGTTTATATCATTTTTTAATTACGCTGCAGATTCTAAAGCAGTTTTTAATGTAATTTAGATAACTTATTTCGAAAGGTTTATGTGTATAATAATACATTCCACTTTTATTATAAATAGTAGTGAAAGGTCGTTGTTTTGTAAACAAATCGCTAAAGTAATTAATTTTTGAGTGCTTACGAAGCTAACACTGCAGAAACCTTCAGATATTCATCGAAATAATGAACTAAAGAATTGTAGGTCTTGCAAATATTCAAGGAAAAGGCTGTCATGATCTATCTGTCAAGGAAAATAACATTTTTTATTTATTAATAAATCTTATAGCTCGTTGAGAAAGATCATATTTTGTACTAGTATTCATCCTTATACGTTAGTTACCTTGAATATTTAACAGATTAAAATTGCCCTTAACATCGTATAATTTAGATAAATACTTCAGAAGATAACGCAGATTTAAATTTACGCACAACAAACGTAAAAACTGCGCGGTCCTGGGAAGGATCAATAGTGGGTACTGTATAGTGAGAAGATATATTAGAAGACACAAACGCGCCAATGTTATTGAAGGCGAGCACAAAATGTATCTGTTAATTTTCTAGTTTTGTCAATAAAAATACTAAAAGTATTATATATTTTTTTTTAACATTAATTACTTGACTAGCAATGGTCCTTTTTGGAAACCAAACAAAATAATATATCAACTATAATTTTAGAGCCAAGAGGAGTGTTTAAAAACATACACAATTGTGCATTACATTAAACAATAGAGTGCCAAGCCAAGTACTTTTTGAGTGTTATATTAGTTAAGTGACATATTTTATTGACATACCTGCCATTATTTCTAAGGAAAGCATCTATGACTGGTGCAAAGAGGTTTCCCTTAATAATATATCTGTTATAGTACTCATCCTTGAGAGCTATGATCTTCCTCATGAACCTTAACGCACCGAGCACCAGGAAGGTATGTGTTGACCTCATCAGCACCAGTATACGACGAAGAAGATCCTGGAAATTAATTATAATAATAATATTTATTTAAATAATAGGTACAATCATTTATAATAAATGACTAATTACAATAACATAATAATTATTTAATGTTATATAGTTGTAAGTAAGGCTTCAGAGTACTATTAGTTATAGTTTATGGATAAAATTAAGAAAATCGGCTTGTGATCACAGCCTTTGTAACCTGGTCAAAACGTCAAGCATCAAAAGGAGCAATACACATGATCGCGTTAATATCTGTTACGAAATATATATAAAATCAAGAAATCTATATATTAATACGTGAAGCAAAAATGTTTGTACCTCTTTTTACGAAAATTGCGCGGACGGAGGAGTATGAAATTTGGTACAGTTAAAGTTTATATGGAGAAGGAGTGGCGAATCCTATTACTTTTATAAAATATGCTTTAGAAAACATTAAATGAACACTACACGCACACAACCATGCATTTGACACACGCAGTCGTTTGTAGTATTTCGACATTGTTCTTCTGACGTCGTACATTTATTCGTAACTATGGTTACATAATACATTATTTATATGTAATAAAGAAAAAAGAAAAAGTAGCAAGCTTAGGAATGTCATCAATGAAAGAGTATAGATTATAGTAAATAATAATTTGTTTGAAAAAGATAGGTAAATTAACCTGTATAGCCTTGGTGGAATCTAATTGAAATGTGA